>JAKWJD010001766.1:68987745-69211436 GCA_027705065.1 Solanum peruvianum | reverse complement strand
TATGGATCGGGTGCCACGTTCCGGTACCAGGATAGAATGAATATGAGGATCGGAGTGTCACGTTCCGACACCAGGATAGAATATGAGGATCGGAGTGTCACGTTCCGACACCAGGATAGTATATGGATCGGGTGCCACGTTCCGGTACCAGGATAGTATATGAGGATCGGAGTGCCACGTTCCGGCACCAGGATAGAATTAGAGGAGCGGAGTGTCACGTACCGACACAAGAGGAAGAAAGATAATGAATCTTGAAAGATAATGAATATACTCAATCTAATGAACTTAATTCCCAAATGAGTATGGTATTGAGGCTTGAGTCCTCATGTGTGAACTCGGTTGTAATTATTGATGAATTAATATTGTTATTGCTACATGTTGAGTATTGTAGTTGATTTACATTATTATTGATATATACTGTTCCCTATTTTGAGTTAGCCGATGATATCTACTCAGTACTTGTGGGTGTACTGACCCCCTACTTTTATGTTTTCTTCTTGTTATTTGTGTAATGCAGCAAACGTTCCGTCAACTTCAACTCAACAGTAGATCTAGCCAGTCTTCTCTACCTTCGGAAATTCAGGGTGAGCTAACGCGTCTAGCTTGGACTGGGTCTTCTTCTTCAAGTCTTGATGCCTTGAACTTCCGGCATGGACTAGCTTTTATTGTTTTAACTTCTTAGACAGTTTTAGTTTAGCAATTTGAGATAGATGTTCTTGTGATGATGACTTCCAGATTTTGGGGATAATAATAATAGTTTTGAATTGTTTTTATTAATGAGTTTAAGTCTTCCGCATTACTTTTGATGATATTGTATTAAAATGTTAAGGTTTAGATTGGTTGGTTCGCTCACATAGGAGGGTGAATGTGGGTGCCAGTCGCGGCATCGATTTGGGTCGTGACAATTTTAGAGCAACATATTTCAGTTTATCAAAATTTAGTGTTGTTATTGTTATTGTATGTGGATAGGGGAAGTGGTTTTACTGGTTTGATTAATCGGTAATATTTTATTCAATAAAAGATTCGATTATGACTTTCTAGTGATGTTTATTGTTGTTGCATGTAGATAGGAGAAGTGGTTTTTATCAATTTGGTCAATCGAAGATATTTTAATTCATCAAAATTTAAATTAATAATTGATTTATTTATTTATTAACTCGATATTTTAGAGCTAACATATTTCAGTTCATCAAAATTTAGGTTAAAATATTTTTTAAAAACGTTTTGCCTCCTTCCCTATGCTTGATCTTAATTAGTATAGTTGACTTATTATGGCATTAAAACAACTTATCTTAATATTATCAAGTCAAAATTGTCTTATTATATTATTATATTAACACTTTGTATAAACAATTATTTGTCAAATAACTCAGCATAAAGTGCACTTCAAGTTTTAATTTTTTTCATAGATTTTATCAATTAATAGGATTTGGATCTGATAATTAATAAGAAGTCAACATTGAGCTTTGGACTTTGTGTGATATAGTTATAAGTTCTACAAAAATTATACAAAGACTAATAAAATAATGTCACATTTTTTAGTTTAAAAATTCATATATTTCACATCATCTTGGAGTAAAAAGAAAAAACAATTTTAGGCTTACATATAACGTTAAGAATGATTATTAAAATTATTTAAGAAAAAAAATGTTGACATTTTCTTTTGGTAGGATCTCTTTCTTTTTTTTTTTTTTTAAGAAAAAATGTCTCAATATTAACTAACTCTCTATATTATTTCAATGTTTCACGTAGATTTTTTAAGACCTAATATGTAAAATGCATTTTTAGTACCTTATATTACATTTTTAATCTAAATAACAATATTAAAAAATTCATATTATTTTAAAAATTTTGTGCTTAGTTAAATTAATCCACTTAAATTGAAATGGGAGAGTACCAAATTATTAAAGCTTAAACCCCCCTCCAAAAAAACAAAATTTTCAAAGCCCAAAAAATGTTACTATTCATTATTTTATTTTTCCAAAATTTACCCTAACACTAATTATTTCTAGGTCCCAAAAAATAAAAATGATACCTTTTGATTTTTGTATTTAATTACTCTCTACGTAGCTTTTTTTTTTTCAATGCTCATTTGAAAAATAATTCTTCAATTAACTGTGTAGCTACTATTAAGCATACAGTTGAAAATAGTGAGATTTTTCTTTATTTAATTTTTTTTTACTGAAAGCTACCGTTACAAATTATTGGTAAAATATAAAATAGAGAGAGGATTTTTCTCTAAATAAGTTAAACATTTTGAAAAAAAAATAAATAGGTATAGAGTCTTTAGCTTATAGGACTCTATGCAACTATTTTTACTTTAAATATGAGAGTCTCTGTTTAAAAAAAAAATCACTAAGAAGAAAAAAAAAATGCTGTTAAACAAATTGTTAGTAGTTTTTTTGTTATCATTTCTATTAGTGAATAGTATAGTAGCAGAAAATCCTTATCGATTTTACGAATGGAATGTTACTTACGGAACTATTTCTCCTCTAGGTGTTCCACAACAGGTTTGTTTGTTTAATTTTTTCGTGTCGTGGAACGAGTGTGATATAGATAGTCTACTCTACGATTTTGTAGATTCGATTTTTTGTAGTAATGTTTTTTGTTTTTGTTTGTGTATTAGGGAATTTTGATCAATGGGCAATTTCCTGGACCTGATATTATTTCTGTCACAAATGACAATGTTATTATCAATGTCATCAACAATTTGGATGATGATTTTCTTCTTTCATGGTAATTTTTGGGCTCATTAGTTATCTCGATTTTGTTAAATGAATAAAAATATATAGATATGAAATGGTCACACTAATGTGATCTTGAACAATCGTCACCTTGTCATGTATGCATATAGTTCTTTTATCACTCGTTTGCAAATCTATGTATATAGGCACGGAGTGCAGAACAGGAGAAATTCATATCAAGACGGAGTATGGGGCACGACGTGCCCCATACCACCAGGGAAGAATTTCACATACCGTTTGCAAATGAAGGATCAAATAGGAAGCTTTTACTATTTCCCAACAACTGCATTTCACAAAGCTGCTGGTGGTTTTGGTTCCATCAGGATCTTTAGCGGACCTTTCGTACATGTTCCTCTCCCTGCTTATGCTGGCGATTTCACCGTCCTTATTGGAGATTGGTACAAGAGAAATCACACGGTACAATTTACCAAGCTAGATGTCATTAAATGTTGACGATTTTGTTTTGATACTTACTAGTTTTGATACAGAACCTTAAAGCAATTCTTGACAGAGGGCACAAGTTGCCTTTTCCTGATGGTATTCTCATCAATGGTCGCGGCCCTAATGGCGCTACCTACACAGTTGATCAAGGTAAATACAACTGCAAATGTTTGTATTTGTATAACAGAGTTAGAAAAGGAATATTCTAACATGTATGAGTACTGCAGGGCAAACGTATAGACTGAGGATATCGAATGTTGGATTGGAAAATTCATTGAACTTTCGTATTGAAGGACACAACTTGACGTTGGTGGAAGTAGAGGGTACACACACAATGCAGGAGACGTATACCTCACTCGATGTTCATGTTGGACAATCCTACTCTGTCCTCATCACAGCTGATCAAGCACCAAAGGACTACTACATTGTTGTTTCATCTCGTTTCACGTCTAAGGTTCTAACTACCACTGGTGTACTTCACTACAGCACCTCTAACAGCACGGTCTCTGGCCCGATCCCTAGTGGACCAACCATCGAAGTTGGTTGGTCACTTTACCAAGCACGTTCAATCAGGTGTGAACTTGCTTTCACCACTTTACTTGTCATATTTCGCTCTTTTAACATAACTAGGTGCTCATTTTTTTTCGTGTCTTTGATTAGGACTAACTTGACAGCTAATGGACCAAGGCCTAACCCACAAGGCGCGTATCATTATGGTATGATTGATACAACTAGAACTATCAGACTTGCAACCTCTGCTGGTCAGGTGAATGGCGAGCAGAGATATGCTGTCAATAGTGTGTCGTTTGTGCCCACGGATGACACTCCATTGAAGCTAGCTGACTACTTCAAGATAGGAGGATTCTACCCCGGAAACATACATGATGTCCCCATCGGTGGAAGGATTCACCTCAACACATCTGTTTTGCAAACTGACTATAGGACATTCATTGAGATTGTATATGAGAACAAGGAGAGGATCGTTCAAAGTTGGCATATTGCTGGTTACGCCTTTTGGGTAGTAGGGTAACAACACTCGTCATTTATTTCAATTTCTAGTTATTACTCCCTCCGTCCCAATTGGGAACAAGGGATTGCTATTGAGTTATGCTTGATTTTGAGGTGAATTATTTTTGAATGTTAGCATGGACGGAGGACACTGGACTCCAGCAAGCAGGAATCAATACAATCTTCGTGATGCAGTTTATCGTAGCACAACTCAGGTGATCAGATTAATTCATATACTATGAAATGATTTCTTATCTCAGAAAGAAGACTAACAAAAAATGCTGGAAAATGTAGGTGTATCCAAGGTCATGGACAGCGATATACATTGCATTAGACAATGTGGGAATTTGGAATATAAGATCAGAGTTTTGGGCGCGACGATATCTTGGACAACAACTATACATGAGGGTATACACAACATCAACCTCCTTACAAGATGAATATCTGATTCCAAGTAATGCTCTTTTATGTGGCAAGGTGTCTGAATTCCACAACAAGACCATGTTAAATTAAGGGCCAAATGAAATTAATAGATTTGATTGATATAATATTTTCACGGATTAGGGTGTTAAAGATTCTCGTAGTTTATGATCTCATTTCTGATTAAATTGTTTATTGTGCTTTAACTATTGTAAGTTTCTTTTTTTTTTCTGTATGTTATAGAATGTTTCCCTTATTATTTGTGATATCGTTCCTACTTTTATGTGATCTTCCTTACTTTTTTGTGTTTAGTTTACTTTTTGTGTTACTATGGATATAATCGGTTCTATTCTCATTATTTTAGTTGTCTTGAAATTTATAATTTAAGAATTGTTGTTTTCCTATCTATGATTAGAAATTCACTTTCTGTTAGAATTGTTACACACAAAAGAAAGAATGTTAAATATGAGCCACTAGAGCTACCACCAAAAGAGCTACAAATATACCAACCACTAGACGAGCTTTCACCAGACGAGCTACATGGAATTGAAACTACAAGCAGCCTTTCTACACATATACTGTTATTGGAGGATAATAAATTAACTAATGTTGTGGCCATAAAAAATAAATACAGTCCATATATTCAGTTTAAAGATCTCAACATTTGATTAATTTGATACAGTTGGATGATATTATGTTATATATTCATTATTAGTTTAGTGTTCTTATGTTATATTAATATTTTCAAAAATATATTAAAGATGTAACATTTAATTACAATATTGTTTAGATTTTATGTTATGAATTATATTGAGTATATGAGTATTATTGTGGTAGTAGTACTTGGTCCCTAGATAAATTTGCTAACCTAGATGATGAGGACATCTCTGAGAAAAAGGAAGAGGAATGCTGATATTTCTCCGAGGTAACAACGCAGCAACAAAACGAAGCATGGAAGAAAGCATAGTTGAGATGGTAAAGTCATAGAGGAGTTTGTTTCAAGACACCATTGATGCGACCGACGAAACAGAATCATATGATAGTGTCAACAACTTTAACAAGATGCAATAAAGCAAAGAAGTAATGGACTATCAAGTGTTATTGAACAGATTTGAAGAAGACAAGAGAAAGATACTTCAAGTCCCCTTAGTAGGCCAATCTATCTTTTATAGTTCATACATTTGTAAAAGGAAGTTTGAGTTTGATAACTCAACTTTCTCGTTGGTTTTTATGATTTTTTATTACTTAAGAATCCTCACTTGTAATATCATCATAGAGTTCTTATAAACTTTGTGATGATCATAGAATATCTAGTTATCTCTAGCTCGTATTTTCTTCATGGTTATTGGTTGTTAATTAGTAGAGGATAAGTATCTCATTAGGATTGGTAAAGGTAAAACACTAGAACACTGTCTACTAAAGGTAAGCCACTAGAACACTGTCTACTGGTATAAATTTGCTTTAAAAAGTATATTAGTATTATTGTACTTTTTATATTTTATAATCTTTTAATTTAATATATTTGATGGTGAGAAAACAAAGTCTTAATAATTCAATGTTCAGATCTACAATAACATATTAATCATTTATATGTGCATTCAAATTCAAACGTTATGTTTTAATCTGAATGCAAACAAATAAGGCCTAATGACTAAGTGGTAAAAGAACAAATCAATCACGCTTTTCAGGTTCTTTTGTGTTCTTTACGAGATGAAACTCAACTCTCATTAATTCTTTTCGCTAATGGAAGGAGATATCGTGCAAGTCGAAGACTTTGTCTAGTGTTGATAAACTCACCTATGATAATGGGTCGATCTTGATAATCAATCATAATCGAATATATTGAAGGGAGATCAACTATCCTCTTAATCCTTAGAGTAGATATCAATATATCAATTATATATAGGATAATCAATTCAGTACGGTGCCCAAGACAAGACAAGATGAATAAGAATGTTGAAGAGACATAAGGTAAGGAAGACACTGCCCATCTAGGTCACCAATCTTCTTCTTTAGGGTGTTGGAGACATTATTTATTAGAAGTCGATACTAAAATAATTCCACAACCAAAGAGTCATATACGTTTTATTGTAGCATTTGCTAATTTGTTTCGCGAATAGATAGAAAACAATTATTCATTTGTTATAATTCAGGGCAATGCAATGTTATGTGAAAACAAAACTAGAAGTTGTGTAAACTAATACAACAATTTTAGGTTTAAATATAACGTTGCAGCATAATTGTACTTTATTAAGTGAAAGAAACATAATTTGAAATCATTTTTAATACTTAGGCTTAACATTATTATACCATTTTTCGAAAATAAATTTAATACTTAGTAAGTCTTTGGTTGAGCCCATTCTAATGTAAGCCAAATCAAATCAAATATATCTCAACGCTAATATTAACTTATTTATCAACATAAACGGTAGAGGGTTACTTAATATATCTCTACTTTTAGTCACATGTGTCTCGACTTCAAGCTCACAGGAATGAAGAAAATTTTGTTGACAATATCATCTCTAAAAATGAATCATGTAATGCATAGAATAAATGATTACTTCATTTCAATATTTGACATTTTCTTTTAGTATATTATAACAACAACGCGCCATTTAATATTAAGGATATACTCAAAAATAATTATCGACTTAGCTATCGTTACAAATTACTGGTAAAATAGTAAAACGGAGGGAGATTTTTCTCCAAATAAGTTTAACTTTGAAAAATTAGTTATAGAGATATTTCCTTATTATTTGCTATGTCTTCATCATTATATTTTTGTATTATTAGAGATAATTTAGGTTTCAAACTCACTATTTCTTCATTATTATTTTTTGTATTTTAGAGATAATTTACGAATAGTTTTTACGAACATTAAGGTACATTATTTGTTTACCCTAAAATAAATTGCATTTGATTCTACTCTTATTGTTTTAGATATCTTAAAATTTATAATTTAAGAAGTGTTGTTTTTTTTATCTATGATTAGAAATTCACGTTATGTTATGTTTAGTTCCGTTGGATTAAAACAATCCAAAGATACTTTTAATATTTTTTACTCTGTTAAGTTCTAGAATTGTAACACATAAAAGAAAATATTTAATAAATTTGTATTCAGACTATCTAGATCAACTATATTGAGAGTGTGGCTAAGTGGTAAAAGAACAAATTAGCCACTTTTTTAGGAACCCCCCTAATTATCTTTTACAAGATCGATTCGAGTCTCATTCTTTTCTTTCATAGCTGAAGCGAAGGTCTGGTATACCTCTTAACTTTGTCATTTAGAGTTGATATACACCTCGTTATGAAAGTGACTCATATATACCTCTACAAGTATAGGAATCACTCATATATACCTTTTTCTCTAACAGAAGTGAAATTTTTTTTTAGTTTAATTTTTTAATAATATTTTTAAACAAAATATAATCCCATATGGATATACTTTATCCTCCTCAAACATATAGTCTTCTGACTTCTTTTTTTGTTTTAATGACTAATTTAAATTTATTATTTTGATGGTCAAATTTATTTATGTTTCACTAATATTCTTGTATAATTTATTATAGATGATCCAATTTTTTTCCAAATACAAAAACTAAATTATAGTATAGCCGAAAAATAGTTTTAAATTATAATATAGCCAAAAAATTGTTTTAATTTTTTTCTTACATTAAGGAATAAAAGAAAAAATACATTAAGAATTGGAAACTCAAATAATGATAATCAAAGAAGTCAAAAAAATAATTTATGTATGAAAACTAATTCTTAAAAAAATTAAAAGTTAATATATGACCTGTTTGTATAACGGTAAGGGTGTATATGAGCCACTACTTTCATAGTGAGGGACGTATAAGCTTTAAATGATAAAGTTGAACGGTATATCAGATCTTTTTTTGAAAGATGGAATTCAATTCTCATTCTTTTCTTTCATAGCTAAAGCAAGCCGAAGACTTTGTCAAGTGTCGGTAGACATGCCTATGGTAAGGGGTCGATCCTGAGAATCAATGCAAATTGGATTTATAAAAGGGAGACTCTCTATCCTCTTAATCTTTAGAGTAAACATTATATATAAAATACTTAAACCATTGCGACGTCCAAGATAAGACAAGATGAAAAGGAATGTTGAAAGGACATAAAGCTCAACTAACCCTGGCCATCTAGGTCACCAATCTTCTTTTTTACGGACAATCATTTCTTAAAACTCGATAATAGCATGTTTCTACCATCAATGAGACATGTTTTATTGCAACATCTTCCACAAATAGATAGAAAACAACCATTCATTTGTTATGATTCAAGACAACTCAGTGTTATGTGTAAATAAAACTAGAAGTAGTGTAAACTAAGCCAGTACTACTACTTAATCGTTACATTGCTCTCTCAGGCTGTATATATATAACAGCACTCGAAGAAAGAAGCACGATGTGATTCACAAAATTACCAGATTCAAACTCCAAAGACAAATCTGGCATAAACGAACTGGCAAGTAAATCGCCATCCTTTGAAGCAACAAAGAGGCAGGTTTATTGTCAACTGTCAAGTAATTGAACTGTATATCGTGATCTAGAGATTAGGGAATTGAAGGTAAATTCTGCTTCGGTTTGACATGATTGAACGTTTGTTCCAGACAGTTTGAATCCATGATGCCTGAAAACAGTCAACCAAGTTTGGTGTCATACTAATTGTTATTAAAATCTGCCATAATTCACAGTAGGAAGCAACTTCAAGACAAAGGAAAATAGGGACACGAAATGAAATCTGTAAAGAAGCAAAAAGTAAAAACAACTTAAAGGGAATAGGTGTGTCTCACTTAGTGAAATGAGCTTACCCACCTTACACATACAGGCGGAAGTTCGAATTTTCTATTTGTTTGCCCTTCCACGCCCCATTCCCTTCCCACTTAAAAAAATATGAAAACTATACAACAAAATTTCATCTTTTAATGCCGAAGAGATAGAAGAGTAACTACACAGCCACTTCTGCAGTTGTTTATCAATCTCGTTCAGCCTCTACGAAGTAAGACAAACTTGTAAAATGAAAGAAAAACTTGAAGCAAAGTATCATCTGCATCCTCTCTATTCAGGTATAGACACTAAGGAACGTTTTGAAAGAGGTATAATAATACATGTATTAGCCTTGGTATTATTTAATCCCTTGCTTGGTAGTGTTTCCATCCTATGTATTAGTTATACACCCTATTCAGTACTATTCACATAGTAAACCATGGAATCAATAATATGAGGTACTATTCCAATTCTATATACACCAAATTCATTTAATACAACAAATCAAACAGTTGATTAAAACTAATGTCTGCATAACTAATACCAAGTATTACCAACATTACTAATACACCCTATTTAGTACTATTCTTATACACCCTATCAAACAAACCCTTAATGTTTACTTCAATTTTTTTAAAAAAGAAACACAATTTTGTCGTTTATTAAGCATGGCAAATGACGAATATCATGGATTTTATCACTCATTCACCTCGTCCTTTATTAAGAACTCCTCCAAAGAAAACAAACTTCACAGAGAAAAATGCCTCCAAACTACTGATGTTTAATCCAGCCAACAGACACGTACCTTCCAGCTGTTTCCAAAACATCGAGCCTGATTTATTTTTCGAAACAGAGATATGGGTATCACAATCTTTAAACTATTAAGGAGGCACTATAGAACAAACCACAGAAATGCCAAACCCAAAGACAGATACTCCCTCTCTATCCCAATTTATGTGGCGGTGTATGACGAGAAATAGAGTCTAAGAAAGAAAGACTAACTTTTGAAACTAGTGGTATAAATAAACCAGAGACAATTGACTGACTATAAATTGTCTCATTAAACGTCAAATAAAAAGTTAAAAATTAATTTTTTCTTAAATAAGGAAGTATGGTATTCTTTTTAACATACTAAAAACGAAAGTATGTCACATAACATGGACAGGAGGAGTAGTTTCGTTACTTTATGGTGTGTACTTCATCTGTGCAGATGATGCCATGCATCCATAATAATCTAAAAGGCCACAACATTTTCATTCAATTACAAAGACTGTACACCATGAGTCCAGGATAGTCGTAAAGCTAACAGTTGAGCTGCTCAGTATTACTCAGCGTCTCTAATCTTCAAGATATACATAAACTAATAAAAGGAACTATTTTTACTACAGCATGACTATTTTGTGTAACATTCAGCAACTGAATATTGTTTATTTCTAGCTAAGATGCACAGAACAGGAAATTCAACCATCAATTACTCTTCATCCAACCATCTATTATTCCAGAAACAGGTTCTTCTACCCATTCCAACTTTCAATTCGTGAATCCTTGAAATTCAGGCCGTAAATTACTTATCTGCTACCAAATACTAGTTCTTGAAGGCAGTCATGAGGTTTTTCATCAGGTGATTGTCCCCGTTAATTTTAACTATCGGTGTGAAGGGGACAAAAATGCTCAGTTTAGATAATTTTTCAGAAGTTCTTATATGCATAAAGGTATATTTATAGGATGACTTTATACCTACGGACTCTCAAACCAAAGGTACCAGTAATATCATTTTCTAGTGATTTTCATGCGGGGGTTATTTTGTGGGATAATGGGTAGAATATGAGTCATTTTATTGGTATAAAACAAACAAAAGTGATTTCACTAAGCTATTTTTGTATCTTGGATGACCATTTAAGAACTTAAACTCTTAATGCATCGCATGGGAGGTCACCGACTAAACCACTATACAGTATAAAACACTGGTTTTCTTTTCTTTTCTTCACTTCCCTTTGGTAAGGCCTGCTCAATTAGTTTCCATAGTAGCTATTATAAGCCAAAATTCCTACGCCTCTAACCTTCACATGTTGTTTCTGAAAACAGCCACTTTGTTTTAACGCCCCACGTAAAGATCAAGTCCATTGATCAAACAATAAATCGACTTAGGCTCGATCACTAAGCGAGCTGGTAATACGATGAAATCATCTATAATTGGTCCCAAAGGATATCCAAGTGTTGTTAAAGGCTCAAGCAAGCTTAGTTAAAGCTAGGTTATAGCCTGCTTTGTGTAATTCGAAGACATCAAACAAAAAAAAATCATCTTTTTCAATTCTGCAGCATTCATCCTATTTCATTTCAAAATATCACATCTACAAATAATTGAAAACTCATATATATATTGCTTAATTCATTAACACTAAGCAGAAAATGGCAGGAATAACTCACACAGAACAACACAATCTTACTTTTCAACAGTCTTCACCGAAGAGGCGACGAAGACGGGAAGCAAAGAGACCAGTAGGCTCAGCAGCAGCTTCAGCAAGCAAGCTTTGCCTAATATGATCCATTCGCCGAACAAGTCCTTGTTGTTCTTCCTCAAGCGCAGCATTATCCTCCATTAGATTATGAATACGATACTTTTGCCCAAGAGATCTTAAACTCAATAGAAGTATTCCTGTCATGGCGAAAAACTGTATGAAACTGTCTTTTCTCTTCATTGCGTTTGCAAAGAAGCTTAATGACTTATTAGGGTTCTGGAAACCTCCGGAAGCGACCGATCTCGGTGGTGGAATAGAGGAAGCCATTGCGATTCCCGAAGACGCCGGGATTAATGTCGCCGGAAAAATAGTCGCCGGCGGGCAAATGATCTCTTAGGAATTGCAGCAGTCTAGTGACACTTTTTTTTGTAGTTCATCTATTTAGTGTGATTTGTACTTTGTCCTTTTTTTTTTAAATTGTTATTTTTCCAAAATAATGAAAATTGTTTCATTTTTTTTTAAAATAAATTTATTTTTTTCTATTTTACCTTTAATAAAATAATTTATCCTCGAGTCTAATGATAAAATTTTAATCAATTATTTTATTCTCATGCCTAATAATAAAATTTTAATTAATATAACTATTATGATACTATTTTACTTTGTAATTTATAATTTAACAGAAATATAATCATAAAAAAAATTTGTTGACAATTAATATCATTTGTATAATAAAAAACCAATAAATAATTATAAGAATTGCAAAAATTTAGATAAATAAAGACCATTGAAAAATCTATTTATAAAGTTTAAAGTTCAAACTTATTTTGTTATAAAAAGAAAATCTAGTCAAACAGAATTGTATATATATTTAATAAAATATTTACTAGAAATCTGTTTAATTTTTTTTCCCATAAAAATATTGGCTATTTAATTTTTTTTTGACTAATTAGGAGTCAATTAATTCATATTTAATTTTATTATTATTACAGTAATTTGGTTAAAATAGTGTGTCCTTTTTAGGACATGAATTATCATTTTTTCTTCTGGGGACTCTCATTTCATCACTCTCTCTTTCTTCTTCTAACCCCCACCCCCCCTTTCTCCCCCCACCCCCACACCACCGGAGGCATAAACCCTAACTCTACTCCGATGGCTTTAGCCGGCGGCTATGCAAATTCTAAGTTAATCCAAAACGACGCTGCCGTGGCGCCACCAAAACCTTTGTCATCTTCTGTAATCGAACGATATAAGTCGGCGTTGAAGGATAGGGAAATAGAAATTAGGGCTTCTATGCAGGGAGGTGATGATGATGTTATCGTGTTGCCTCCGTCTATGAATGAGATTGTTAGGCTTTATGAAATGTTGTTGTCGGAACTGGCTTTTAATTCTAAGCCTATCATTACTGACCTTACCATCATTGCTGGCGAACAGAGAGAACATGGTGAAGGCATTGCTCATGCGATTTGTAATCGGATTTTAGAGGTATTGTTTTACAGTATTCTGTTTTCTTAGGGTTTATGAAATGCTGCTTACAACAACAGTTAATCCTAGCCGTTTCAATTCCCATTTTTCAATCTGATTATCTTAAAGAAGTGGTTTCTTTTGTTCTGATGTAAAAATGGTATTGCCTTTGCTTTTTCTATGTCGAATTCTATCATTTTGAAGTGTATTGAAGTTTCAAGATGAACTGTATTGTTAAGGAGTGTTGATTCTTGTGCATTGTGTTGATTACTGTAGTGGTGAATTGTTAATCTTGTAACTGTTAAATTTTTTTGTGTAAATGCTGTTTTTTTAGTTTGGTTTATTGCATTGTCGGGGGTATTGTCTTATAGGTATCAAAAGTTGAATGCTACATTTTAAGTCCAAGTATTCTGTGAATTCTGGTATGAAAATGTGGCATTTTATGGTATGGGAGTCCTTGGCAATAAGCAATTGAAATGAACTTAGATGCTTTAAGCTAATCTCCATGACAAACACGTGTGTAACTGAATGAAGCAGTTCCAAAGTCTGGGATCTTATACTTATCATGATTCAGCTGTTCTTGCAGAATTTTATGTTGTAAGGAGCTTGTGAAAACTCTTACACTCATTTCTTCTGAAGCTGAAATGTAAAGTTAGAAGAAGTATACTGTGAGCGACTGACACTCAAAATTATAGATTATATCGCGCATGGACAAATATGGATTCAAATTAGCGAGTTAAAGTAATACATTCATAATATTCCAGTCCTCTTGATTTGGTCTCCTTAAATTGTTTCATCTTTTTATTTTTCTTTATTTGGGCTGCTGGTGGCTATGTTTGGTGTGGTAGTTTGTGGTTGAGTATTAGTGTTGGATTCATCATCTCCATATGTGCTTTTAGATGAAGTTAAAGATTAGGGTGTTTCTCCATCTAAAACAATAGAATAATGAAAGGTGCTTCCATATCCAATAGTCAAGCGTCATGTGGTTGATGTTACAATGCGAACGGAATATACTTACTTTTATGATTAGTATTGCTGTAACACAAATTACCCTTTGAAGCTTACTGATTCTCAGAAACTGGGCAGCAGATGTAGAAAAGTTTGTAGTCGTGCTCCTTTTGCTTGATCAATTTCTTCTCCGTGTAAATGAACAGAATACTTGTATAATAGATGGTGGGGAAGTTTGTCCTTTGTTTGCTGTGGTGCATAGATTTGATATATTCTTACATAGAAGAGTTCAAGAGAAATATATCATGGAAGAGTAGTTTGGGTTACAGTTGATGCTTTTTCAATAGGTGAGTTGTATGAAGAAAAAGGAATTCCTGGGATTGCATGCCAAGTGTTATTCCTCTTAGAATGAACTGAAAAGAACTAAAGAAATATTCAAAACTTTATGAGATATAGAGAAAATCAGCATGGAACTACCCCCCTACTTAGTTTGAAAATTATCTAGTTTACAGTGGCTTGAGTTTTATAAGGATTATGGCTGAAAAGATAGCCATCTCTTTATTCGTTTTGATGATTATTTTATTCACAGGGGTTTGTTGTTTTAAGGATTACTGTTGAAGTGTTTTCGGCCACGCATCACCTGTGACATAAGCAGGATAAAACAGATGAGGCGTTGCAAAGTATAGCTAAAAACCACTTGATAGTGAAACTATTGATCACTTGTAGTAACTGTTTAGGTTAAGCTAAATCTGACCAATACTTATTCAGATTTTTATGTTTACAAGTAGAGTCTCGGTCTTTATTATTTTTTTATTTGTCAGGGGAACTGGTAATCTTCTTAGCATGCCATTTTGATGTATTTATTACCCATATTTTTCTGCATTCTCATATTATTCTCATTTTTTAGGTCCCAGTTGAGCAGAAACTACCTGCATTATACCTTCTGGATAGTGTTGTAAAAAATATTGGCAAGGACTACATCAAGCATTTCTCTGCCCATTTACCTGAGGTGAGTAGTTTTATATGGTATTTGCATGACTGCTATGATGTTATACCACTTTATATGATTTTCTTTCTCTTTTCCAAGGTTTTCTGTGAGGCATATAGGCAAGTGCACCCTAGCATGCATCCTGCAATGCGCCACCTCTTTGGGACATGGTCAACTGTGTTCCCAGCACCTGTTCTCCAGAAAATTGAAACTCGTCTTCAGTTTTCACAGCCGGGGGTCCAACAATCTTCTGGATTGACTTCGTCAAGAGCATCTGAATCACCGCGACCAGCTCATGGCATTCATGTAAATCCAAAATATTTGGAAGCAAGGCGTCAGCTTGGGCACTCCACTATTGATTCAGTAAGCTTTTAGTGAATCCCCATTCTCCCCTTGACATCTATTCCCTTCTCAAGTTTTTTGTTTTCTAAATCATCTCTATTTGCAGATTGATTTATGTTTTCTGGTGCTGTATTAAGTATTTATTTTGATTTATCATCTGTTACCCCTTGGTTCTCATATCCACAGCTAATATTCGAAATCGTTGAATTAAACGTAAGGATTTGGCCAAATTTATGAAGAAGTCTTCAGCAAAGATATTGTACTAATTAATATAATCTGAAATGTTTTTTTCTTGGACAAGGTAAGCATGTTATATATTCAAAAGCAGAATAACTTAGCACTAAGGTAGTGCACATAACTGGAAACTTCTGTACAGAAACAAGATGAATCAGGGGCATGATGATCTAATTAGTGTAGGCATGAGACAATTTTGGTCTAAGTTTTTTGTTATGTGAATTTTTTTCTATTAATTTATGCCTTTTAAGCTTCCTTTGGTTCCATTGGAGTTGCTTATTCCAATGGGAGGAGAAAAAGTTTACCACCAACAAATTCTAGGGCTTAAGACTGAAAATTACCATTTTTAAAAAAAATGTTACTTTTGAAGTATCAAATTGAGGCAGAAATGTCATTCAAGGAGACTAAGTTTAAAATTACGTAAAAGGCTTTAATCAAGGCATAACAGAAGTTTAAAGCCTTCTGCATACAACTTTACTTGTAGTACAGGTAAGACACATCGTTGACACACATCATCGACATTGTTGAGTCTTATGGTTGGATCTTCTATAGGTAGTTGTGATAGACATAATTGAACCACTTGATCGAAGTTTTTCTTTTCATCTCATTTTTCATTCCTTTACTGGTACTTTATGTAGGTTTTGAGAATTTGGTCCTTTGGAAGTACCTGGGCCTGTAATTAAAGTAATTTTATTGGGAGATAGATAAGGGGGTAGTGTAGAACAAACTTGATTGAGGATGCCCTGTTGACATTCCTCATTAGATGTCAAATGTGGTTAGATCTTTTTTATTCCAGATACAGATGATCCCTAGACATGTATTTTTGAAGTTAGAACTGTTCGAGCAACTTGGCTTAGTATATTTTCAAGGAGTCTCCCTACAGATATCGTAGTCTAGTTATCAATCCACATGTTTTTTTTTTCCTTTCATGCAAACTAGATGAATGGGGTAGAATGAAATAGCGTTTAATAAATCTGCTGACTCCGGTTACTTCTGTATTCTTACTAGTTTGGTAGGTGTAAGGGTATTATTTTGAAGTAAACGTGATAGGCTTCATAGTTGAGTTACACCGACCGACTTGCTTTATTGTACTTATTAATATGTTTCCGCTTAGATGCTAAACACGTGAAAGAGTTTTAAACTGCAAAAAGGGATGATGAGTAGAATTTCTTAGAGTGAAGTTTGACTGTTGCAGGTAAGAGCTGAAAATTCTACAGGTCATATATCTTCAGATCTGGAAGCCAAGCAAGTTCTGTCTACATCTTCAAAGAATGCGAGATCATCCTCTCCTTATAGAGTGGGGCCTCCGAGGTCATTGTCACCCACCCTCAACGAGTTTGCCTTGGATAATCCTGCCATAGGACTCAGAGAAAGGCCCTCACCGTCTCATACTGCACTTGACTATGGGTTTAGCAGAGTAAGAGGTAGAGATGTTGAGAGGAGTGAGTGGCAGAGAATTTTGCCTGATGGGGCCAATCAGCAACCAGACGTTCCTCCTAAATATCGCATGAACAAGGGAATTGATCTTCAAGGACCTAGAGCTTTGATTGATGCTTATGGAATTGATGAAAGGGAAAAAGTAGCCCATCTGAGGCAACAAAAAACTGGGAATGCCACTATTAATGGCTTAGGCAATAGGTTAGCAGTTAAGACATGGCAAAATACCGAAGAGGAAGAGTTTAACTGGGAAGATATGAGTCCAACTTTAGCAGATCAGAGCCCGTTTAATGATTTGTCAGCATCTCTTCGCCATCCTCAGAGTATCAGGATGAGACCTTGTGTTGATTCACAACATGCTGGGCCATTGGTGGCTGACCCTAGAAGGAACTGGGCTAATCGAGGGCAATATTCTTTAGTTCATGATTCTTCCGTGGATGATGTTCACTCGGTTAGTATTGATGTACTATCGCATGCAATTATTTTCCTTTAGTATTTTGCTGACTAATGTTATGCAACTTAGTTTTTTGCTTATTAATGTTATTCAAACTTTTTTATGTCTCTGATATCTCTAACTTGTTTGGAGCAGTAACAATTAGCCTTAGCAGCATATGTTGTAATCTTATCTTCAGCTGATTGTTCAGATTGGAATTCTATATCTGCTTCCCATTGGCTAAAACAAACGTAATTGGAGCCAGTGACTTTATTTGGTTGTATTTGTTATTATCTGAGTTATTTGACGGATGTGGACCAAACTCGTACTTCTCACATTTATTTGGCGATCAAGATAGCATCATAATGCACCATGAGTTAATTCATTTGCTCTTTGTCTTGTATAAGGGGGCATCTTTTTTTTTTATTTTATCACTTGAGAGATATTTTTTTTCATATTGAAATTATGTCAGTTCTTTTGGCAGTCTGGTCGAGGGGCGAGAAATAAAATTACTGGATATTGCGATGAGACATCTCTGATTTCAGGTTCACATTATCTTCAAAAGCTTCCAGAAAATGTGCCACAGTTGCCTCTAAGACATTTAAAGGGTGAAGGAAGTGGAATCTCATCAGTGACCGGTGAATCAAAGCACCCTTTGATTGGCAATTTGGCTGCTGATGGACATACTTGGAGGCCACCATATGTTCCGCCAAGAATGAATCCTACTTTTGACTCTTCAGTTCAGGATGTTCGGGTGGTTACTGGACGAGGCCCTGGTGTACCATGGCCTCCCCAAAATGTGCATACTCCCCATTCTTCGACTTCAAACCCTGTTGTTCTGCCTCATAATCACGTCAGAAGTCCTTATGAAGTAAATAATGCAAGCAATTCAGTTGTCAATCATACTTTGGACAGGCCAGTTCTTCCTGAGCAACATATTGATAATTTGAAGAGCAGCTCACATATCAAGTTTCCACAATTTCCTAGTCAACACCCCACATCATTTTCTACAAGTCATCAAAATTCTGAACAAATGGCTTCAGCAGAACCTCAGCTATTGCTTTCTCAGCGTATTCATCAGACTATGCCTCCAAATGCCTCACTTCCAGCCTCGAACCATTTGCTACCACCAACTTATAGATACCCTCTACCGGGTCCTGGTTCTTCTATAGGTCCTCACTTCCCCCGTCCAGTTTCAGGTCCACAAGTGTCTATGCCATTGGTTAATGTCCCAAATACGTCATCACAATTTTCCTCAGGAGCTTTACCACCTTTTCCCAGAGGCCCACTTCCTATGCCTTCTAAATTCATGCCAGCATCCCAAAATCCAGGTCAGGTTACTCCTAACCCTCCAGCAGCAGGCTTTTCAAGCTTGATTAACTCACTCATGGCACAAGGTTTGATTTCATTGACAAATCAAGCTCCCGCTCAGGTACTTATTCTATTTCAAGCTTTCTCTACTGTCAATTTTCTTTTGAAGATTTTTCTCAGCCATTTGTTACAATTTTTAGGATCCTGTGGGCCTTGATTTTAATCCGGATCTTCTGAAGGTTCGTCACGATTCTGCAGTAACTGCTTTATATGCTGATCTTCCGAGACAGTGCACAACTTGTGGCCTACGATTTAAAAGCCAAGAGGCTCACAGCAGTCATATGGATTGGCATGTAACTAAGAATCGAGTATCGAAAAATCGCAAGCAGAAGTCTTCTCGTAAGTGGTTTGTAAGCGTCAACATGTGGCTTAGTGGTACAGAGGCTTTGGGATCTGATGCAGTTCCTGGATTTCTACCGACTGAGCAAGTTGTTGAAACGAAGGATGATGAAGAATTGGCTGTCCCGGCTGACGATGAGCAAAATGCTTGTGCACTGTGTGGAGAGCCTTTTGATGATTTTTACAGCGATGAGACTGAAGAATGGATGTATAGGGGGGCTGTCTACATGAATGCACCAAGTGGGTCAACAGTTGGAATGGAAAGGTCTCAGTTGGGTCCAATTATTCATGCGAAATGCAGATCTGAATCTAGTGCAACTCCACATGAGGACTCCAGAAAAGTGGATGAGGTGGGCCCTCTCTTTCCTTTTTATTAGGTTAGATTATTTGATTGCATTTTAAATATTAGTGTGTTAGTTATTGCTGAATATCATGACCTGATGGTGATACACATGATGCCAAATGGCAATATGGACGCGTGACTGGAGTATCACTCTTAGTGGTGAAACACCTACAATGGAATTTAATTAGTAGTCTATTTTTCCCTGTAGTCGTATTCCTAGCAACTTTTGGGTGGTTGAGGACGTGAGATTGGCCATAGCTCGAAGCTCGAATATCTATAGTTTGTTTTTGAAGTTGTTCGGTACTTTGGGGGTTTGTTTGGTGGGGTGTATAAGAGAAGTGTTGGATGGGGTGTATTAGTTGTGCTGAATTCATTTCTTATGCATCGTTCGATTTGGTGTATTAAATAAATATAACATGCATTGCATATTTCGAAAAAAAAATCATTTGTTTTCAAAGATACCCTCCACAAATAAAGTGGAAAGAATGTGGAGAAGGTTTTGAGGGAAACCGTGTCTTTACCCATGTTAATGCATTCTTTAAACCCCCCCTGCGTTTTTCATGCGTGCATACTTTTTCTAATACATGCTCTATTCTTGCATTAGTTATTATACATAGGCTGAATAAGTGCACCAAACAAGGTATTAGTACATGCATTATTTTTTCTAATGCATCCTACCAAACGACCCCTTAATGACAATGCATACTTTTCTGAATACAATAATTCAAAAATGCAACTAAATTTACCTGCCAAATTCGAGTGCCTGATTGTGTATAATTAGGTGCAAGTTGAGGAGACTCAAGAATTGCCACTCTTTAGAGTCTCTAGTGTTCAATGATTATCATAAATTACTGTCTATTTGTAATCTCAAAACTGTTTAAAGTTTGAGATTTTATTACTATTTACTTTTCCCAGATGCGGGGTATGTGCTTGTTGATCCAGGGTTACTGTTTATGGTTTCTAATTTGTTCATTCATGTTTGGAATTTGTCTTTTCTCTAGGGTCCAGAAGATGAAAGTCAAAGGAAACGAATGCGGAGTTAGCTTCATTAAATCATCTTCCTAGGTGCATTGTAACTTTATCTTGAGATTCCTCCATGATAGCATTTGAGCTTTAGATTATTTCTAGGTACCATGCCAGAATCATGTACATGTACAGGAGTTGTAACATCAAAGCTTCTTGTCAGGAAAGGTTTCATACAGTCTCTATTTTCGTTTCCATTTCGGATCTTCTTTCATCTGTTTTCTTTTCGTGTTCACCTTTTTGAGAGGCACACTACCAGCCAGGTGCTTTTCGTATCCTTGGAGTGTTAAAACATTTGTGGGTTTAATCCATTTTTTTCTCCTTTCACATAGAGGTTTCTGCAGGAGGATATGCAGGGAACGCTTCGTTGATCTTCTTCAAGCTTGTGCTCTGTCAGGACAGAATAAATCTACTGTAGGTGCAATTAGAATATCCTTCTGGTCTTATGAGATGTAAAAATATGAAAATTTTCCGTCTAAATTCACTAGGCGATGTTCGAGCTGTTTCAATATGATATCTACTGCTTCTCTGTGTTGAATTACTCATATCTGCTTCAGTAAAACATGTTGGCATTTGTTATGTGCTTGAGACAGAGAAGTCTAATACTAGTTCTTCTTTTTTAAACAGTTAATACTATGCTTCTGTTGGGGATCTTTATACAAATATCTGGTCGGATTTACTGTTTACTTTTCTTCGTCAGTATCGATAGGTTATACATTAATCATATATATACATTTGCTGTCTGTTTTATGTTTATGCAGTTGAATGGGCAGCTATTCAGATTAATTCTTCTATATAGAGGGAAAAAACAATTTACAACTGTAGTATTCGAATCACATATTGTAGTGTCCATTTGAGAGTGACACTTTCAATAGAATGTTTTTCATATCTAAGGCTCGAACTCCATCATTGCACCTTCATAGTTCTTCATCTTTTCATGAGCACTTCACAACATCAAATAATAAAATAAAGGAAGGTTTTGTTTCCATTTATATAGTATAAAACACATTCATATGGATGCTCTGCATCAGATTCATGGAATTATACACACGAAAAATCGGAAATTATGAGTGATTCTTAAAAAAAGGTTGTAAATGCGGAAATGAGCATTAAAAAATTGTGTGAGTATATGTGAAGGTTCCCCAACTCATTACAGAGGTTCTTATAATGATTTTTGAGAAAAACTTTTGGTGCTCCGGATGCCAAATCCATGAGCTAAATACACACAAAAAATTAGGAAATTTGAGCGATTCTTAAAAAGAACTTGTAAATGCGCGTTAAAAAAATAGTGTGAGTATACGTGAAGGTTCCCCAACTCATTACAGAGATCCTCAAATATTTTTTTGAGAAATTCTTTTTTGATGCTAGGGGTGCAAGATCCATGGGCTAATACACACAAAAAAATTGGAGAATTTAGGGTGAAAATGCGAAAATGAGGTTTGAAAAATGGTATGAGCATACGTGAAAGTTCCCTAACTCAATACGGAGGTCATCGTAAAGTTTTTTGAGAAAAAACTTTTTGGTGCTCCAAGTGCTAGATCTATGGGCTAATACACACGAAAAATAGAGGAAATTGGTGATCCTTAAAAGGGGTTTGTAAATGCGAAAATAAGCGTTAAAAAATAGTGTGAGTATACCTGAAGGTTTCCCTACTCATAAAGGATGTTCTCATAAAGTTCTTTGAGAAAAAATTTTTCGGTGCTCTGAGTGCGAGATCCATGTGCTAATACACACGAAAAATTAGAAAATTTGGGTAATTGTAAAAGGGCTTGTAAAGGCGGAAATGAGCGTTAAAAATGATGTGAGTATTTGTGAAGGTTTCCCAACTCATTATGGAGGTCCTAAAAAAGTTTGAGTAATTTTTTTTGTGCTTCGGGTCTCAATTCCATGGGTTAATACACACGAACAATCAGGGAATTTGATCAATTCTTAAGAAGAGCTTGTAAATGCAAAAATGGGCGTTAAAAAGGGTGTGAGTATATGTGAAGGTTTCCCAACTCATTACCTCGGTCCTCATAAATTATTTTGAAAAAAAAACTTTTAAGTGCTTCGGGTGCCAGATCCGGGCTAACACAAGAAAAATCGAGGAATTTGGTGATTCTTAACACAAGACTTGTAAATGTGAAAATGAGAGTTAAAAAAATAGTGTGAGTATGTGAAGGTTCCCCACTCATAATGGAAGTCCTCATAAAGTTTTTTGAATTTTTTTTTTGATCCTCCAGGTGCCAGATCCATGAGCTAATACACACGAACAATCGAAGAACATTGGCGAATTTTAAAAAAAGATTTGTAAATGAGAAAATGAGCATTAAAAAATGTTGTGAGAACAAGTGAAGGTTGAAAAAAAAATTGGTTCTCCAGGTGCCAGATCCACGGGATAATTACACACGAAAAATTAGAAAATCTGGGCGATTCTTTAGAAAATGGCTTGTAATGCAAAAATTGGTGTTATTAAAATAGTGTGAATATAAGTGAAGGTTCCACAACTCATAACGGAGGTCCTCAAAACACTATTGGTGCTCCGGGTGCCAGAACCACATGATAATACACACAAAAAATTGAGAACTTTGAACGATTCTTAAAAAAGGGCTTGTAAATGCAGAAAAGGGCGTTAAAAATGGTGTAAGTATACATGATGGTTCCCAACTCATTACGGAGGTTTTCACAAAGTTTTTTGAGATATTTGTTTTGGTGCTCAAAGTGTTAGATCCATCAATACACACGAAAAATTGAGGAATTTGGACTTTCTTAAAAAGGCTTGTAAATGCGGAAATAAGCGTTAAAAATAGTGTGAGTATACGTGAAGGTTCCAAAAATCATAACGGAGGTCCTCAATTTTTTTTTGAGAAAATATTTTTAGTGCTCCAAGTGCCAGATCAATGGGCTTGTAAATATGGAAATGGGCGTTAAAGAATGATGTGAGTATCCGTAAAGATTCTCCAACTCATTATATAGGTCATCATAAAGTTTTTTTTTGAGTAATTTTTGTTAATGCATTAGGTGCCAGATCGATGGGCTAATACACACGAAAAATTAGAAAATTTGGGTGATTCTTAAATAAGGACTTGTAAATGTGAAAATGGGATAATTTTCAAAATATTTTTGAGAAAATTATTTTGGTTCTTCGGACACCAAATCCATGGGCTAATATGGAGACAGTCCAAAAGGACCCATTATGAAGGTCAAATGAGCCCCGAGCAGGTAAACCCCATTTTATCGATTTTCGTCTGTTATAGTCAATATATGTTTGGTGATCTAGAATTCGAACGTCTTTTTAAACAATTTTTTTGTGGACGTCTGTTAAGACGTTAACTATGGAGTCAATTGGTCCTGACGGCAAAAGCAATCCATTTTTAAGGTCAAACAAGTCCCAAAGCAAGTAAACCTTATTTTGTCAATTTTTGTGTACTATAGTCCATAAATTTTTAGTGATCTAGAATTTCGACGTCACTTTTGTCCAATTTTTTTGTGGACGTCCATTACGAAGTTTTCTATGGAGCTAGTTTGCCCGGACGTACAAAAAAGCCCAATTTGAAGGTCAAACAAACCCCGAAGTAAGTAAACCCTCATTTTACCAATTTTTGTGTGTTATAGTCCATGGATTTTCAGTGATCTGTAATTCTGACGACTTTTTTGCTCAAATTTTTCGTGGACGTCCGTTAAGATGTTATGTATGGATTTGGTTGGCCTTAACTACAAAACAACTCATTTTCAAGGTCAAACAAGCCCCCAAGCAGGTATACCCCATTTTGTCAATTTTCGTGTGCTATAGTCCATGGATTTTTGGTGATTCAAAATTCGACGTTTTTGTCTAAATTTTGTATGGGCATCCATTAAGATGTTATCTATGGAGTCAATTGGACTTGACGGTCAAAATGCACCATTTTGATAGTCAAACGAGCATCGGAGTAGGTAAACCCCTAATTTTACTAATTTTCATGTGCTATAGTCCACAATCTTAGTTGGTGATCCAGAATTCTGACTTTTTTTCTTAACTTTTTATGGATGTCCGTTAAAACATTAGCTATGGAGTCAGTTAGCCCTGACAGCCAAAATGAACCATTTTGAAGGTTAAACGAGCCCTGAAGTAGGTAAACCCCCATTTTACCAATTTTTGTGTGCTATAATCCATGGATTTTTGGTGATCTGTAATTCTGACGTCTTTTTTGCTCAAATTTTTTATGGACATCCATTAAGATGTTAGATGTGGATCCAGTTGGCCTTAACTACAAAATGACTCATTTGAAGGTCAAACAAGCTCGAAGCAGGTGTAGCCCATTTTGCCAATTTTCGTGTGCATAGTCCATGAAATTTTGGTGATCCAAAATTTGACTTTTTTTGTCTAAATTTTGTATGGACGTCCTTTAAGATGTTATACGTGGATTCAATTGGACCTGATGGTAAAAACACACTATTTTGATTGTCAAACTAGCATCGAAGTAGGTAAACCCCTCATTTTACTACTTTTCGTGTGCTATAGTCCACGATCTTTTTTGGTGATCCACAATTCTGACTTGTTTTTCTCAAATTTGTTATGGACGTCCTTTAAGACATTATCTATGTAGTCAGTTGACCCTGATGGCCAAAATGACCCATTTTGAAGGTCAAATGAGCCCCAAAGAAGGTAAACCCCCAATTTTACCAATTTTCGTGAGCTATAGTCTGGATTTTTGGTAATCCAAAACTCCGACGTATTTTCGCCCAAATTTTTTGTGGACGTACATTAAGATGTAAGCTATAGAGCGATTTTTACCTAACAACCAAAATGGTCCATTTTCAAAGTCAAAAAATCCCCGAAGCAGGTATATCCCATTTGGTCGATTTTCATGTACTCCATGAATTTTTGGTGATCTAGAATTTTGACATCTTTTTTGCCCAAATTTTTTGTGGACGTCTGATAAGACGTTATCTATGGAACCAGTTTGTCTCACAGTCAAAACGGACTATTTAAAGGTCAAACGAACCTGGAGCAAGTTAACCCCTCATTTTACCAATTTTCGTGTGCTATAGTCCACGATTGTTTTTGGTGATCTAGAATTCCAACAACTGTTCTCCCCAGATTTGTTGTGAACGTCCATTAAGACGTTAGCTATGGATCCAGTTGACGCTAATGGAAAAACAACTCATTTTAAAGGTCAAACGAGCCCCAAAGTAAGTATACCCCATTTTGTTGATTTTCGTGTACTATACTTCTGGTGTTTCAGAAATTTCGGCGTCTTTTTTGCACAAATTTTTCATGGACATCTGTTAAGACGATATCAATGGATCTAGTTATTTTTTAAACAGACCATTTTTAAGGTCAGACGAGCCTCGGAGCAGGTAAACCCCTCATTTTACCAAGTTTTTTAGTGTTATAATCTACGATCTTATTTGGTTATCCAAAATTGCATCATACTTTTTGCCCATATTTTTGTGGATGTCCGTTAAGACACTAGCTATGGAGTCAGTTGGCCCTAACGTCCAAAACAATCCATTTTGAAGGTCAAACGAGCTTCGAAACAGGCATACCCCATAATTTATCTATTTTGTATGCTATAGTCTATGAATTTCTAGTGATCCAGAATTGCGACGTCTTTTTTACCCAATTTTTTTGTGGACATACGTTAAGACGTTAGATATGGAGCCAGAATGCCGTGACGGCCAAAACATCCCAATTTTGAAAGTCAAATGAGCCCCGAGCAGGTAAAACCCTATTTTATCGATTTTCGTATGCTAAGTCAATATATGTTTGGTGATCTAGAATTCGAACGTCTTTTAAACAATTTTTTGTGGATGTTTGTTAAGATGCTAACTATGAAGCCAATCGTCCCTGACAACCAAAATGACCTATTTCTAAGGTCAAACAAGTTCAGAAGCAAGTGAACCTCATTTTGCCAATTTTCGTGTACTATAGTCCGTGGATTTTTAGTGATCCAGAATTTCGACGTCACTTTTGCCCAATTTTTTTGTGGACGTCCATTATGACGTTATCTATAGAGCAAGTTTGCCCTGACGTACTAAAAGTCCCATTTTAAAGGTCAAACGAACCCCGAAGTAAGTAAACCCCCATTTTACCAATTTTCGTATGCTATATAGTCAATGGATTTTATGTGATAATTCTGACGTCTTTTTTTGTCTTAATTTTTCATGGACGTCGATTAAGACGTTAGTTATGGATCCAGTTGGCCTTGATTAGAAAAATGTCTCATTTTCAAGGTCAAACAAGCCCCGAAGAAGGGTATACCCCATTTTGTCAATTTTCATGTGCTATAGTCCATGAATTTTTGGTGATACGAAATTCGATATTTTTTTGTCTAAATTTTGTATGGACGTCCATTAAGATGTTATCTATGGATTCAATAGGACCTGACGGTCAAAACGAACCATTTTGATAGTCAAACGAGCACCGGAGTAGTTAAACCTCTCATTTACTAATTTCAGTGTGCTATAGTCCACGATATTTTTTGGTGATCAAGAATTCTGACTTTCTTTCTCAAATTTTTTATGGACGTCCGTTAAGACATTAGCTATGGAGCTATTTGGCCCTAACCACCAAAATGATCCATTTTGAAGGTCAAACGAGCCCCGAAGCAGGTAAAAACCCCATTTTATCAAGGGAAAAGGGTCTGATATACCCCTCAACTTTGTCATTTAGAGCTGATATACCCCTTGTTATGAAAGTGACTCATATATACCCCTACTTGTAAACAAATGGCTCACATATACCCTTTTCCTCTAACGGAAATGAAAATAATAATAATTTTAATCTAAATTTTTATTATTTTTTTCTAAAAAATATAATCCCATATGAGTAAATATAATCCTCGTCAAACATATTTTTTTGACTTTTTTTTGTTGACTAATATATAATTATTATTTTGATAATCAAATTTATTTATGTTTCACTAATATTCTTGTAAAACTTATTGTAGATGACCAAAAAAAATTTCGAATACGAAATTAAATTACAATACACACAAAAAAAATAGTTTAATTTTTTATTCTTTAAACTAAGGAATGAAAGAAAAAAACAAAATAAGAATAAGAAATTCAAATAATTATAATAAAGAAGTCAAAAAATAATTTATGTATGAAAAAAATTAAAATATACCTTGAACTTTGATAGAAGAATCATATATACCCCTAAATAATTTTTTTTAAAAAATAGAAGTAATAAATATAAATTTAAAACTAATTTTTTAACTTCCGTTAAATGAAGGGTATATGTGAGTCATTTTGTAACGGCAGGGGTATATGTGAGTCGTTTGTATAACGGTAAGGGCATATATGAGCCACTTTTATAACGAGGGGTATATCAGCTCCAAATGACAAAGTTGAAGGGTATATTAGACCCTTTTCCCTTTTATCAATTTTTGTATGCTATATTACATGGATTATTGGTAATCCAAAATTTTGACGTATTTTTCGCCCAAATTTTTTGTGGACGTACGTTAAGATGTAAGTTGTAGAGCGAGTTGGCGCTGACAACCAAAACGGCCCATTTTCAAAGTCAAACAAGCCCCGAAGCAGGGATATTGCATTTGGCCGATTTTCATGTACTATAGTCCATGAATTTTTGGTGATCTAGAATTTTGACATCTTTTTTGCCCATATTTTTCATGGACGTCCGTTAAGACGTTATCTATGGAGCCAGTTGCCTTGGCAGTCAAAATGGATTATTTGAAGGTCAAACGAGCTCAAAGCAGGTAAACTCTTCATTTTATCAATTTTCGTGTGCTATAGTTCACGATGTTTTTTGGTGATCTAGAATTCCAACGACTGTTCTCCCCAGATTTGTTATGGACGTCCGTTAAGACGTTAGATGTGGAGCCAGTTGGCACTAATGGGCAAAACAACTCATTTTAAAAGTCAAACGAGCCCCTAAGTAAGTATACCCCATTTTGCTGATTTTCGTGTACTATAGTCCATCGATTTCCGGTGATTCAGAATTCCGACTTCTTTTTTGCGCAACTTTTTCATGGACATATGTTAAGACGCAATCAATAGAGCCAGTTAGTTTTGACGGCCAAAACAAACCATTTTGAAGGTCAAACGAGTCTCGAATCCGGTAAACCCCTCATTTTACCAATTTTTTAGTGCTATAGTCCACGATCTTTTTTGGTGATCCAGAATTCCATTGTATTTTTTGCCCATTTTTTTGTGGACGTACGTTAAGACATTAGCTATGGAGTTAGTTGACCGTAACACCCAAAACAATCCATTTTTGAAGGTCAAACGAGCCTCAAAACAGATATACCCCCTAATTTACCGATTTTTGTGTGCTATAGTCAATGAATTTTCGGTGATTCAAAATTGCGACGTCTTTTTTGCGCAATTTTTTTGTGAACGTCTATTAAGACGTTAGTTATGGAGCCAGAGTTCCCTGACGGTCAAAACGTCCCATTTTCAAGATCAAACGAGCCTCGAAGCAGGTATTCCCTATTTTATCGATTGTGTATTATAGTCCATGGATTTTTGGTGATCTAAAATTCCGACGTCTCTTTGCCCAAATTTTTCATAGACGTCTATTAAGACGGTATCTACGGAGTAAGACCTTGATTGCTAAAAAAAGGACCATTTTAAAGGTCAAACGAGCCCCGGAGCAGGTAAATCCCTCATTTCACCGATTTTATTTTCTATAGTCCACGATCTTTTTTGGTTATACAGAATTCTAATGTCTTTTTGCCCAAATTTTTTATGGACGACCATTAAGACGTTAGTTATGAAGCTAGTTGGCCTTGACAGCCAAAACGACCGATTCTGAAGGTCGAACAAGCTAAAGAAGGTAACCCCCCCCCCCCCATTAGTTGAAGAATTTTTGGTGATTCGGGATTTCGATGACTTTTTTGCCCAAATTTTTCGTGAACGTCCATTAAGACGTCAGTTGTGGATCCACTTGATTTGACGGCCAAAACGATCCATTTTCAAAGTCAAAAGAGCCCCAAAGCAGGTATACCCCATTTTACCAATTTTTGTGTACTATAGTCCATGGATTTTTGGTGATTCAGAATTACGACGTTTTTTGCCCAACGGCTAAAACGGACCATTTTGAAGGTCAAACGAGCCCCGGAGTAGGTAAACCCTTCATTTTACCAATTTTCGTGTACTATAGTCCACGATCTTTTTTGGTGACCCAGAATTCCAACATTTTCTTTGCCCAAATTTTATTTGGACGCCTGTTAAGACGTTAGTAATGAATCCAGTTTGTCATGAACACCAAAACGGTCCATTTTCAAGATCAAACAAGTCCTGAAGCAAGTATACCCTATTTTACCGCCCATACATATTTCGATTCTCTGCTTCCCCCAAGCACGTCTAACACGTTGGAATTCTAATTAATATCGCTAGCTCCACCACCTAATTTCTTGCATTTACCACCTATACATATTTCGATTCTCTTCTTCCCTGTTGTTGCAGCTGTTGCTACAGATACATTAGGCCTGCTGCCTACATTACCAATGTGACAATCACTAGCTACCAAGCCATTTGCCCTTTTGTCTCAGGGACCGTAACTTGTAAACTACATGCCCTTATTGTTGATTACAGATTTAGCGTCTGAGCTCAACCATCGAAAAACAGGCTTAATTTTCATTTATAATGCACATATAAGATACTCTCCAAACAATTTCACACGTCCTATATGACATAATACACATATAGACGTTACGTAGAACATAAAATTATCACGTAGAACGACTTTATCTATCTGTAACAAGTTTAAATGTTTATTTGTGTACACCCAAAATTAAAGAACATAAATGTTATTTTCATAATTTTTAAAAAACTCATTTTTCTAAAAATATATCATCTAAAATATCTTAATAAACCAAACATTAGAAAATTAAAAAAGAAAAAACATTTTCTTTTCCTCCATAAAAAATTTTAATTCCTAAAATGATGAAGAAATTTGATAATGACACCATAAAAATTGACCAACACTAAGAATTGAAATACAAACACACCAGTGCACCACACACCCTGAGAGTTTAGTTTTTTTTTTTTTAAGCTTTTAACAATGGCTGCCACACAAGCTGACTTGAGCAAAACTGCTGGAAAACCAATTTACTGCAGAGGTACTCTTCAGAAACTCCCTCCCCCCACCCCCCACCCCCCACCCCCACCCCCCACCACCAACACCACAAGTTTTGTCCCCATCTTTTCAAAATCAAATCTTTAAAGAATCTTTGATTATAATTAACTATGAAAACAATGTTGATTCTTTATGTGGATCTTGGATTGGCTATGTTTTGTGTAAGCAAAGGTTGAATCTTTGAGGAATCTTGAAATTGGGGTAGGAGTAGTAATGGAACTAGGATATTTTTCACTAAAGGGAATTGAAAAAAATAAAGAAGTTGAGATATACAAATTAAAATTATAATCTTATATATACAGTGTAATTTTATGACGAAGTGATTACGAATGAACCCCTTTGCCCCCTAACTTGACCATAGTAAGAGGTAATTGTTGTTGAGTCTCACATTAGTGCTTTAAGGGATTTGAGGTCTCTTTATATGGTCTTTGGTAATCGTCGAGAGATAGCTTGTGGGGTTGAGTTAGGTTCATTTAACGGCTAAGGAATATGAGTAATTTTAGTTGGTTTGTCAGCCTTTGGAAAAGTTCTTTGTTCTTTATATTGATCAAAGGTTGAATCTTTTGACGAATCTTGAAAAGGGTATGAGGAATTTTGTCATTTCTGTTTTATTTTGTGAAGAAAACCGCGTAATTGTGTGAGTGACATTTGCAGCGGCAGTGGCAAGAAAAGCAGGAGAACCTCTGGTGATAGAGGAAGTAATTGTAGCTCCTCCTAAAGCCTGTGAAGTTCGTATAAAAATCGTTTGTACTTCACTCTGTCACAGTGATGTTACCTTCTGGAAGTTGAAAGTATGTAATTTTGTGCTAATAAAAGTTGCAAAAATTTAATCTTTTTACTGTAGAAAGTGTTTGTTTAACTTGTTTTTGAATAATCTGATTCTTGGTTTTCCTTTAGGACTTCCCTGGATGCTTTCCAAGAATATTGGGTCACGAAGCTTTCGGGTACTTTTAGTATATTCCCCTATCAAGTTCATTTATCTGTTGTAAATATTTTTAAAGAATACTTGATTGGTAGTACATGTTACTCCCTTCGTTTCGATTCAAGTATCTTACTTTCCGTCTGCTATAATAAAGAGTGTCTCTATCTATATTTGGTGGATTTTTTTCTGCATAGCACGTCTAAGACAAAGATTCAAAGCGCATTTAGTACTTTACACACCTTTAGTTTAAGACCATGGGATTCGAAAAGTTTTCTTTATTTTCTGAAACTCCGTGCCTAGTCAAACTAAGACACCTAAATGGAAACGGAGGGTCAGCTCGTTATTTGTTCTATTGTTGAAAGTCACTGCAGACCCCTTTTCACCAGTCTCTACTTTCAACGCAGATTTATTTTAGCTCACGTTTGGAATAATCGAGTTTTAGTATGTAACTCCTTACAAATTTCATTTAGCGCTAGCCACTAGGCTATGCCTTTAAGTCAAACATGCATGCTTTAAAGAAACAACTGTGCATTGATGATGGTGTGGTTATTCTTAAGCTTGCGTGTTTGTGAGATTAAGATTTTTCTCACTGAAAGTTCATTTTCCTCTGGTACTTTTAGTGTAATATGTAAAGGCGTTCTCTTTTGTTATCCTCAAGAACTTTACCGTCAATTGAGTCTTAATATTTGAATTGCTTTTTCCTTGTGCCTGTAATTTGTGCAACCAGTGCGTGAACACGCACTTTCCTTATCGCATGTTATTCACTGAAGGATTGTGGAGAGTGTTGGAGAAAATGTCCAGGATTTAAAAGAAGGAGATTCAGTTATCCCGATATTTTTGCCCGACTGTACTGAATGTATAGATTGCACATCCAAGAAGAGCAACAGTTGTTCACAATTCCAATTTAAGGTATCTCCGTGGATGCTTAGAGATGGTACTAGTCGATTCACTACCGTTGATGGAGAAACTTTATACCATTTTCTGTCTGTATCAAGTTTCGCCGAGTACACTGTTGTAGACATTGCTAATGTAACGAAGATCGATCCTCGTGTTCCACCTAACAGGGCATGCCTCTTTAGTTGTGGAGTCTCAACAGGTTAGTTTCTGACCGCATCTAAATTCCCTTTTAGACTTAATGTCATTTCAGTTTCAACTTCTTAACAGCCGCGGTGCTTAAATCATCATACAAAATTGTTTTCCGTAATCTTATTCATCAGATGTCTCAGAGGAAATCTATAGACGAATACAAATTTATCTAACTCTCTTTAGAAGTTCGAATAAGTTCAAGTCTGATATTATGTAAGATGAGCTCAGGAGTAGGTGCTGCACTGAAAACTGCAAACGTGGAACAAGGATCGACTGTTGTGATATTTGGTTTGGGCGGAATTGGATTAGCAGTATGTTTCTCTTCTGATTCTTCTTGCTTATATTGGTAGACGAGTTGGTGTCGGTGGGTTTATATGCTTACCTTACGTCTTATAGGTTGCAGAGGGAGCGAGGATATGTGGTTCTTCAAGAATTATTGGCGTTGATATAAACACTGACAAGTTCGAAATAGGTGAACTTTCTTCTTCATTCTTCCCAATTCGTTTCGTTCTCTGTTTGTTTGCTACTAGAAACTAATAATACTCTTCCGCGTTTCCCCTGTCCTCCGTGCTCTTTTCTTTTCACATTTGACTCAGGTAAGCAATTTGGAGTGACTGATTTTGTCGATTCGAATAGCTATGGGGATAAACCTATTAGCCAGGTCGGTTTTTTATTGCTCAGCTTGATATTTGATGCTCCAAAAACTGTCACCTATCGTTCTCGATTGACAACATGATATTTCCAAGTAAAAATCTTGCCAATTTTAATCGTTCAAGCAGAGCACGAATCATTTCTATATTTTGCTCAGCGTATGGCATGGATCGTCATATTCACGTTCCTCTCATTTCTTGTGCTTACGGATTATTAGATCCTCTCATGCCGATGATGATCACATTTCCTTTTGGCCATTTTTTTGACCAGGTGATAAATGAGATGACTAACGGAGGTGCTGACTACTGCTTCGAGTGTGTTGGTATGGGAACACTCGTGGAGGAAGCATATGCCTGCTGTCGAAAGGTTTTTATCTTCCTTAGAACTACTCATCATACGTATATATTTGTTCATTTCTACTTTGGCTGTTATATCAGGGTTGGGGAAAGACAATAGTCGTGGGAGTTGATAAACCGGGAGCAACGCTGACATTTAAATCTTCCGATATTCTACATTTGGGGAAAACTCTCATGGGATCACTCTTTGGAGGTCTCAAACCCAAATCTGACATTCCTCTTCTTGTCAAACGTTACCTCGACAAGGTAACTGCAATCTTGGTCTGGTTCTTGTGTGTGTCGTTTATTATTTGCATCTTTACTAGTCCGTATTTTTTTCGTGTTGCTTTAGGAATTGGAACTAGACAAGTTTGTAACACATGAAGTGAGTTTTCAACACATCAACACGGCTTTTGATTTACTCGTTGAAGGAAAGAGTCTACGATGTGTTGTTTGGATGGATAAGTGATCGATCCCTGTAAGTACTAATCGCGTGTTCTTGAGAAAGGATTGCTTTGTAATCTGTATGAATTATGACGTTAATTCGATATGTAACTACGATTTAAGCAAGATCAAGAATATTTCAGAGTAATGTTAGTACTCTTCTGCATATTTTTGTTGAATTTTTCTGTTATCTGCTCTCATTTGAAGCATAATCAGAAGTTAAAAGGAGTGAAGTAAAGAAACATATTACGATTATACCTTCAAACTATCGTAAATAATACGCAGACACCCTTAGTCATATTTTTGGGACATTGGTGCTCCTGTCGTTCAAAAATAAGAGTATATTCGTCGATCCGATATTTAATAAATGTTAGGTCGATGAACAAGATTATAACACGTGTATGTCCGTTAGTATAAGAGTAGATATGTTTTAAGTTTTTTTTATGGCATGGACACCAATGTCTCAAAAGTATGACAGAGGTATCTGTATATCACTTGCGATAATTTTGGGGATATGTTTATCCTTTTTGCCTATTACTAAATGCAATCACAAACATTAGTGTCAATACAAAAAGAAAACGAGGTTAATCGTTGATCGTATTGAATATAGATTCATATATTTCTTATTTTCACAAGCTAAAACCAAATTATTATGTCCTTTTTGTTATTACAATCTTCTTCTTTTTAAGTCAAAAGGCGAGTTATCAGAATTTAACTACTAAATCTCGATACTATGATAAATCGCTACATAAATAAAAATTGGCTTGTTACAAATTGTGACAATGGCTAGAAATATATATATATATATATATATATATATATATATATATATATATATAATTTATTTGTTTTTTATTTACGTCTAATATATAAAAATTAAAATAAAATAATAAAAAGATTTAGTTGAAATATTAGAAAAGAGTCACAATATTGTACAGAGAAATCGGAAAATAACCCAAACGAACATAAGTTTTTTCTGTTAATAAATAAAATAATTCAAAATCCCTTCCGATCGCCGGCCGCCGCGTCGCCGCCGGCACGTTCGTCTCTCCGGGATCGCCTCTATATCGATGCGCGCATAGGAGAGCTGTAGGTTTACACACAGAATCAACATTTGAATCGATTGAGAGCTATAGAGAATGAGAGGAAGCGAGGGGGGAGGAATCGGAAGGTGGAAGGGAACGATGATTACGAGATCGAAGCTAGCAGAGCAGCTGAGAGAGTATCAGATTAGATCGAAGCATGATTGGGCATCCGTCTCTTTCTTCTCCTCTACCTCTAACTTAACATCCTCAAGGTATCATTCATTTCCGATTAGGTTTTTTTCTGTTTTACCTTTTGAATTGATGTCTCTCATGTTTTTGCTTATCATATGAAATTGCACTCCTTAAAGCATATGTATGTTCTATGAGATTGTTGTTGAATTTGATACTTGTGAGAATTGGATTTGATTTGGTAAATTCCAGCATTTGGAGGTCAATTTTTGTGATTATACTCGAGATTATATTTCGCGGACTCCTTTGTTTTGCTTGTATAGTATTTCGCCTTTGTTTCTCGACTCCTGGGAGCAGAGGAAACAACCTCTCTACCTCCCAAGGTAGGGGATAGGGGTATATGCTACCTTCCCTGGATCTCACGTGTGGGATTACACACTGTTGCTGTTGTTTTCATCAAGCCGAGGGTCTATAGGGAACAACGTCTCTACCTTCAGGGTAGGGGTAAGTCTGGATACACCTACCTCCTCCAGACCGTACTTCGTAGGATTATATTTGGTATGTTGTTGTTAGTTGATGATTTTGGCTCGTTAAAGTTCTTTGGATGGTTAAAGATAGAGTCTTTTGAATAGAGGAACATTGTGAAGCTATTAGATATACTTCAAGTATTTGTTTGCCAGAAAATTTTCTGATGTGACTCGATTGATTGACAATCCTGTTTCACTAATTAGTCTGAAGAGATTAGGCCATTTATGCAATGAAAGTGTTACATGAAAAACTAGGACTTCAAGAAGAATTCGAGGTTTCACAATTCAGGAGCCAAGGAATTCTGATAGAATGGCTCTAAAAGAAGAAAAATATAGAAGACGAAGTAGTTTTGTATTTGACAAGGCCGTAAACTGATTATAATGGGCTATTTATACACAAAGAAGTTCACTGAACTGCTCCTAATTGCAATTGGCCATTTCCTACCCTTCTTTGAATCTTTTGAATCATCTTCATTGGGTTCCTCTTTCTTCATGAAGTCGCTTGAGTTTGTCCTTATTTCAATAATAACATGCAGAAGCATTTGAGACTGAACGTGTTGTTCATTTGATGCTCAGTTCTCAATGAACATTTATCCTTCTCCTTGTTGTAATTTGTCAAGTCCTCCAACAGCTCCTTGGAATTAACAAGCTTCCGTTCATCTCACTCAGCAGCCAATATTGAGTATCCATAATACTTTAAGGACTGACCGCTATACAGCTTTTTGAACTTCTCCTGTTTCCCTCTTTCTAGTTATATTTTCATCAATAATGCTCAACCTAGTAGGATAGATCACTCAGCAGTCTAGGTATTTTGTTAGTATTGTCTTCCACCCACAAACCTTTTGACATGATGCCCACCTTAATTTATTGAATTTATGCCAACTCTTGATAAGATAGATCACCTGTGGTGAAATATAACCACATCAAAAGCCTTTACTTCTATTAGTACATGCCTTCCTTTGCCCCTTATTTCATCCTACAAGTTCTTTTAGATTTGCTAGACTATTTTGGGTTCTTAAGCTGCAATAGGAAATAAGGAAAAATAATTACATTCAATGGTTACTGAATCTGTATGGATTGTAAGCTGGAATACTTTCATACCATGTACATTTCATTGGTGTTAGTCTTTTCTCAAAACCTTTCCACTGGATGCATTGAGAAGTAGACCACGGTATAAGGATTTTTCTCCACTTGAAATGATAGAATATTTACTGATGAATATAACGTACTACATGGTAGGTGTCTATCCCACTCTTGTTGAGTCTAATCATTATATACTATACTATCATGTCTAAGTTCCTTTGGACAGTCATTTCGTCATGGATTATTAAAAAGCGACTCCTAACATTTTGAGGCTTCTCTACCTCTTTTTTTAATTTTTATATTGTTGATAACCTCTTTTTACTTTCTACCATTAGCTAACCTTCAGAAAGAAAATTTTGGTATGCTCAACACATTTTAGGACTTGATGTAAGCTATGGTACATAGGTTGATGTGCAAGTTCTTCCTTTTTTTATTCATTAGTGTTAAGAGTCAGACATGAGTTATTGGTAATAACAACAAATTAGCAAATTAAAACGTCAAAGGAAGAGATGATTTATCAGTCATTTATTTTGAGAGATTTATTCAAAAACGTTGAATATACTAGTACATGTGGAGGCAGCAAATGCTGTATCGAATGGGACCGGATGAAGAATTAAGTGAATGGATCCTTACTGCTTGGTTCCTAGAACTGTGAAGAATAACATCTTTTTGCAAAGTCCTGCTGTGAACAAGGATTATCATTGTCTATGCATCCGGCTGTAACTTAAAATACGCATTCCACTGTGCCGCCTTCTCTTATTTCTTTTCTCTTTGTTGATGCAGGGTGGATGTTGTCATCTTTGTGATATGGGAACTGGTTATTTTAGCGTTCCTGGTTTTCTCTGCGGTATCACTTTACTTCAGGCATCTAAAGCTTGCTTTTATTTTAGTATGTGTGACCTTGCTATTGCTTTTATGCATGAAAATAGCAAAACAAGTAAGATCAGCGCGCAAAAAGAAGCGAAGGATGCTTCTGCCATTATCCATGTAGAGAGGTGTAGAATGCAAGAATTATTTTACAACGGGGGACAGACTCTTTTTCCTGTAAATTAAGAGAAATATCTTACTACTATTTTGATGTTCCTTTGGTGCTTTTTTTTCTTTCCTTAATACACAATGGAATTAGAGGCAAGCTGATCAAATGTTATGAAATTTCATATACCTTGCTTTTATTTCGTGGATTTTCATTACCCTGCTTGGCAATAGCGGAATATACAAGTTGCAATGCATGTCAAGAGTGTTGATATATTTCATGAGCGATAAGGAAACATATCGAGTAATCACTTTCTTTTTTTGCTTATGTGCATTCTATTTTGCTCACCTTCATTAGATGCTTACAGGAAATAATGCTTAGCAAGCAAAATATAAATGGCTGCAACCTGTTGTGCAGTGATCTAGTTGAAGTTGTAGAATGATGAAAATGAAGATCATAGAACTCACATTTTCGTTTGAAGGGTAGTTTGATGGAATAAGCTCTTGCTATGCTCGAGGTTCAGGGAAGGGTCGTATCATATGGGTTTATTGCTCGTAGCTTTACCCTGCATTTCAATAATCTACTAGAGGTTGTTTTCATAACTCAAACCCATGACCTCATGATAACATTAGGGGGCTGTCAAATGGCGGGTCGAGTTAAATTTAGACAGGTCAAAATGAGTCAAGTCTTAGCGAATCATTCCCTTCATACTCCTCCACAATCATACCAAATTAATAATCAACAAGAGCACACACTCATTATTTAGCACAATAACAATACTATGGCTGCTGAGGAAGTTACACTTAACTAAAATGCAAAAATCATAAATCTTTTTCTCAGAGTTTTGATGTTGCTAGCTTTATCAAATCCTTCCTAAGTATTTTCCCAGAAGGATTCTTGGGTATGGAAGCCACAAATGCAACTCTCCGAATTCTCTTATATGGAGCAACCTACACAAACAAACGCGATAAATTTGAGAATCACTACAGATTCTATAACCAGAAATCGAAAACCAGTTTCAAGTCTGAGTTCTTATCATATATATTGATCTAGTAAAATGTGACTTATTCCAAATTTACCTGTTTCGCGATGAAATCCATGACTGCACTCTCTGATATAGTACTTCCAGTTTTACGTACTACATATGCCATAGGAAACTGTCCAACCTCCTTATCCGGAAACCTTAAACACAACGAGATCAATGAAACGATCATCAGAAATTCATACTGAAACAGTAAAGCATAAGAGGAAGCGCGATTTGAAGTAACACTCACGGTATAACAGCAGCATCAGAAATTTCTGGATGAGTGAGCAATAAAGCCTCTAACTCTGCTGGAGGAACCTAGGAGATGATACGAAAAGTTGTTAAGAGAGTGTTGCAAGTTTTAACTATTGAGAAAAGTGTCAATTCACGTATAAAGCGCACTTAAGCTCTTAAGCGAGGAGCAAGACATGTTGAATCTTTCACCTCACTTATCCGCTTCAATGTCGTCATCAAGACTTTAATACATACTTTTCCTTATCGATGAGCATAATCGTAAAATGCAACACTAAACAGTTGATATTTCACTTTACCATTTCTTTTTCAGTTTATTCAAATAATTACATATACATAATTGTATTCTGTTCAAGTTTTTTTGCGCTTTACGCTTCTAGCCCCCGATGGACCTTAGAACTTTTTTGCGTTTTTTTCCCTTGGATAATATTGATGTGCAAAATATATTTCAGGGGATTTCGCGAAAAGCCAACTATATATAGGAAGAAGGAGAGAGTTTGTTTTCATTTACCTGATAACCTTTATATTTGATGAGCTCCTTTAATCTATCAACCACAAAAATGAAACCATCTTCATCTATATAGCATAGATCTCCAGTTCTTAACCATCCATCAGAGTCTAGAATGGAAGCAGTAGCTTCTTCATTACTAAAATAACCTGTTTATCGCAACAGAATTGAATAAGTTAACGGATAAGGGCAATAGAAAATACGCAACACTATCATGAATGAAGGCTAAAACAATAGGTCAATAAATATCACTCGTACAAACTTGTGAATTATCAATGAACTAAGCATTGATATGAAAAGAAAAGGGCAACCAGGTGCACAAAGCATCTCGCTTAACAGGGTTCAGGGAAGGGCCGCACCCCTAATGGGTGTGATGTAGACAATCTATCTTCCTTGGCAAGACCTCGTGATGTATAGATCAAACGGGGATAACTTTATTATTGCTCCAAGACTCGCTTGGGTCAAAATATCAAACTAATTTCCATATACCTATATATAACAAACAATTTCTAACATGTAAAAGTGAATAAGGTGATATTGAACTGACTTACAATTTGATCCTTTGTTGTGCAAGTGACTATATTGTTAATGTATAATATATCCAGTGAAAGATAGACTATACATGTCAATATTTCTATCCCGTAAAAATAGAGAGACTGTTTATTAAGTAATTTAATTTTGGTCCAGTTGATGTACAAAAACAAGAAATGAAGTGTTGAATATTTCTTCATAGTACCCCATTATTTTATGGGACCATCAAAGCACTATCAGTAAATTGTGGGGCAGACAAAACATAACTCAATTATTGCTAACAACAGAACATAAGTCCACAAAAAATAACATAATATTTAAACGTGTCATTTAATCAGTCTTACGTATTTATATCTCTTTCAATTCTTTCTTTATTATATCCATCTAGTCCAAACATGTATCATATATAACTCAATTATTGCTAACAACAGAACATAAGTCAAAAAAACAACATAATATTTAAATGTGTCATTTAATCAGTCTTACGTATTTATATCATTTAATTCTGAATATATACAAAGATATTCAAACGTATATAAAGTGAACAAATAGATAAACATCCTACACGACATTATCATTTCACATGAGATATGTATATCGACAAATTAATTGACACATTTATTTATATACTATGCTCCTAAAAAGTCATACCTTTCATAATGGTAGGTCCTCTTAGCCAAAGCTCACCGGTCTTATTCACCGGCAAAGCCTTCCCACTCTCCGGATCAACAATTTTCCCTTCCATGCTCGGCGACAACAACCCCGCCGTTCCATATCTCCGGCTCTCCTTCAAAGAATCCGTTGACGACCCAATTCCGGTCGATTCCGTCAACCCATACCCTTGCAAAATCCTCACAGATGGATACTTCTCTACAAATCCCTCAATCACTTCCTTACTCAACGGAGCACCACCGGAGAGAACACACCCCAAGCTGCTTAAATCATATTTTTTCTTAATCAAATCAGCGTTATTCACAAGCGCAACGAGAATTGGAGGCACTAATGGTAGACAAGTTGCTTTGTATTTGTGAATCGATGAGAGCATTTCATCCATTTCGAATTTTGATAATACAACAACAGTAGATCCATAGGCTAATAATCCAGCTGCAAACGCTGCTAATCCGTAAATATGAAACATAGGTACAGTACAAATGAAGGTTTGTACACCTTCAACTAGATTGAATCGACTGACTATAATTTGAACCATGGCGATTAGGTTTTTGTGAGATGAAACAACTCCTTTGCTTGCTCCGGTAGTACCAGATGAGTAAAGCAGAGTAGCTACGTCGTTTTGTGTAACTCTCTCTTTCACTCTGCTTTCACTAGGTTTTCTCTGAATCAATTTCTGTAAATCCCCAACGATTTTGAGATTCGAATTTGAATCACTTACTCCGTCGATTAAAATCACCGGGAGATTAGATCCGGTGAGTTTCGGGAGGAGTTGAGGGATTGTAAAAGCGAGAACAGGATTCGAATCCTTGATCTGTTTAGCGATTTCTCTGTTCGTGTTGAGTGGATTTGTTGTAGTGATTATAGCTCCGAGTGACATAACGGCCAGACAAATAATAGGGAAGAAAATGGAATTAGGAGAAAGGAGAAGAACAACATCACCTTTACGAATACTTATATCAACTGATAAACTAGTAGCTAACGACTCAACGGCGTTCCATACGTCGGAGAAACTAAGTTTCCGACCAGTCGTTGCATCGATGAAAGCGATTTTCCCGCAATGTGCACGTGAAGAAATGAAAGTTGTTATATCAAGAGATTCATTCGCCGGAAACGAAATCGGTCTACGTTTACTGTAGAAAGTTGAATTCACCGGAGAATAGCCGGATTTTGGATCGACGGTAGAATTATTATTATACTGTGCCATTATCAGAATTCAACATCTATAAAAATAGTTAAAGACTTAAAAGAGTGTTTTTTAAACTGAAAAAATAGGGATTTTATAACAGATTTTGAATACGAAGAGAGTAATAATATATAGGTTTTTAGAATAGTAATAGATCAACAAAGTTGATTGTTACTCTTTTTGATTATTATTTTTTTTAGAGTAATGTTTTGCATGTAGATTACGTGTTTATTAATTATTAATTATAGGATATAGAAACTTGTGGATCAACTTCCAATTGTCACTTTAAGTGTGTCAGTACTTGTGTTCATTTTCAATGAAGTTTCTAATTTCTAGAATTTACCATTGGAGTCTATGGATGACAAAACGGTGGGGCGGATTGAGTTTAATCAACAAAAGTACACACTCATTATTTAGCACAATAACAAGACTATGGCTGCTGAGAAAGTTACACTTACTAAAATGCAAAAATCATAAATCTTGTTCTCAGAGTTTTGATGTTGCTAGCTTTATCAAATCCTTCCTAAGTATTTTCCCAGAAGGATTCTTGGGTATGGAAGCCACAAATGCAACTCTCCGAATTCTCTTATATGGAGCAACCTACACAAACAAACGCGATAAATTTGAGCATCACTGCAGATTCTATAACCAGAAATCGAAAACCAGTTTCAAGTCTGAGTTCTTATCATCTATATTGATCTAGTAAAATGTGGCTATTCTAAATTTACCTGTTTCGCGATGAAATCCATGACTGCACTCTCTGATATAGTACTTCCAGTTTTACGTACTACATATGCCATAGGAAACTGTCCAACCTCCTTATCCGGAAACCTTTAACACAACGAGATCAACGAAACGATCATCAGAAATTCATACTGAAACAGTAAAGCATAAGAGGAAGCGCGATTTGAAGTAACACTCACGGTATAACAGCAGCATCAGAAATTTCTGGATGAGTGAGCAATAAAGCCTCTAACTCTGCTGGAGGAACCTAGAAGATGATACGAAAAGTTGTCTCGTAAGTTTTAACTATAAAGAAAAGTGTCAGATCATGTATAAAGCGCACTTAAGCTCTGAAGCGAGGAGCAAGACATGTTGAATCTTTCACCTCACTTATCCACTTCAATGTCGTCATCAAGACTTCAATACGTACTTTTCCTTACCAATGAGCATAATCGTGAAATGCTGTAACAGTTGATATTTCACTTTACCATTTTTTTTCAGTTTATTCAAATACTACATATACATATTTGTATTCTGTTTTAAGTTTTTTTTGTGCTTTACGCTTCTAGCCCCCAATGGACCTTGGAGCATTTTTGTGTTTTTTTCCCTTGGATAATATTGATGTGCAAAATATGTTTTAGGGGATTTCGCGAAAAGCCAACTATATATAGGAAGAAGGAGAGAGTTTGTTTTCATTTACCTGATAACCTTTATATTTGATGAGCTCCTTTAATCTATCAACCACAAAAATGAAACCATCTTCATCTATATAGCATAGATCTCCAGTTCTTAACCATCCATCAGAGTCTAGAGTGGAAGCAGTAGCTTCTTCATTACTGAAATAACCTGTTTTTCACAGGAAAATAATCATGAATGAAGGCTATAATAATAGGTCAATGGATATCACTCTCACAAACTTGTGAATTATCAATGAACTAAGCATAGATACTAAAAGAAAAGAGAAACCAGGTGCAAAAAGCATCTCGCTTAGCAGGGTTTGGGGAATTAAGGGCCGACCCCTAGGTATGTTATGTAGATTGTCTACCATAATGCAAGCATTACTTCCATGGCAAGATTCCCTGATCTATAGATTATACAAGATAACTTATTCATTGCTCTAAGGCTCGCTTGGGTCAAAACATCAAACTAATTTCCAAATACCTAGTCGTTATCCCTATCTCTTGAAGATATACAGTTTCCGAAAGACCCTACTTCAATTGGTGTAAAAAAAATGGAGAAAGTGCTGAATATTTCTTCAGTCCCCCATTAGTTTATGGGACCATCAAAGCACTATGAGTAAATAGTGGGGCAGACAAAACATAATGCAAGTTTTATATTAATCATTACACTTTCATAGTGTATGGACAGGAACAAGAGCGACTAGCCAGAGAAGAAGATTTTTTCAAAGCAAGGAGTGCTGAGGCATTTCATTAAAATTAAATGACATGTAAATTGAAAATGATTCTTTTAAAAAGGGAAAATACCCCATTTTCATTTTATATGATAGTGCATTATTGAGCATAAAATTCAAAAAAAAAAAAAAAGAGATTTGAAACTTATAATCATAACCTTGCATAAGTTTTTATTTAGCTTACATAGCATGATTATCTTTATTGCTATAAAAACATGCATGTTGAAGTTCAAGTTAAACCATTTTTGACACATATCAAGAAGGAAAGAGCGTCTCGAGTAAATTGAGAATCATGATATCTCAAATTTAAAGTCTAACAAAAAACATTAGATGTTTTCTTTCAATTCATCCATATTTTGGTGAATAGAGTTAATCGAGAGGTGCGAAAAACAACAACTAACCCCATAAAATGAGTTATATGTATGCAAACTAGCCCTGTCATCACTGTTATAAAAATAAAAAAATAAAATATTTGCCCATCTTTTTCAATTCTCTCTTTATTATTCCCGTCTAGTCCAAACATGTACCATATATAACTCAATTATTACTAACTACAAAACATAAGTTCAAAAGAAATCATAATATCTGAACGTGTCATTTAGTCGGTCTTACGTAATAATAAGAATATTATATGTAAGTTGAACAAGTAGATATACATGTTTTACATAGCAATTTACCTTCTACACGACATTATCATGTCACATGAGATATGTGTATCGACAAGTTAAATGATACGTTTATATAGTATACTAGTCAAAAGTCATACCTTTCATAATGGTAGGTCCTCTTAGCCAAAGCTCACCGGTCTTATTCACCGGCAAAGCCTTTCCACTCTCCGGATCAACAATTTTCCCTTCCATGCTCGGCGACAACATTCCCGCCGTTCCATATCTCCGGCTCTCCTCCAGAGAATCCGTCGACGCCCCGATTCCGGTCGACTCTGTCAACCCATACCCTTGCAAAATCCTCACAGATGGATACTTCTCTACAAATCCCTCAATCACTTCCTTACTCAACGGAGCACCGCCGGAGAGAACACTCGCCAAGCTGCTTAAATCATATTTTTTCTTAATCAAATCAGCGTTATTCACAAGCGCAACGAGAATTGGAGGCACTAATGGTAGAGAAGTTGCTTTGTATTTGTGAATCGATGAGAGCATTTCATCCATTTCGAATTTTGATAATACAACAACAGTAGATCCAGATGCTAATAACCCAGCTGCAAACGCTGCTAATCCGTAAATATGAAACATAGGTACAGTACAAATGAAGGTTTGTACACCTTCATCTAGATTGAATCGACTGACTATAGTTTGAACCATAGCGATTAGGTTTTTGTGAGATGAAATAACTCCTTTGCTTGCTCCGGTAGTACCAGATGAGTAAAGCAGAGTAGCTACGTCGTTTTGTGTAACTCTCTCTTTCAATCTGCTTTCACTAGGTTTTCTCTGAATCAATTTCTGTAAATCCCCAACGATTTTGAGATTCGAATTTGAATCATTCACTCCGTCGATTAAAATCACCGGGAGATTAGATCCGGTGAGTTTCGGGAGGAGTTGAGGGATTGTAAAAGCGAGGACAGGATTCGAATCCTTGATCTGTTTAGCGATTTCGCTGTTCGTGTTGAGTGGATTTGTTGTAGTGATTATAGCTCCGAGTGACATAACGGCGAGACAAATAATAGGGAAGAAAATGGAATTAGGAGAAAGGAGAAGAACAACATCACCTTTACGAATACTCATATCAACTGATAAACTGGTAGCTAACGACTCAACGGCGTTCCATACGTCGGAGAAACTGAGTTTCCGACCAGTCGTAGCATCGATGACAGCGATTTTCCCGCTATGTGCTCGTGAAGAAATGAAAGTTGTTACATCAATAGATTCATTCGCCGGAAACGGAATTGGTCTACGTTTGCTGTAGAAAGTTGAATTCGCCGGAGAATAGCCGGATTTTGGATCGACGGTAGAATTATTGTTATACTGTGCCATTATCGGGATTGTACGTCTATCTATTTTACGACGCTTCAAAAATAGTTAAAGAGTATTGTTTTTTAAACTGAAAAAATAGGAATTTTATAACAGATTTTGAATCTGAGAGATTATAATATATAGTTTTTAGAATATTTTTAGATCACCAAAGTTGACTGTTACTTTGATTATTTTTTTTACAATAATGTTTTGCATGTAGATTACGTGTTTATTAATTATAGGACATAGAAATTTGTGGATCAACTTCCAATTGTCACTTAAAAGTGTGTCAGTAATAATGTTCATTTCCAATAAAGTTTTTAATTTCTAGAATTTACTATTGGGGTTTATGGATGGCAAAACAATGGGCGAATCGAGCTTAATTCGTAAAAATTTTAATTTATCTTGTTTCGTATTGCATAAAAAAAAGTTATTTTCTATTCATCTCACTCTATTTTGTATAATTTTTTTGATATTTTCGTTCTTTTAATTAATTAAGTTTGATAAAAAAAATAAATTTTTTTATTGATTTGTAAACTCTAGTTTTCAATTTTTTATGCTTAGGTTCATCACGTTTTTATTTTAATTTTTGGTCTTTTGGAACCATATGCCTACTTTTGTATACTTTAGACCAATTTCAACACGATCGAAACGTGGATAATGAGACTAGTATTATTATTTTTGTTTTTGTGTCCACTGTTCATATTAAAATTTTATTAAATTTAAATCATGTGCTATACGACTTATTTGAAGGTGACACTTGTAAGCATATATTTATTTTAACAATTTATATTTTCTCCGTTAATTTTTAATCATGATTTTTTTTTTCAGAATAAAACTATAAGAATTTTGACTAACATTTTAAGATGTATATTTTCATCACTTTACCATGCAAAAAATTTATAATTTATAGTATATTCGGTATAGTTTTTAAGTATTTAAAGTTTTTGTTAAAAATATCAAATTATTGTAATTTAATTTAATATATAAATCAAATTGACTTTTTTAAAAATAAAAATAGACGGAGGGAACGGTATTTATTCTTATGGAAGACTTGAAAGTTGGACCTAAGACCAGTTTAATTAGAAAACCATAAGATTAATTAGTTACGTTGTGATTTTATTATATACACATCGATAACGTGAATCAATTTAATGCAATTTAATTGATTTATAATATGTTTTTATACTATTTCTTATATTATTTTGATTTGCCGTATTTGATAATGTAAAATAACTTTTTATACTATAAATGACAATTTAGTATTTAATTAATATGTTATGGTAGGTACAAAAATGATTCGTATATCAATAAAAACAAGAAATTAGATTGATTGATAATTAGTTGATACGTGATCAATAAAAACAAGAAATTATATTGATTGATAATTAGTTGATACGTGTGAGTACTTTAGCACGGTATATTTTTAATTATCATGTTATGTTTTTTAAAAATTAATTTGATTAATTTTTTCAAGATAAATTAAATTATATTGATTCCATATTTTAAATAAAAATTTTATAAATTCAAAAATTATATATATATAAAAATTCTAGACATTTTAAATTTTTACATATCAATACGATAAAAATATATATCATAAAATGTTAAATGAAATTACTTTATTTGAATCTTAAAAAGAAAATTATCGCAATTAAAAATAGACGGACATAATTATAACATTAGTTGTTAAGATGTCGTTGTTTGAAAATTATGCTAATTATTAAATTAAGTCAGTATAATCAGCAGTTTTTAAAAAAATAAAAAAATAAAAAGTACTTATAAATGTTCACACTATGCTAGTTAGTGGTCGGTGGAATCTTAGAAAATCTTCGATAAAAAAAATCGATATTCATATAAAAATTCGATAAAAATTTTAAAATTTACAAGGAACAATTTAATATTCGAATTGAGGGTATACCACGCTTTTTAACAAAAGTGATTTAATACTATTTTAAATTTTTTAATTTGAGATAGATCTAATTTAAAATAAAAATATTTTTTTTATTACTCTACCACATTATTTATTAATTTAATTATCTCTTTGTTTGTTGGTAAAAATGGAGGATGAGTAGTTGTACCTCTTCCTTCTTTTTTAGGCTTATAATATATTGATAGCATCTCAAATATATACTTAATTTTATTTAGACAGATAAGTATAAAAATCCATGATAAAATAATCTTATTAGATACTTTGATTTATATATTACACCTGTAAAAATAACGAAACCTGATCATTATAGTTGAATTACCTGATTTTACATTTATCATAGAAATTTGTGAATTTATTTTTGCAAGTAACCTTAGATGTAGTTGACATAAATTAAAAGGAGATCTCCCTTGATTTTTCAATTAATGAAATAATATAAATGATAAACTAGCACAACATAAAAATTATTAATCTACATATATATATATAACTAAAATTTATTAATTGTTGAGGTACTTGTGCATTGATCTTAATTGATTAACTAAAAGAATATTAGGCAATTGATTAAAGCCCTTCAAATAATTAATAGGAAGTTAAATTAGTAGCTCCTACAATATTATTTCTTCTTTAATTTACTAATAAGTAAGTAAATTTAAAAGTGAAACTCTTGTTCGAATTAATCTTCGAATAATACATTCAAGTTCTTCTTCAAGATTCTCAATGGCTAATTCCACGGCTTCTAATCTTTTATTAGCACATTGTAATGTCATCGTATCACATTTTTCCCATGAACTTAAGCTATTTACTCTCATTAATAACTTTGGACCAAAATACCCTTTACTCGATTTTCGTGTCACATTTGGACTTGGCATTGACATAAGAGCCATCAAAGATTCCAATATTGACATTGTTGCCACTCTAACGTCTCTTAATACATTAACAACCACCATAAGATTATTTTCATTATCTATCGACGATGAATCGATACACTTAGCGTTATATTTCATTCCTTTCAAGGAATGCAATCGCTTTAACATCACTTTCTTCAACTTCTTCCTATGGCAATGAAAAGGCGTGAACTTGTTCTCTGTTGTTGCGTTTTCCCCAACACTAATTCGTCTAAACGTGCACTTAAGATCATGGACGTGATCCTTAACAAGCAAAAGAACATCTTTAGTGGTACCACAAACGTCCAACATCCTTAACGATGTTTCTGAAACCTCGTGTGTCCATTTCTCCTGACCCTGATGAGCGATTTCTCGTTTGATCACCGGAGAGTGAAGCATGTCGTTAGCCGATTCGTGCAAGTCTCTTAGAGCATCAAAATTTGGGAGTGCCATTGAAGTTTTTTCTTGGAGAAAATCAAGGATTGTTAGAAAATATTGTTGAAATTAAAGATTAATGTACTTTGTTATTACATCTAAAATGTTGGCAATGTATTTATAGTTAAATAGAGAAAATTAATTAAAGATGGATTATTATTATTATTAATTGAGATCTGAGATCTCTTAGGAAAAAGGACAGAAGGATCCTTTTTTTGTACGGATTTGTTGTCCTATAATTGTCAACAGCTAAGGTACCAAAATTTGTTCCCTTAGGAAACTTCATTGGAAATGAGAAATAGAGAAAAATATGTGTAATTGATACATTGATTGATTAGTTGATATAGTATAGTAGTTGACTAGTTTTATTTTTAATTATTATTATTCATTCAGTATTCGATATTTATATTCAATATTTATATTAAAGTCTGATTAAATTCGAATTTCGTTGAAAAATCACGTATTGATCGTAAGCAGCCCAAACAAAGACGACGACTCTATATATATCCAGAAGAAAGTTGAACTTGAGACCTCTAATTAATAATCAGTATTTACTATTCACAAACCCTAATTGGTAGTTGATTAGTTGTTAAGATATTCTTGTTTGTGGATTAGTGTTAGTTTATTTGTAGGATTTCATTTAGTTATATTATACTATGTATACAAATGTTTATTAGTATATGTGTATATTATGCTATTCTTCTATTTCATTGTTACTTCTTGTTTCATTTCTTCTGTTTAATCGTGCTATTTTAGTGTCGAATATTTCTTCATATCATGTTTTGATTATTTTAATTTCGTATCGAGGGCTTATCAGAAATAACTTCTCTATTCCACAAAGATAGAGGTATTTAGATCTGCATAAGTTTTATGTATTCTACCTCCCAAGGATTATATTTGTATGATTACACAATATAATTTTTTTTATATTATATTACTAATGTTATAGTTGAGGAAGTAATATTTTTATATTATTAATTAATGTATAAAATTATAGTTTATAATAGTTGGTAGCATGCAAATACATGCATGTAGAGAAAAAGATGCCATAGCCGATATTTAATTTGTCTCTATGCAGACAAAATGTTTGCTAATTGAGGAGCATTTAGTCACTAATTAACATTCTAATTATAATTAATTTTAGCTTCTTTTTTTTCACGATGATTAAGAAAATAATAAATATAATACGTATTGTTTACTTAGTAAACAACTTTTGGTCTTAAAAATTTTGAAACAAAGTTATTTTAAAATATATTTTTTTAGCGATAGCGATAGTTAATAAAAGTACGGTAAATTAAAGCGCGTGGAAAACTTTTAAGAAAATTCTTAAAACAAAGAATTTTTTTTGTTTTTTTATGAAAATTGAGGATAAGTACTTGAATAATGTACTCTTATTTTTCTTCTAATTTCTTTAATTGATTGAAATTTTTAAATATTTATGAACCCATGTGTTCTTAATCATGTGGGAGGTTTAAAAAAAAGATTTTAAAATGAAGATGATGCAAATAATTTCAAAATAGCACGTTATCTTGTTTCTTCAAGCAAAGCACTCCAAATTAATAATTTCATGAAAATTAAAAAAAGAAAAAATAATCTCTCAATATTTATTATTCGTTTTTTTTTTTCCTTAAAAAAATCAATATTTGATTAAAAGGAAAGATGAATAAGTGTAGCAAATGTTATTAAGTATGAGAAATTAATCATATTTATTTTTTGTTAGTAGGTTGATACAATTATGTCTCTATCGTTATTTTACTAAGCCAAAAATGATCTTATTTCATATAAGACATAACCAAGGCCATATTTGAATTATTTCTTTAACTTTTTGATAATTAGATCTAAGTGTGCTTGAAATGAAATATTATATTTACCTAAAAAATGAAATATTATATTTTTTTAACAAAGATGATGTATTGGTGTTGATATATATATATATATATATATATATATATATATATATATATATATATATATATATATATATATATATATATATATATATATATATTAAAATTTGTTTCTTTGTAAAATTATTTGAATTATTTAGGTGCCAACTTGAGAGTTAATTTGGATTGAAAGAACAATTTTAAAAAATAATGGACACAGTCTAATCAACTTGTCACATGGGCAAAAGCTCAATAAATTAGTCATGAAATATCATTAGCGTTGTATATTCGATGTGATATCAATATCTATATATGCATGTGATTCATTGAGACCTAACTTCAACCTTCTTAGGGTTGGATTGAGTTAATTATTTAAGATTCACTCGATTGGGTTGGCGTCAATAGTTCCATAGCTAAAATTTGATCAACTATATAAAGTATACTTTATCAACGAAGGGTGTTCGGCAAATCAATCTCATACTACTATAGCTTTGGCCCTGATTAGCGCAATTCAACCTATCTTGACGGTTTTATATAATATTATATGTATTCTTCATTTATATATATATTTATACATATACTCATATTAATGTTTAATTGGTGAAGTCAAATAATGATGTTTTTATAACACTATTAATATTTAATATTACTTTATAGAGATTTTTTTTTACGTATATTCGAACTTTAATCGAAATTACTGTTACGATATCAAATTTTGGAAAGAACTTTTATCCCCCGAACTATTTAATAGTGTATTTTAAAGGTATATATGTGCCCACGTGGACATAAAAATTATTACATAATTATAAATTGTAATGTGTCAACGTAGGCACATATATACCTTTAAAATACACTATTAAATAGTGCAGGGGGTAAAAAAACCTTCATAAAGTTTGGTATCGTAACAACAATTTCGGCCAAAATTAAATTATTTTTCAAATCTTTTCCCCCACTTTATACGATGAAACATATTTTATATATTTATTGATTTATATATAAATACAAAATGTGGTTTAACATTTTATTATATCTTCATCAAGATTTAAAGTAACGAGGCAAAACTCATATCTTCAAACTTAATTGATTTATTTCACAAAATAAAACATTATGGTAAAATTATGAGTTTAAAAAAACTTTAGGGATTAAAAAGACTCATAATTATATTTAATAGATCAAAATAGATTTGCAGTCATAAATGAGGGACAATTTTAGCTAAAAAATTAGTCAAAGTATGAAAATTAGTATTTAATCCCTACTGTTAAAAATATTTTCACATCAAGTCCACTCAATTTCTCTTTCTAGTCAAAAACCTCGCCGGCGATTTCTCTCAGCTCTACTCCGGTGAAATCGCCGCCATGAATCTCCGTATCGTCGACAAAGAGGAGCAAGACAATCGGTATGACCTCTTCGACGTTCACTTCCACAGCGATGTAATCAAAACAACGGTAACTCCCGATCCCGATATCATCACCCAGTGGATCTCCGAAACTGAATCTTCTCACTCCGGCAATCGCCGTCTCATCGCCGGACTTGACGTGGAATGGCGTCCTAACTTCAACCGTAACCAGCAAAACCCGGTCGCCGTCCTCCAGATCTGCGTCGATCGTCGTTGCCTCATTATCCAACTCCTCTACTGTCGATCAATCCCGGAGTCTCTGTTCAATTTCCTCGGGAATCGTGAGTACGATTTCGTCGGAATCGGAATTGAAAGCGATGTGGAGAAATTGTTGGAGGATTATGAGCTGAATGTGAAGAATATGGTGGATTTGAGAGGAATTGCTGCTGATGTTTATGGTATGAAGAATTTGAAGAACGCTGGGTTGAAGGAACTATGCAATGTTGTTCTGGAAAAGGAGATTGTTAAGCCAAAATCTGTTACTATGGGTAGATGGGATAGTGAATGGTTGAGTTTGAATCAAATTCAATATGCTTGTCTTGATGCTTTTGTTTCTTCTGAAATTGCCAAGCACTTGAATGTTGGTGCTGCTTCTACTCCTTCTGGGTCCTAAAACTTCGAAGATATTAGAATCCGACTATTTCAAATTTATGCAGAGAAGAAACAGTATAGAATTTGATGGATGAAGTTTTATTTGAGAATTTGTTGAGTATTTACTTTATCACGTTTCGTTTTTATATTTGAATTTATGAATGTTATATGTTGTTCGATAGACCATCGACTCATATAAAAATTATATACATAAAGCAAATATAGGTACCAAAGTGATGCTATATTTCATTATTCAGTAGAGCCTAACACTTGAATCAGTTATACTAAGAACTATTAAGAATCCTACTGTGTGTAAATGAACTTTTTTTTTTTCAAGAAATAAACAATATGTAACTCGATACACTAATACACTAAGGCGGAACGCGTTCAAAGGTTGCTCTAGAGTGCCCTCGTGGGCTGCAATCCAGAAGAACTAGAAGCTCGAAAGGACAGGTTCCTTTCATTTTAGCTTTGGGGAGTGTCCAACAAACCTAAACTACAAATTTCTGTACCTGATGGAGCCTCCCAATGTGAAGTTTTATTCTTCATCTCAGCAAATTCCCTAATACATTGATCTAATTTCATTCCATCAATCCTTCTTCTAGCTGCAGCAAGCTTTTTCCCCGCCACTCTGTCGAAAACTCTCTCCCACCCGCTCTCCCATTCAGCGTGAGCATCGCATAGCTCGAGGGAGTTATTGGCCCAATCCGTCCAACTCCATCCTTTATCTAGTCTATTCATGGCAACCTCAACGCATGACCCGGTGCACACGGGCGTGCACGGCCGACATTTGGCCCCACTCAGGGGGCCTCGACTAGAAAGTGCTGCAACCGGTACGCCATAATGGGATGGTGGAAATTCGTACTGACGATCCGTTACTACACAAAAGGGAAGGCGCATAGTTAGGTAAGGGACTTGTTGAGTTGTAAGTTGGGCTTTGAATGCACTTTCTGAGTTGAGCTGAATACGCCCTGCTAAATCAAGCTGTGGTATCATGGAGAGCCTCGAAAGAGCGATCACCGATGTGTTGTAGTCACCAACGCCAAAACGATCGTTCAGGCCTCCGTAGGAGGAACCTGGAGGGACGAGGTAACGCCCGGGGATGAAGCTTTCGGGGCCTAGTGGTGAAGACCAGTAGCCATCAACTCGAGTTCGGACTATCCAGTCGTATGTGAAGTTGTTCTGCTTTTGATAGTCTTGGATCATTGTCAAACAACCTTCTACCAAATTGAAATATTGCAGCAGCCCCTGAAATTGGCAACATGTTGGATTCAAATTACTGGTTATTTCGATCAAATCAACTCAATACATGTTACTACTTAGTGTGGACAACAATATGAGAGATATGACTTACTAAAAGATCTTAATCAGGAGCGCTTTCCGCCTTAGAGCCTGTTTGGCTCAGCTTAAAAGCTGATCAAACTGACTTAAAAGCTGGTTCTTGACTTATTTAACTGTTTGACAATATTCAAAATAGCTTATTTTAAGTTAAAAAAAAAACTTATTTTAAGCCAAAAGTTAAAAGTTGGGGTAGGGGTGCTTTTTTTCTTTTTAGCTTATAAGCTGTTTTAAGTTGACCACATTTTTATGTTTTTTCCCTTAATATTTTTATACAATCTCCAAATTACCCATATAACCCTAACATCTCTTACTTCTAGTTTCCCCTTTTCACGTTTGACATAACAACTTCAGAACTTTTATCCAAACGCATAACTGCTTATTTTAAAAATAAGTTTCAGCACTTTCAAAAGTACTTTTTTAAAGCTGCTTTTATTAAGCCCATCCAAACGGGCCCTTAATAGGCTACCGCATTACACCTAATACAAGTACGCAAAAGATCTTAGTAGGAAACGCTTTCTGCCTTAGTAGGCGACCTACATTATAAATCCTGATTAATCAGAATCCTAATACAAGTACGCAAAAGATCTTAGTAGGGAGCGATTTCCGCCTTAATAAGTGACCGGCATTACAAATTCTGATTAATCAGAATCCTAATACAAGTAGGGAAAAAATCTTAGTAGAAACGCTTTTCGCCTTAATAGGCTACCTGCGTTAAGAATCCTAATTAATCAGAATCCTAATTAATCAGAATCCTAATACAAGTACCGAACATTTTGAATGAGGACATTTGACATCATCAATATCACCTAATCCTAACAAAATATTTTTTAGGTGAAAGTGTTATTTTTACCTAATCTAGACCCACCACCTATTGTATATTTAATTTGCCAAAGACCATTTGGACTTTGGTTTTGTACTTCTATTGGTTGCCAAATTTACACCAAACCAAATTTTACAAGCAAATACTTCATGCTTCTCCCTAAGGGTAGCAACATTAATATTATTTTACAAGTTATATACTTAAGCATTTATCTTCAACTTAACTCTAGAATCTTCTCTCATCTTTATAGTGAAATCATACAAAAATATTTCCAACCTAACTTTTAGTATGAAAAAAAGAAACTTCAATCCAAAAAGCTACTTTAATAATTTAATATAATTATTAATGTTTTAATTTCACATAATTAAACATTAGATACATTGATTCTCAACTAACCCCAAAACCTCCCTTTGAAAAGTCATCTTTGTTTTATAATTAGCAATGTAAACAATCAAAATTATAAACACTTTTCAACTTCCCCCTTCATAATATTAAATAATTTTCTCCATTAAAATTTAAATAAATAAATAAAAATCACCTAGCTTTTTCGTACTCAACCTCTAAAATATCCACCAAAATCATCAACCTAACGATCATTCCCTTAACAAACAAAAAATTCAAAAATACCATACTCTTAAGTTGATGATCTATCTGACGTATAATATATGACGTTGATTACAAATTCACGTGAAATCGACAATTGAGAGAGCAGTTTTCGCCTCGATAGACGATAATTACCTAAAAAAATTTGTCTACTACCAACTAATAACATGATAGCCGCCAGCTAAAACCACCACTCAACTTCCATTAAAAAGCTTTGTTTTAGAATTGCGTTAGAAGCAACGAAAAAGCCACCATTATCTCTTTGTTTACATCCTAACAAACAAATACTCTTTTACTAATTCAAAAATTTTTGTTAATTATTTTTTTTAAAAAAAATTAAAAAATTAAAAAAATGGAAAGGAGAAAAATACCTGTATTCCATTAGGTGAATTTTGAGCTGTTAGAACTCGAACTTGTGACTCAGTTTCCGGTATATATTGTGGCCGGAAAATCCTAACGCCGGCGATTCTCCGAACAGATTTCAACAATGAAAGCTTATAAGCTTTAGAATCCAATGGACTATGAAGAAACAGATCAGAATTCGGATAAACTTTCAAAATTTTCTGTATAATTGAAGGCCCAGTAAGTTCAAACCTACGGGCCCCACCTACTAAACACACAGCTATTCTCGATCGATCCAGCTCCTCCTTCCTCCGTTTCTTCTCCGATTCATCTGCAAATCTCGCCGGAAAATCATATCCATCTCCGGGAACGTAACTGATAGTTGATTTTGAATTTGAGAAAGGATTGAACACTACAACAGTACTTCTTCCTCCACCAACAACAGAAGAGTAAAACACATAAACAATAAACAAAATTGATGGTAATATCAACAATAACTTGTTCAAATTTAGATCTGAAATCCATTTACTACACCGATGAAGAAATTTTGAAGGATTTCTCAAAATATTCGTCGTATTTCGAGTTTCATTCATCTTCAACTAGAAATTTATTGCAGAAAATTGAATTTAACAATGAACTTTTCAACAACTATTCATTGAAAGGAGAAATTTCCTTTGCTTTTCTCCATATTGTTGAATCATGAAGAAAACGTTGAATGCTTCTAAATAAAAATGTGAATATGATAAAGATGATGGATGATAATAATAATAATGAATTATGGTAAATAAAAGTAATATTTATAAATTTTATTTTGGATTTTTTTTATTTGTGTAGGATATTTTGTGAGAAGTTAAATTCAAATATAAATTCTATTCCACAAATCAATTAGGAAAATATAAATATAGTAAATATCTATCTAAATATTGTATAACTTGTTGATAAGGCATTTTTATCGGAAGAGTCGTAGTAGGATGAATAAGATATTTTTATCGTTTAGGTAAGAGCACGGAACTCTTTGAATTTCACTATAAGTTTTTTTTTCTCTCCCTATTTTTTTCTATTGTAAATAGCTAGAACTAGAAAATGTATTATAATATAAACTAGAACAAACAAATTAACTCTGGATATAAATTCAATAAATATCAAATAATAAATCTTAAGCAAGTTAGAATTTCTACTTCGACTTTGAATATTTATTCCAACAATCAAAAGTATATTTTTTTTTGTTTTTCATCAGACATCCACAATGCAACCTGATTAAATTTGAATTCACGCTAGAAAATTTCATATTAATAGATAAATATTTCTTAACAAATACAACTTGGTACCTAGAAGTTGAAACTCGAGAGCTCTTTATTAACTCTAATAAGAAGTATCAAAAGGTGAATGAAAAAATGACTTTTTATTTTAAAATACAACCATTACAATAAAAGTTTGAAATATTAACAAGTTACCTAAATTCAAATATTAAAAATCTTTGAATTTTGTATTGTGGATTTTTTTTTGTCAACATCGATTAATTGGGGAAGTATTTTAAGGAGATAATCCAAAATAACTTTTTAAAAAAGTATTTTCTTCCACATGTTATCTTGATATATAATATGATCGTATAAAAAAGAGTATATACTTTTAACACCTACCAAATGAACTTTTAATATGAAAAATAATTATTTTTAGTTCAAATCAATAAAAAAAAAAATTATTCGTTTGGTATGTAGAATTAAATAAACAAAATAAACATTATGATTGTGATTAATTATCTGATTTTTTATAAATAAAAATAAAATAATAAATAGCGAAATGAAATATAATTTTTTTTAAATTAACTAATAGACATAACCAAAAACTCGAAATTAAAATAATTATATATATTTTTTTTGAAATTAGTAGTTATTATTTCACCAACCAAATAATCAATTAATGTCTCATCAATGAACTATTATAAACTAGAAATATTTCAATCTAGTGATATCATAGCCTATTGTTCACTTTGATTTTTTCTTCAATGTAAACTATAGAATTAAAAAAAAAATCAATTTAGCAAATATTCCTAGATAATCACGGCATTTACAATAATAACATATCAGTATAATTTCATTAATAAATATAAAAATATTGATATTTACAGATATTATCTTTATCATATATGAAGTTATCTTCAATAAGCTCGAAACAATAATAACAGTATATACAATGAAACACTATTAAGTGGAGTCTGATGAGGATACAATGTAAGCAGACCTTACTATTATCTTGTGAAAATAAAAATATTTTTTTTCAAAAATCTTCTACTTAAATATATCAATAATTTACGAATAAAATAATTTTTTTTAAAGAATGTTTAATTGCACTAATTACAATTAGTTTTTACGTGAATATAGGTGAGAATGTAGGTCTGAAAACATGAAACCACGTGAACAACTAATTATTTTAGAGTAATCTAATATAGTATATAGTTTTTAATTTTATAAAAATATATGACGACGACAGTGGTCCTCACCTAAGACTTATAATTAATTAATTAATTAATTTTCCAAGGTAATTAAGTACGCACTAATTTAATTAATCATATAATGTAGGACTACAACAATTTATTATTTGACCAAAAAATTATAAAATAATAAATATGGTATAGGATATTGCCACGTCTACCTTATTATTATAATTATAATTAATTAATTACGCACTATTTCCCTAATGGGGATGCCAATTGTTCGACGTTTCAATCATGGACACTAAATTATTGAAGAGCTTGCACTAAATCAAGTATTAATGTATTATTATTTACGCATATGTATCGAATTAGCCGAGCTTTTACGTGAATATTAGATATTAAATAGAGTTTTTCTATAAAAAAAAAAGGAACCATTTACGCACTATAAAAAAATTAATTTTATTTTATTTTAAAAAATTTCTAATAACAGCAAAAGTTTTGTCACACGGATAAATTCAAAAGAAATTCAATATTTATTTACACTATGAATTTTTTTTTAGTGAGATGATTTGATGAAAAGTCGATGAAAAAAGAATTATATTTTATAAAATAAATCTTTCATCAATCACAATAAAAAAATTTTCTATTTCTAATAGATACGATTTTCATTCCTGGTTTAATTAATTTGAATTTACATTGCACAAAACTCAGTTAAAGGGGAGTGTTTCCCACTATAATATTTAACTATTTTTTATATTTAAAAGTTAAATTCGAAACTCATTAACGATGAACTCGATTTCCCTTTAGGGGGTTCTTTTCCAAAATTTAAAGTAAGATATTTTAGTTGTAATATGTATACATTATACTAAGAAATTGAGTATATTAAACAAATATTGATTATGTTGAACATCAAAACTCTCTCTAAAACAATATTAGAATTTTTTTAAATAAAATATGTATTTAAATAGAATTATCAACGTGAATAAAATATCCAAAAAAAGGGAAGTGTAAAACAGAAGTTGTAAATTGTATCCAAAAAAAGTTATGATTTGATGTTACACTATTACCTTTACAAAAATGCTAATTACTTTAATGTTAGTTCAAATCACATGATTACCAAAAATAATAAATAGCTGAAATCACATGTATGCTTGAGATTAAAGGAATTAAAAAATTAATTATCATTTTTTCCAACATGAAGATATTAATATACATCAATCTCATGATTATTTAAAAGAGGATACTTAATTAGTCATCATTTTCCCAACAAAAGGATGTTTATATACTACAAATTGTATTTATATAAAGTGCTTCTTAATCTTCTTTGAAGATTAATATCTAGATTTCAAATTAGGATGTTTGAAAAAATGAATTTAATTAAAAATTATAGGAAGAACCATTTAAAATTGAGTCTTTAATATATGAGCGTGTATTTCTTTTGATTTGAATATGTAAACTTAACACTTAATCCACAGGAGGATTTAATTGAATACGATAATTTTATACAAAAATGTTATGAAGTTTTATCTGAAACAAAATACATTATCACAAAATGAAAGCGTGAAGAAAATTGATTTCTACGTCATTGTCTTAGTCTTACTTACCACGACGTACGATATGTGATATAAAACATATTTAGTAATCTTACTGAGTAGAGGGAGGATCAATATATAAAGGTTGAGAGTTATTATTTACGTACACCATCAGATAATCAATCTAACACATAAAATTTATTCTTCATTAAATATAATTATGCATTTATTAATTAATTATGCTACAGCATAAATTAATAAAAAAATCCAACATTTTCTGACTTTGACATAATTACAACATAACACCAATATTTGATGATATATTCATTAGATGTACAATAAACACTTCTATTATGTCCATCGTACATATCATAATATAACAGTTTAATTTATTAATGTGGATTATATGAAGATTATACATAATTTTGTATATAATTTTCTATATACTACAACATCAACAACCAATCAACCAGGCTCATAAGCTATTAGACATTTAATATTATAGTCCACAAAATATTTCATTAAGATTTATTCGAAAATATTTTCTTCTTGAATAGTATATATTAGTGTTATATATTCTTTAAAGAAATATTTAAAAATAAAAGTTAAACGGTTTCAATGATAAAAATCTAAAGTCAGCTAGGTTAAATTTAGTATATATCTTAGATATACTGTTTTTTTCCGAAATTCTGAATAGTTAATTTGATCAACCTTATGAGTTGAAGTAGTTGGTGATTAAATATTTAAAGCTAAAATCAACAAGTATAAGAGGAAGAAAGCAACAAATAATGTGTTTATGAATGAATTTAAGAAAGGTATATTATTTTAATAAAGGAAAGGATATTTTAAGAAAAACAATCTTAAACGCAAAATTCGAATAGAAAATGAGTAATTCATTATCCAAAGAAATCTATAGATTATAGGTTTTACTAGAATTACTGAAATCGATAATACAAGATTCTTTGAGAATGGTAAAGTTTGTGAGGGTGTTAAAGAGTGTAATGAATCCGCCTCCTGGCATTATTGGGTTCGCTTGCAAACAACACTTCTCTCCTATAAATCTTCTTTGCAAGAGCTTCTGTAAGCCCCGAAACAGACTCCAATTACATGTGTGAAGCATCGTGTCATTTCAAATCAAACAAGTGAGGAAGCCATAATCTTCATAAGCAGACGTGTGAGTCTAGCTTTCAATTAGCGAAGAAGGAAGGTGGCAATAAGAATCTGAACTTTCTGAAATTGGAACCAGAACTTGAATAGGAAAACAAGTGGACACACCCGCAAGGAAACCCATCTCGAATGAAAAAAGTGTCAAATTTTTTACTTGGGAGATGCAAAAGGACCGATAGAACATGTTAAACATACAAAACAAATGCAAATACCACAATGCTGAAAGAATGAAATAAACTAAAAGATTACAACTGAATTTCGATTTTGGATGCCCATGTCATCACCATTGACAGAGAATGGAATGGTAATCTCGTTATATGGACTTGGATAATTTTCCGCTCATAAGCTAATCTGGAGTAAAATGAAAAATATCAACTATGCAGAAATGATTAAAATTGCATTCATTTGGGAATGTAGATGGCAAAACATAGAAAACAAAAGAAAAAATAACAAAATTGATATAACCTTCAAAATACAAAAAATCTATGTATAAATAATAGCAAACATAACACAACAATTAACTACAATTTCAATATTTGTCTAGATCTATTTTTTGAAGCTAATTTTACTATCCTAGATTGATGATATATAGACTGTTGCAACTCAGTAACCAATTTCTACCTTTTGTTTAGAAATTTCTATGCTAATCCTTTACCTTTAAATTTTAATCTCTTTCCACGGATCTCGTTAAATTCTCAGTAAAATATCTCATAATAGGTTTTATTACTCTATTTTTAGATACTTTAATTATTTTTAGGCGAACTCCTACACCCATATACATATATGGATTCATATCCCCAAATCTTAAAAATTAAATCATGAAGGATCTTACCTCTAGATCCACATCTGTATCGAACACCCTCACCCGAGAAATTAGTATATTATAACTAACTTTGACACTCGCTTCTAAAAGACATGGTTGACATTAGAACCTGCAACCTCGACACCCCAACCTTTTCATCCCCCGAAGGGCAACTGGGTGTTGTATCAAACTGTTCCACATTCCAATAGGATTTAAAATAAAAGTATCGACATATTTTTAAATCCTATTGGAATTTGGAACAGTTTGATGCAACGCCCACTTGCCCTACTGGGAGATGAAAAGGTCGAGAGGCTACAGGTACTTATGTCAACAATGTCTTTGAGAAGTAGCTTAAAATCCCGGGCTGCCCACTATCCTATCTAAATTCTAATTCTATCTAGAAAAGTCTGTAGAAAATAGCAGAAGAAAAGTATAATTGGAGAACCCTTCTGTTAGCCCAAGATCGGAAGATTCAACTAAAAAAGAGGAAGCTAGAAGGGAGAAAGAGTATTTTGGATAAAAAAAAACTTTGTTATAGAAGTAGACTAGTTGATTTAGATTGTTTACAAATGACTATGACAACTCCTATTTATACTAGAGTAGAGATGCTTCTAGAAACTATTCTAGATAGATCTACAAGAAAATCTAGATTTTTCTATAATTCACAATAAATATTTATTTCACTAGAACATATTCTAGATTTTTCCTAAGTATAAATATCAAAGATATTTACTCTACATAATTCTAGAAAGTTCTACTAAGTATCAAAGCTATTTTTGTACCTTCAAAATTCATCTTTATTTTTTACTAAGTCCGTATTTTTCCAATTAATTTCATTCAAAATTGGAACATATCCACAGACACCTTGGTTGACACGAGTAATATAAGTCATGTTATGTTGCTGAAACCATTTGTTGAAAACTCGTGTGTTTGGGAGTCCTAATGATTAAATAGACCAAGATTTTAACCTGCAATTTTAGTGAGAGAGGCGAAAGCAATAGCCTATGGGTCGCTTCTGTAACTGGATAACTAGGATTGAAAATGCATTGGATGGTTTGGTGTTTTGATGATCCAGATCTTATTGACGATAGCTTTTGTATTTATTATATATTGCCTTCATTGATGCTCCTCCAGTAGAACCTTTTGTTTGCTTGAAACAAAATAAGATCTATTTCAATCAAACAACGTTACATTAATGTTGCTGATTGCTAACAAATGTGATTTTAGACTTTTTTTTTTTTACTATTCAATTATGTAAGTTTATGAAATCTTTGACCATATTCTAATTGAGGTAATATTCAACTCTTATGATATTAAATTTTCTATCATTAAAAGTGAAACTCTAAAATTTATTTATTTTTCCCATGATTTGTCATGTAATAAAACGTATCTACCTTAAATTCATTCACAATATTCACTAAAACATTAGTAAAATGCTTTATAACTAAATAATCTAAAGCTTAATCAGAAAGTACAATGAATTTAAGGTAGATATGTTTTTATTATGTAGAGGAAAGGATATTATCAGAAAGATTATCGTAAGCGTAAAATTTGATTTTAAAAAAATGTATATTTTTTGAATGTTTCAAATAAAATTTAGCTAAGATATCGCAAAAAGATTTAATTGGATACTTATAAATATGATAAAGGTATGTATGATGAGTAATCTCCTAACCCTAATTTTGTGAAGGATCAAAGTATTTTTGAGGTAAGACCAAACCCTCCTCTTATATATATATATATATATATATATATATATATATATATATATATTAGTGGAAACTAAAACACCAAGTAAATCATTAAACTATTGAATATAAGTATCGCCGCCTAAAAGAAAGTATTAGTGGCAACATAAAACGCCTCTAATTCCTATAAATATCGCTGCTATTTTTTTTTTTATCACATAGGAAGTTGTGCCACGAAAAAAAACTAAACGAAAACAGAAGTTGAAGAAATTAAATTTGAACGACGTTCATAACTTTTATATAAAAAGTCAAAGCTTCATACAGGTAAGCATATTCTATACTTGGGTACAACCGTATAAACTAACTATGTGCGGCAAGTTCAGTCACAGGCTACCAAAGCTGCAACCAATATGTTCTTGGGTGATCATGTCGAGTCGATTTTGCATCATAACCCTGTTGATATAAGGAGGAAAGCGCAACAGGTACACGCATGTTTGTGCAGAAGGCAAGTGTTCACAAGACTCCGAGCTTCTAGAGATGCAAAGTCTAGTATCTAAACCGCGAAAACCCTCTAGAGGTAGATACCTTATTGAAGTCCAGAAGAAAAGAAGCGCGTTTTTCTTCTCAGCAGACATACCCTCAACTATCTGCACGCGAAGATAAAAATGTGTTAGAATTAAAGAGCGGGTTAAAGTGTGAAGTTGTAAAAACTGTGACGATTACCTTCCAAAACCAGGATATTTGAAGATCATTTTCTTCGTATCCATCGTAATCTGTATGTGCTTTCCAATCTTCGACAGAAATAGCAGTTCCACTCCCATCAAGCATTTTGTCAAGATCTTCAAGATATAAACTCCGAAAAAAGGAAGTTCCGATGCTTGAGGTAGTAACATCGGAAAAGCCTTGAGAAAAGTGAGCTATTTGTGAAGCAATTGAAGTGACAAAACGATGTTGAAGTACTAGATTAACATACTCCTTTCTGTTCTTACTGTTCACAGCAACATCTTTCCCATTGGGCCGAAGCTCGATGGTTGTTTTGGACCCCATTTCTTCAACGTCATAAGCGAAGGTCAAGCTTAGTATATCTTGATCCACCGCCTCAGGATCCATCTCGAGTATCATCTTCAAGCCTCTGTACAAGGAGGGATCTGCATCCCGAATATCCTCCAGTGAAATATCATCTCCAGCCAATTGCAAGAAGAATACGCGGTCAAATACAACTCCAATTTGTATTTTATGCATTAACGCCAACGCAGTCATTCTACCGCAGAAGGTGAAATACTCGAGGTGCATAGGATCCACCTTAGATGCTGCAACACAAATATACATTTATGACTAAACATAATACCTTTTAAACAAAAATTTGTGCATAAAGGCGATAAATTTTTACCTGAATTTGGGAAAAACCTTCTCCGATCATTGGGACAAGCAACAAAGAGCGCTCTGTGAGGATTGAACATCTCTCGACATACCAAGAAGAACCACTCTCTCAACACTCCGGGCCCAACAGCTTCTTCATGTTTGAATTGCAACAACAGATCGCCTCGCAGCAATGCAGGATCCTCATCTGCAATATACTCGAAAGATTCATCCAACAACATGGACCTATCGATAATCATCCCATACGTCTCCTCCTTGTATCCATCTCTAGCCTCTTCAAGCATCATCATTGTGAAATGTCTCCGTACTTTGAAATTTGTTACCTCCTTGTGCTCAATGATCCACCGATAATCTTCAGAGCTCTTTGCAAACATCTCGATTAGATAGCACAATGAAACTTTTCGTTTACTCAACTTCTGCCAAAAGATCTCCGAGCTGTTAAAAAACTTAGAAATGTTGTTCAACTCTTTCAGTATAACAAGATACTGAGACAGCCACGGTACGTTAAGCCTCTGATCTTCCAATGTCCTTAAGCACCGCTCTATTTTATCTAGCAAATCATATAAAACGATATGTAACTCGGATAAAATATGATGCATGCTCTGCATATACTCTGTCTCATACACTGCCTCATCGCTTTGACAGTGGAAAGGCTGTTGCATCAATGCCCTCACCAAGCGCATGTAGTCTAAAAAATCGCCAACTAAGCTCATCAGTGATATCCCCGCAAACTGAATTGGTATCATACTCAATTCCAACTCACGCGATAAATCAACTGCTACAACCTCGCGAACAAACATGAAAACCTCCTTCAGTACTAACACTTCATCAGCAATATTCTCCTTGCACCTTCCAATCCCAACGCCCGCTACTATTTCCCTTGTACTACTCCGACAGAAGCTGTACAAGAGATCCTCAAGCCCAACTTCGCTTCTCAATTCTTTACAGAATGCAAATATTATTCGCGCACACTCTTTATACCTCCTCACTTGCAAATCACTACTCATCAATGAGTTGATGAATCCACGAATGGATTCATCAGCAACGTGTCTCTTAGCATTATCCGGAGACACGTACATTTTCACCAAGTCTGCAGGAGCAGATGAGGAAATGAATAAATCTATATCGTTACATCCTCCTTTCTCACTAAACTGTCTCACTAACATCTCCATATCCTTCAAATCCGAATCACTGCAGACATGATCAATTCCCATAATCGTGGCGATTCTTGAAATCATCTCATTCGTGATTTTCCATGTATATGTGCTTCTTCGCATTTTACCAACCAAATGAATAGTTGTATTGTTCTCAACGTTGTAAAAGGACAACGTCTCCAATTCACAGGAGAGTTGCCTTCCGTTGTAGATTAGTCGTTGGTTGTCTTCAGGGATACCAGTGAGCATTCGAATTTTATTTTTAGTTACTTCTACGGTGTCATTAGAATAACCTCGGAGAACTAAGGTTTTTTCTGTTTTTGATAAAGAACGAACAAAGAACTGAATCGGAGTTTGATCAGTTCTCTTTCGTTTTCTGGTGATACCGCGGTTTCTATCACTGTTAAACATATTGAAAAAAATGAAGTGAAAAGATCTAATGAAAATGGTGGTGTGGTTTAGTTTAAAACATAAGAAGTCTCTTTATAGGAAAAAATGGTATGAAAAGGTAATAAATCTATAGATAACAAATTGTGAATAAAGTCTTATTTCTTTGGAGTTTTGTCAAAATAGTCAACTTGTTAGTTAATAGAATTTCCCTTAGAATTAATGGTCTTATTTTTTTTCTTTTTGTAAGTTGTTTTTGGGTGATTAAATTTAATGATGAGCTTATCTTAATGAGAAATATTTATTACTTATTAAAGTGATTAAACTAGTTTGTTGAAAAAGAATGCAAATGCATAAACATTTACCATTAAATTTTGTTATTTTTGTATTTTATAATGACATAAGTACATATTACATGAAAATAAATTTGTTAAAGCTTATTGTGTAAAGTGAATCAATTACTTCATAAATAGTGAACATAATGAGCAAGTTATTTTATTTTTATATTTTTATAGTCAAACATATATATTTGTATGTTAAAAAATATGTTTGATTGATAACTTTTAATTGTCTATTGAACATTAAAAGGAATAATAATAATATAGTATCTACTCAAAGATAAACTATGATATATTTGTTGCGTTGTTAGTTCTTCATATATTTCATCTCACACTTGTCTCTTTACACTTAAAAGAGTTATTTGATCAGGGGTGTATCTAAATGGAGTCACTGAGTTTAAGTAAACCTAAGTTTTTCTTTTTGAATAGTATATATTAGTGTTATATATTCTTTAAAAAATAATTGAACATAGATGTCTCGAAGTGTATCAATAGTAGAACCTTATACTTTTAAAAGTTAAAACGATTTCAATGATAAAAATCTAAAAGTTAGTTAGGTTATATCTTAGATCCACCTATTCTTTTTTTTTTTGAATTCTGAATAGTTAATTTGATCAACCTTATAACTTGAAGTAGTTGGTGATTAAATATTTCAAGCTAAATAAACAAGTATAAGAGGAAGAAAGCATCAAATAATGTGTTTATGAATGAATTTAAAATAGGTATGTTTTATTTAATTAAGGAAAGGATATTATAATAAAGACAATCTTAAATGTAAAATTCTAATAGTAAGTGATTAATTCATTATCCAATGAAATCTAAAGAATATAGGTTCTACTATTCAAATCATAGTTCGAGAATTATTGAAATCGATAATGCAAAATTCTTTGAGAATGGTAAAGCCAGTGAGAGCGTTGAACGAAAAAATGTCAAAATTTTGACTTGAGAGATGCAAAAGGATCTCTAAAACATGTCAAACATACAAAACAAATACAAATACCACAATGCTGAAAGAGTTAAAGCACAACATGCACAAGCATGTTTGTGCAAAAGGCAAGTGTTCACAAGACTCCGAGCTCCTAGAGATGCAAAGTCTAGAATCTAAATCGCGAAAACCCTCTACAGGTAGATACCTTATTGAAGTCCAGAAGAAGAGAAGCGCCTTTCTCTTCTTTCATTGCTTCTTGCCGATGGGAATAAGCAAGAGCATCTCTGTAGGATTTTTGGGTTGTAACGCGTGGCTAGTCGTGATTAAGATGTAGTGATGCAATTTAGTGGCAACAAAAACCGCCACTAGAGCATATAAAGTCGCCACTTTTTTTTTTATTAGTGGCAAGAATCCGCCAATAAATCATATAAAGTCGCTGCAAAGGAAAGTATTTGCGGCAACATAAACAGCCACAAATTCCTATTAGAGTCGCCGCAACATACCTGTTTTAGTAGAAACAAAATCTGCCACTAATAATATTAACAGTTGCCGCTAAAAGTTGTTTAGTGGCAACTAAATCTGCCAATGCCGCTAAAAGACAATATTAGTGGCAATAAGAAAGTATTAGTTGCAACAAAATCGGCTCCACCACTAAATCAAATTACAGCTGCCGCTAAAAGATAGTATTAGTGGCAATAAAAACCGACATTAACTCTTATAAAAATTGCCGCTACAAGTTTGTTTTAGCAGCAATTAAAACCGCCACAATAAAAATACCAGTTGCCGCTAAAAAGAAAATATTTTGGCAACTAAAACAGCCACTAAATCATATAAGAAGATAGTATTAGTGGAAACAAAATCCGCCACTAAATCAAATAACAATTGCCGCTAAAAGATAGTATATTGGCAACAAAAATCATATAAGAATCACTACTAAAAGTAAGTACAACATAAACCACCAATAAAACAAATAACAGTTGCCGCTAAAATATAATATTAGTGACAACTAAAACCGCCACTAAATAATATAATAGTCACCGCCAAAAGAAAGTATTTGTGGCAACACCCCCCCCCCCCACCCCCCCGCAATCATATAAGAAACGCCACTAAAAGTAAGTATTAATGGCAACATAAACCACCACTAATTCATAAAAGAGTCGCCTCTAATTCATATAAAACTCGCCATTAAAATCGAGTATATATACTATCTACTCAAAGAAAACCATGATATATTTGTTGCATTGTTCGTTCTTCATGTATTTCATCTCATACTTGTTTTTCTACACTTAAAAGAGTTATTTGATCAGGGGTGTATGCAAATGGGGTCACTGAGTTCACGTATTTTCTTCTTGAATAGTATATATTAGTGTTATATATTCTTTAAAAAAATACTTAAAAATAGATGTCTCGAAGTGTATCTATTGTCGGACCTACAATTCTAGAAGTTAAATGGTTTCAATGTTAAGAATCTAAAGTCAGCTAGGTTAAATTTAGTTTATATCTTAGATCCACCATTTTTTTCGGAATTCTGAATAGCTAATTTGATCAACCTTATGAGTTGAAGTAGTTGGTGATTCAATATTTAAAGCTAAAATCAACAAATATAAGAGGAAGAAAGCAACAAATAATGTGTTTATAAATGAATTTAAGAAAGGTATACTTTTTTTAAATAAAGAAAAGGATATTATAAGAAAGACAATCTTGAACGTAAAATTCGAATAGAAAATGATAATTCATTATCCAAAGAAATCTATAGATTATAGGTTTTACTATATAAATCATAGTTCGAGAATTACTGAAATCGATAATGCAAGATTCTTTGAGAATGATAAAGTTTGTGAGGGCGTTGAATGAAAAAGTGTCAAATTTTTTACTTGGGAGATCCAAAAGGACCTATAGAACATATTAAACATACAAAACAAATGCAAATACCACAATGCTGAAAGAATGAAATAAACTAAAAGATTACAACAGAATTTCGAAAAAAAAAATGTTATATTCGAGTTGGAGACATCAAACACTCTGCTTCTTATGGTTTTAGTACCGATTTTGGACGCACATGTCATCACCATTGACGGAGAATGGAGTGGTATTCTCCTTATATAGACTTGGGTAATTCTCCACTCATAAGCTAGTCTGGAGTGAAAATGAAAAATATCAACTATGCAGAAATGATTAAAGTTACATTCATTTGGGAATGTAGATGGCAAAACATAGAAAACAAAAGAAAAAATAACCAAAAAATCTATGTATAAATAATAGCAAATATAACACAACAATTACTTAGAATTTCAATATTTGTGTAGATTTATTTTTTGAACCAAATTATACTATCCTAGATTGATGATATATAGACTGTTGCAACTCAGTAACCAATTTCTACCTTTTGTATAGAAATTTCTATGCTAATCCTTTACCTTTAAATTTTAATCCGTTTCCAGGGTTCTCGTCAAATTTTCTGTCAAATATCTCATAATAGGTTTTACAACTCTATTTTTAGATACTTTAATTATTTTTAGGCGAATTCCTACACCCATATACATATATGGATTAATTCATATCCCCGAATCTTAAAAAAGAATCTGGCATCTAGATCCGCATCTGTATCGAACACCCTCACCCGAGCATATTGGTATATTATTACTAACTTTGACACCCGCTTCTCAAAAACATTGTTGACATTAGAACCTGCAACCTTGACACCCCGACCTTTTCATCTCCCGGAAGGGCAACTGGGTGTTGTATAAAACTGTTCCAAATTCCGATAGGATTTAAAATAAAAGTATCGACATATTTTTAAATCCTATTGGAATTTGGAACAGTTTGATGCAACGCCCACTTGCCCTACTGGGAGATGAAAAGGTCGGGAGGTTGCAGGTACTTATGTCAACAATGTCTTTGAGAAGTAGGTTGAAATCCCGGGCTGCCCACTATCCTATCTAAATTCTAATTCTATCTAGAAAAGTCTGTAGAAAATAGCAGAAGAAAAATATAATCGGAGAACCCTTCTGCTAACCCAAGATCGGAAGATTCAACTAAAAAAGAGGAAGCTAGAAGGGAGAAAGAGTATTTTGGATTAAAAAAAACTTTGTTATAGAAGAAGACTGGTTGATTTGGGTTGTTTACATATGACTATGACAACTCCTATTTATAGTAGAGTAGAGATGATTCTAGAACTATTCTAGATAGATCTACAAGAAAATCTAGATTTTTCTATAATTCACAATAAATATCTATTTCTCTAGAGCATATTCTAGATTTTTCCTAAGTATAAATATCAAAGATATTTACTCTACATAATTCTAGAAAGTTCTACTAAGTATTTGAGCTATTTTTGTATATCCAAAATTCATCTTTCTTTTTTTACAAAGTCCGTATTTTTTCAATTAACTTCATTCAAAATTGAAACATATCCACATACACCTTGGGTTGACACGAGTAATATAAGTCATGTTATGTTGTTGAATACCATTTGTTGAGAACTCGTGTGTTTGGGAGTCCTAATAATTAAATAGACCAAGATTTTACCTGCAATTTTAGAGAGAGAGAAGCGAAAGCAATAGCCTATGGGTCGCTTCTGTAACTCGATAATTAGGATTGAAAATACATTGGATGGTTTGGTGTTTTGATGATCCATATCTTATTGACAATAACTTTTGTATTTATTATATATTGCCTTCATTGATGCTCCTCCAGTAGACATTGATGGTATTCATAACCTTTTGGTTACTTGAGAGGAAATAAGATCTATTTAAAACAACGTAACGTAAATGTTGTAGATTGCTAACAAATGTGATTTAGACCTTTTTTTTTTTTTTTTACTATTCAATTATGTAAGTTTATGAAATCTTTGACCATATTCTAATTGAGTTTATAATTCAACTCTTATGATATTAAATTTTCTATCATTAAAAGTGAAACTCTAGAAATTATTTAATTTTTTCCCCATGATTTGTCATGTTATATTATAAAACGTATCTACCTTAAATTTGTTCACAATATTCACTAAAACATTAGTAAGATGCTTTTTTCCACTTATACTTTCTGATTTAATTAGCTTTAGATCATTTATCAACTACTTGAGTTATAAGGTTGATCGAATTACTCTTCTATAATTCATTAGTTTTTTTTGTAAACTGTATGACTTATTCGATTCGAGTTGGAGACATCAAACACTCTGTAGAAAAGTCCGTGTAATTCCAATCAATATTTCAAAATTGGAACAGTGCCACATTCACCTTGGTTGACACGAGTATATCTAAGTTATTTTATACGGTTGAATAATGAACCTTTTATCTTTTTTTTTTATTTATTTAAAAAACTCGTGTTTTTATTATATATTTCCTTAATTGCTGCTCCTCCAGTAGAGATTGATGGTATTTGGAAGCTTTTGTTTACTTGAAAGGAAATAAGATTAATGAATTATATAAGAGTTAACCGATCAACCTTATTAAGTAAAGTAGTTGGTAAATAATCTAAAGCTTAATCAGAAAGTACAAAGAAGAAATTAAAGATATGTTTTACTAGATGTTATGACTGAATTTAAGGTATATATATTTTTTTATTATCAGAAAGATTGTCGTAAGCGTAAAATTTGATTTAAAAGAAATGTATATTTTTTTGTATGTTTCAAATCAAATTTTAGCTAAAATATCGCAAAAAGATTTAATTGGATACTTACAAATATGATAAAGGTATGTATGATAAGTAATCTCCTAACCCTAATTTTGTGAAGGATCAAAGTATTTTTGAGGCAAAACCAAACCCTCCTCTTATATATATATATATATATATATATATATATATATATATATATATATATATATATATATATATATATATATATATATATTACATAGGAAGTTGTGCCACGAAAAAAAAAAACACTAAATGAAACGGAGCTTGGAGAAATTAAATTTGAACGACGTTCATAGCTTTTATATTAAAAGTCAAAGCTTCAAACAGGTAAGCATATTCTAAACTTGAGTACAACAGTATAAACTAAACTATGTGCGCCAAGTTCAGTCAAAGGCTACCAAAGCTGCAACCAATATGTTCTTGGGTGATCATGTCGAGTCGATTTTGCATCATAACCCTGTTGATATAAGGAGGAAAGCGCAACAGGTACACGCATGTTTGTGCATAAGGCAAGTGTTCACAAGACTCCGAGCTTCTAGAGATGCAAAGTCTGGTATCTAAACCGCGAAAACCCTCTAGAGGTAGATACCTTATTGAAGTCCAGAAGAAAAGAAGCGCGCTTTTCTTCTCAGCAGACATATCCTCAACTATCTGCACGCGAAGAAAAAAAAGAAAATAAATATGTGTTAGAATTAAAGAGCGGGTTAAAGTGTGAAGTTGTAAAAACTGTGACGATTACCTTCCAAAACCAGGATATTTGAAGATCATTTTCTTCGTATCCATCGTAATCTGTATGTGCTTTCCAATCTTCGACAGAAATAGCAGTTCCACTCCCATCAAGCATTTTGTCAAGATCTTCAAGATATAAACTCCGAAAAAAGGAAGTTCCGATGCTTGAGGTAGTAACATCGGAAAAGCCTTGAGAAAAGTGAGCTATTTGTGAAGCAATTGAGGTGACAAAACGATGTTCAAGAACTAGATTAACATACTCCTTTCTGTTCTTACTGTTCACAGCAACATCTTTCCCATTGGGCCGAAGCTCGATGGTTGTTCTGGACCCCATTTCTTCAACGTCATAAGCGAAGGTCAAGCTTAGTATGTCTTGATCCACCGTCTCAGGATCCATCTCGAGTATCATCTTCCAGCTACTGTACAAGGAGGGATCTGCATCCCGAATATCCTCCAGTGAAATATCCTCTCCAGCCAATTGCAAGAAGAATATGCGGTCAAATACAACTCCAATTTGTATTTTATGCATTAACGCCAACGCAGTCATTCTACCGCAGAAGGTGAAATACTCGAGGTGCATAGGATCCACCTTAGATGCTGCAACACAGATATACATTTATGACTAAACATAATACCTTTTAAACAAAAATTTGTGCATAAAGGCGATAAATTTTTACCTGAATTTGGGAAAAACCTTCTCCGATCATTGGGACAAGCAACAAAGAGCGCTCTGTTAGGATTGAACATCTCTCGACATACCAAGAAGAACCACTCTCTCAACACTCCAGGCCCAACAGCTTCTTCATGTTTGAATTGCAACAACAGATCGCCTCGCAGCAATGCAGGATCCTCATCTGCAATATACTCGAAAGATTCATCCAACAACATGGACCTATCGATAATCATCCCATACGTCTCCTCCTTGTATCCATCTCTAGCTTCTTCAAGCATCATCATTGTGTAATTTCTCCGTACTTTGAAATTTGTTACCTCCTTGTGCTCAATGATCCACCGATAATCTTCAGAGCTCTTTGCAAACATCTCGATTAGATAGCACAATGAAACTTTTCGTTTACTCAGCTTCTGCCAAAAGATCTCCGAGCTGTTAAAAAACTTAGAAATGTTGTTTAACTCTTTCAGTATAACAAGATACTGAGACAGCCAAGGTACGTTAAGCCTCTGATCTTCCAATGTCCTTAAGCACCGCTCTATTTTATCTAGCAAATCATATAAAACGATATGTAACTCGGATAAAATATGATGCATGCTCTGCATATACTCTGTCTCATACACTGCCTCATCGCTTTGACAGTGGAAAGGCTGTTGCATCAATGCCCTCACCAAGCGCATGTAGTCTAAAAAATCGCCAACTAAGCTCATCAGTGATATCCCCGCAAACTGAATTGGTATCATACTCAATTCCAACTCACGCGATAAATCAACTGCTACAACCTCGCGAACAAACATGAAAACCTCCTTCAGTACTAACACTTCATCAGCAATATTCTCCTTGCCCCTTCCAATCCCAACCCCCGCTACTATTTCCCTTGTACTACTCCGACAGAAGCTGTACAAGAGATCCTCAACCCCAACTTCGCTTCTCAATTCTTTACAGAATGCAAATATTATTCGCGCACACTCATTATACCTCCTCACTTGCAAATCACTACTCATCAATGAGTTGATGAATGCACGAATGGATTCATCAGCAACGTGTCTCTTAGCATTATCCGGAGACACGTACATTTTCACCAAGTCTGCAGGAGCAGATGAGGAAATGAATAAATCTATATCGTTACATCCTCCTTTCTCACTAAACTGTCTCACTAACATCTCCATATCCTTCAAATCCGAATCACTGCAGACATGATCACTTCCCATGATCGTGCCGATTCTTGAAATCATCTCATTCGTGATTTTCCATGTATATGTGCTTCTTCGCACTTTACCAACCAAATGAATAGTTGTATTGTTCTCAACGTTGTAAAATGACAACGTCTCCGATTCACAGGAGAGTTGCCTTCCGTTGTAGAATAGTCGTTGGTTGTCTTCAGGGATACCAGTGAGCATTCGAATTTTACTTTTAGTTACTTCTACAGTGTCATTAGAATAACCTCGGAGAAATAAGGTTTTTTCTGTTTTTGATAAAGAACGAACAAAGAACTGAATCGGAGTTTGATCAGTTCTCTTTCGTTTTCTGGTGATACCGCGGTTGTTATCACTGTTAAACATATCGAAAAGAATGAAGTGAAAAGATCTAATGAAAATGGTGGTGTGGTTTAGTTTAAAACATAAGAAGTGTCTTTATAGGAAATAATGGTGTGAAAAGGTAATAAATCTATAGATAACAAATTGTGAATAAAGTCTTATTTCTTTGGAGTTTTGTCAAAATAGTCAAATTGTTAGTTAATAGAATTTCCCTAGGAATTAATGGTCTTATTTTTTTTCTTTTTGTAAGTTGCTTTTGGGTAATTATATTTAATGATGAGCTTATCTTAATGAGAAATATTTATTACTTATTAAAGTGATTAAACTAGTTTGTTGAAAAAGAATGTAAATGCATAAACATTTATCATTAAATTTGTTATTTTTGTATTTTATAATGACATAAGTACATATTACATGAAAATAAATTTGTTAAAGCTTATTGTGTAAAGTGAATCAATTATTTCATAAATAGTGAACATAATGAGCAAGTTATTTTATTTTTATATTTTTTTGTAGTCAAACATATATATTTGTATGTTAAAAAATATATTTGATTGAGAACTTTTAATTGTCTATTGAAGATTTAAAGGAATAATAATAATAATATAGTATCTTCTACTAAAGAAAAACTATGATATATTTGTTGCAGATTTAAAGGAATAATAATAATAATATAGTATCTTCTACTAAAGAAAAACTATGATATATTTGTTGCATTGTTAGTTCTTCGTATATTTCATCTCACACTTATTTTTTTACACTTAAAAGATTTACTTGATCAGGGGTAAATCTAAATGGAGTCACTGAGTTCATGTAAACCTAAGTTTTTCTTTTTGAATAGTATATATTAGTGTAATATATTCTTTAAAAAGATACTTAAAAATAGATGTCTCAAAGTGTATCTATAGTCGAACCTTACACTTCTAAAAGTTAAACGATTATAATGATAAGAATCTAAAGTGAGTTAGGTTAAATTTAGGTTATATCTTAGATCCACCTATTCTTTTTTTTCGAATTCTGAATAGTTAATTTGATCAACCTTATAAGTTGAAGTAGTTGGTGATTAAATATTTAAAGCTAAATAAACAAGTATAAGAGGAAGAAAGTAAATAATGTGTTTATGAATGAATTTAAGATAAGTATATTTTATTTAATTAAGGAAAGGATATTATAAGAAAGACAATCTTATATGTAAAATTCTAATAGTAAGTGATTAATTCATTATCCAATGAAATCTAAAGAATATAGGTTCTACTATTCAAATCATAGTTCGAGAATTATTGAAATCGATAATGCAAAATTCTTTGAGAATGGTAAAGCCAGTGAGAGCGTTGAACGAAAAAATGTCAAAATTTTGACTTGAGAGATCCAAAAGGACCTCTAAAACATGTCAAACATACAAAACAAATACAAGTACCACAATGCTGAAAGAGTTAAAGCACAACATGCACAAGCATGTTTGTGCAAAAGGCAAGTGTTCAAAAGACTCCGAGCTCCTAGAGATGCAAAGTCTAGAATCTAAATCGCGAAAACCCTCTAGAGGTAGATACCTTATTGAAGTCCATAAGAAAAGAAGCGCCTTTCTCTTCTTTCATTGCTTCTTGCCGGTGGTAATAAGCAAGAGCATCTCTGTAGGATTTTTGGGTTGTAACGCGTGGCTAGTCGTGATTAAGATGTAGTGATGCAATTTAGTGGCAACAAAAACCGCCACTAGAGCATATAAAGTCGCCAGAATTTTTTTTATTAGTGGCAAGAAAATCCGCCAATAAATCATATAAAGTCGCTGCAAAGGAAAGTATTTGCGGCAACATAAACAGCCACAAATTCCTATTAGAGTCGCCGCAACATACCTGTTTTAGTAGAAACAAAATCTGCCACTAATAATATTAACAGTTGCCGCTAAAAGTTGTTTAGTGGCAACTAAATCTGCCAATGCCGCTAAAAGACAATATTAGTGGCAATAAGAAAGTATTAGTTGCAACAAAATCCGCTCCACCACTAAATCAAATTACAGCTGCCGCTAAAAGATAGTATTTAGTGGCAATAAAAACCGACATTAACTCTTATAAAAATTGCCGCTACAAGTTTGTTTTAGCAGCAATTAAATCCGCCACAATAAAAATACCAGTTGCCGCTAAAAAGAAAATATTTTGGCAACTAAAACAGCCACTAAATCATATAAGAAGATAGTATTAGTGGAAACAAAATCCGCCACTAAATCAAATAACAATTGCCGCTAAAAGATAGTATATTGGCAACAAAAATCATATAAGAATCACTACTAAAAGTAAGTACAACATAAACCACCAATAAAACAAATAACAGTTGCCGCTAAAATATAATATTAGTGACAACTAAAACCGCCACTAAATAATATAATAGTCACCGCCAAAAGAAAGTATTTGTGGCAACAACAACCCCCCCCCCCCACCCCCCGCAATCATATGAGAAACGCCACTAAAAGTAAGTATTAATGGCAACATAAACCACCACTAATTCATAAAAGAGTCGCCTCTAATTCATATAAAACTCGCCATTAAAATCGAGTATATATACTATCTACTCAAAGAAAACTATGATATATTTGTTGCATTGTTCGTTCTTCATGTATTTCATCTCATACTTGTTTTTCTACACTTAAAAGAGTTATTTGATCAGGGGTGTATGCAAATGGGGTCACTGAGTTCACGTATTTTCTTCTTGAATAGTATATATTAGTGTTATATATTCTTTAAAAAAATACTCAAAAATAGATGTCTCGAAGTGTATCTATTGTCGGACCTACAATTCTAGAAGTTAAATGGTTTCAATGTTAAGAATCTAAAGTCAGCTAGGTTAAATTTAGTTTATATCTTAGATCCACCATTTTTTTCGGAATTCTGAATAGCTAATTTGATCAACCTTATGAGTTGAAGTAGTTGGTGATTAAATATTTAAAGCTAAAATCAACAAATATAAGAGGAAGAAAGCAACAAATAATGTGTTTATAAATGAATTTAAGAAAGGTATACTTTTTTTAAATAAAGAAAAGGATATTATAAGAAAGACAATCTTGAACGCAAAATTCGAATAGAAAATGATAATTCATTATCCAAAGAAATCTATAGATTATAGGTTTTACTATGTAAATCATAGTTCGAGAATTACTGAAATTGATAATGCAAGATTCATTGAGAATGGTAAAGTCTGTGAGGGCGTTGAATGAGAAAGTGTCAAATTTTTTACTTGGGAGATCCAAAAGGACCTATAGAACATATTAAACATACAAAACAAATGCAAATGCCACAATGCTGAAAGAATGAAATAAACTAAAAGATTACAACTGAATTTTGGAAAAAAAATGTTATATTCGAGTTGGAGACATCAAACACTCTGCTTCTTATGGTTTTTGTACCGATTTTGGATGCCCATGTCATTACCATTGACGGAGAATGGAGTGGTAGTCTCGTTATATGGATTTGGGTAATCCTCCGTTCATAAGCTAGTCTGGAGTGAAAATGAAAATATCAACTATGCAGAAATGATTAAAAATTGCTTTCATTTGGGAATGTAGATGGCAAAACATAGAAAACAAAAGAAAAAACAACAAAATTGATATAACCTTCAAAATACAAAAAATCTATGTACAAATAATAGCAAACATAACACAACAATTAATTAGAATTTCAATATTTGTCTAGATTTATTTTTTGAACTAAATTTTACTATCCTAGATTGATGATATATAGACTGTTGCAACTCAATAACAAATTCCTACATCCATATACATATATGGATTCATATTCCCGAATCTTAAAAATTAAATCATGGAGGATCTAACCTCTAGATCCGCATCTGTATCGAACACCCTCACCCTAGCAAATTAGTATATTACAACTAACTTTGACACCCGCTTCTCAAAGACATTGTTGACATTAGAACCTGCAACCTTGACAACCCGGCCTTTTCATCTCCCCGAAGGGCAACTGGGTGTTGTATCAAACTGTTCCAAATTCCAATAGGATTTAAAATAAAAGTATCGACATATTTTTAAATCCTATGGAATTTGGAACAGTTTGATGCAACGTCCACTTGCCCTACTGGGAGATGAAAAGGTCGGGAGGTTGCAGGTACTTATGTCAACAATGTCTTTGAGAAGTAGGTTAAAATCCCGGGCTGCCCACTATCCTATCTAAATTCTAATTCTATCTAGAAAATTCTGTAGAGAATAGCAGAAGAAAAATATAATTGGAGAACTCTTCTGCTAGCCCAAGATCGAAAGATTGAACTAAAAAAGAGGAAGCTAGAAGGGAGAAAGATTATTTTGGATTAAAAAAAACTTTGTTATGGAAGAAGACTAGTTGATTTGGGTTGTTTACAAATGACTATGACAACTCCTATTTATATTAGAGTAGAGATGCTTCTAGAAAGAAACTATTCTAGATAGATCTACAAGAAAATCTAGATTTTTCTATAATTCACAATAAATATCTATTTTCTAGAGCATATTCTAGACTTTTCCTAAGTATAAAATATCAAAGATATTTACTCTACATAATTCTAGAAAGTTCTACTAAGTATCTAAGCTATTTTTGTACCTCCAAAATTCATCTTTATTTTTTACAAAGTCCGTATTTTTTCAAAATTGGAACATATCCACATACACCTTGGTTGACACGAGTAATATAAGTCATGTTATGTTATTGAATACCATTTGTTGAGAACTCGTGTGTTTGGGAGTCCTAATGATTAAATAGACCAACATTTTACCTGCAATTTTAGAGAGAGAGAGGCGAAAGCAATAGCCTATGGTGTTGGGTTATGCCACATCGGAAGTGGAAGGGGCTGGTGGTCAATTTATAAGTGTGAGGGAAAGCCTCAACCTTTGAGCTAGCTTTTGGGTTGAGAAGGCCCAAGACCACCCAACATTGGTATCAGAGCCCAGGTTGTCAACAAGTCTCAGCCCACCGGGAGAAACTGGGTTGTCGCTCTCCAGCCCAAGGCCCGATGTGTGAAGGGGGAGATTGTTGGGTTATCCCACATCGGAAGTGGAAGGGGCTGGTGGTCAATTTATAAGTGTGAGGGAAAGCCTCAACCTTTGAGCTAGCTTTTGGGTTGAGAAGGCCCAAGACCACCCAACATATGGGTCGCTTCTCTAACTTGATAGCTAGGATTGAAAATACATTGGATGGTTTGGTGTTTTGATGATTCAGATCTTATTGACGATAAATTTTGTGTTTATTATATATTGCCTTCATTGATGCTCCTCCAGTAGACATTGATTGTATTCAGAACCTTTTGTTTACTTGAGAGGAAATATGATCTATTTAAATTAAACAACGTAACGTAAATGTTGCAGATTGCTGACAAATGTGATTTTAGACTTTTTTTTACTATTCAATTATGTAAGTTTATGAAATCTTTGACCATATTCTAATTGAGGTAATATTCAACTCTTATATATATTAAATTTTCTATCATTAAAAGTGAAACTCTAAAATTTATTTACTTTTCCCATGATTTGTCATGTAATAAAACGTATCTACCTTAAATTCATTCACAATATTCACTAAAACATTAGTAAAATGCTATTTTCCACTTATACTTTCTGATTTAATTAGCTTTAGATCATTTATCAACTACTTGAGTTATAAGGTTGATCGAATTACTCTTCTATAATTCATTTTTTTTTAAACTGTATGGCTTATTTGATTCGAGTTGGAGACATCAAACACTCCGTAGAAAAGTCTGTGTAATTCCAATCAATTTTTCAAAATTGGAACAGATCCACATTCACCTTAATTGACACGAGTATATCTAAATTATGTTATACGGTTGCATAATAAACCTTTTATTTTTTATTTATAAAAAACTCGTGTGTTTATTATATATTTCATTAATTGTTGCTCCTCCAGTAGAGATTGATGGCATTTGGAAGCTTTTGTTTACTTGAGAGAAAATAAGATTAATGAATTATATAAGAGTTAACCGATCAACCTTATAAGTAAATAATCTAAAGCTTAATCAGAAAGTACAATGAATTTAAGGTAGATATGTTTTTATTATGGAAGGAAAGGATATTATCAGAATGATTGCCGTAAGTGTAAAATTTGATTTAAAAGAAATGTAATTTTTTTTGTATGTTTCAAATCAAATTTAGTTAAGATATCGCAAAAAGATTTAATTGGATACTTATAAATATGATAAAGGTATGTATGATGAGTAATCTCCTAACCCTAATTTATATTAGTGGAAACTAAAACACCAACTAAATCATTAAACTATTGAATATAAGTATCGCCGCTAAAAGAAAGTATTAGTGGCAACATAAAACGCCTCTAATTCCTATAAATATCGCCGCTAAACTTTTTTCATAACATAGGAAGTTGTGCAACGAAAAAAATAAATAAATGAAACGGAGCTTGGAGAAATTAAATTTGAACGTCGTTTCACAGCTTTTATATAAAAATCAAAGGTTCATACAGGTAAGCATATTCTACACTTGAGTACAACAGTATAAACTAAACTATGTGCGGCAAGTTCAGTCACAGGGTACCAAAGCTGCAACCAATATGTTCTTGGGTGATCATGTCGAGTCGATTTTGCATCATAACCCTGTTGATATAAGGAGGAAAGCGCAACAGGTACACGCATGTTTGTGCAGAAGGCAAGTGTTCACAAGACTCCGAGCTTCTAGAGATGCAAAGTCTAGTATCTAAACCGCGAAAACCATCTAGAGGTAGATACCTTATTGAAGTCCAGAAGAAAAGAAGCGCGTTTTTCTTCTCAGCAGACATATCCTCAACTATCTGCACGCACAGAAAAAAAAGAAAATAAATATGTGTTAGAATTAAAGAGCGGGTTAAAGTGTGAAGTTGTAAAAACTGTGATGATTACCTTCCAAAACCAGGATATTTGAAGATCATTTTCTTCGTATCCATCGTAATCTGTATGTGCTTTCCAATCTTCGACAGAAATAGCAGTTCCACTCCCATCAAGCATTTTGTCAAGATCTTCAAGATATAAACTCCGAAAAAAGGAAGTTCCGATGCTTGAGGTAGTAACATCGGAAAAGCCTTGAGAAAAGTGAGATATTTGTGAAGCAATTGAGGTGACAAAACGATGTTGAACAACTAGATTAACATACTCCTTTCTGTTCTTACTGTTCACAGCAACATCTTTCCCATTGGGCCGAAGCTCGATGGTTGTTCTGGACCCCATTTCTTCAACGTCATAAGCGAAGGTCAAGCTTAGTATATCTTGATCCACCGTCTCAGGATCCATCTCGAGTATCATCTTCCAGCTATTGTACAAGGAGGGATCTGCATCCCGAATATCCTCCAGTGAAATATCCTCTCCAGCCATTTGCAAGAAGAATGCGCGGTCAAATACAACTCCAATTTGTATTTTATGCATTAACGCCAACGCAATCATTCTACCGCAGAAGGTGAAATACTCGAGGTGCATAGGATCCACCTTAGATGCTGCAACACAAATATACATTTATGACTAAACATACTACCTTTTAAACAAAAATTTGTGCATAAAGGCGATAAATTTTTACCTGAATTTGGGAAAAACCTTCTCCGATCATTGGGACAAGCAACAAAGAGCGCTCTGTTAGGATTGAACATCTCTCGACATACCAAGAAGAACCACTCTCTCAACACTCCGGGCCCAACAGCTTCTTCATGTTTGAATTGCAACAACAGATCGCCTCGCAGCAATGCAGGATCCTCATCTGCAATATACTCGAAAGATTCATCCAACAACATGGACCTATCGATAATCATCCCATACGTCTCCTCCTTGTATCCATCTCTAGCTTCTTCAAGCATCATCATTGTGTAATTTCTCCGTACTTTGAAATTTGTTACCTCCTTGTGCTCAATGATCCACCGATAATCTTCAGAGCTCTTTGCAAACATCTTGATTAGATAGCACAATGAAACTTTTCGTTTACTCAACTTCTGCCAAAAGATCTCCGAGCTGTTAAAAAACTTAGAAATGTTGTTTAACTCTTTCAGTATAACAAGATACTGAGACAGCCAAGGTACGTTAAGCCTCTGATCTTCCAATGTCCTTAAGCACCGCTCTATTTTATCTAGCAAATCATATAAAACGATATGTAACTCGGATAAAATATGATGCATGCTCTGAATATACTCTGTCTCATACACTGCCTCATCGCTTTGACAGTGGAAAGGCTGTTGCATCAATGCCCTCACCAAGCGCATGTAGTCTAAAAAATCGCCAACTAAGCTCATCAGTGATATCCCCGCAAACTGAATTGGTATCATACTCAATTCCAACTCACGCGATAAATCAACTGCTACAACCTCGCGAACAAACATGAAAACCTCCTTCAGTACTAACACTTCATCAGCAATATTCTCCTTGCCCCTTCCAATCCCAACCCCCGCTACTATTTCCCTTGTACTACTCCGACAGAAGCTGTACAAGAGATCCTCAAGCCCAACTTCGCTTCTCAATCCCTTACAGAACGCTAATATTATTCGCGCACACTCATTATACCTCGTCACTTGCAAATCACTACTCATCAATGAGTTGATGAATCCACGAATGGATTCATCAGCAACGTGTCTCTTAGCATTATCCGGAGACACGTACATTTTCACCAAGTCTGCAGGAGCAGATGAGGAAATGAATAAATCTATATCCTTACATCCTCCTTTCTCACTAAACTGTCTCACTAACATCTCCATATCCTTCAAATCCGAATCACTGCAGACATGATCATTTCCCATAATCGTGGCGATTCTTGAAATCATCTCATTCGTGATTTTCCATGTATATTTGCTTTGCATTTTACCAAACAAATGAATAGTTATATCGTTCTCAACGTTGTAAAATGACAACGTCTCCGATTCACAGGAGAGTTGCCTTCCGTTGTAGATTAGTCGTTGGTTGTCTTCAGGGATACCAGTGAGCATTCGAATTTTATTTTTAGTTACTTCAACGGTGTCATTAGAATAACCTCGGAGAACTAAGGTTTTTTCTGTTTTTGATAAAGAACGAACAAAGAACCGAATCGGAGTTTGATCAGTTCTCTTTCGTTTTCTGGTGATACCGCGGTTGTTATCACTGTTAAACATATCGAAAAGAATGAAGTGAAAAGATCTAATGAAAATGGTGGTGTGGTTTAGTTTAAAACATAAGAAGTCTCTTTATAGGAAATAATGGTGTGAAAAGGTAATAAATCTATAGATAACAAATTGTGAATAAAGTCTTATTTCTTTGGATTGTTGTCAAAATAGTCAAATTGTTAGTTAATAGAATTTCCCTTAGAATTAATGGTCTTATTTTTTTTCTTTTTGTAAGTTGTTTTTGGGTAATTAAATTTAATGATGAGTTTATCTTAATGAGAAACATTTATTACTTATTAAAGTGATTAAACTAGTTTGTTGAAAAAGAATGTAAATGCATAAACATTTATCATTAAATTTGTTATTTTTGTATTTTATAATGACATAAGTACATATTACATGAAAATAAATTTGTTAAAGCTTATTGTGTAAAGTGAATCAATTATTTCATAAATAGTGAACATAATGAGCAAGTTATTTTATTTTTATATTTTTTTGTAGTCAAACATATATATTTGTATGTTAAAAAATATATTTGATTGAGAACTTTTAATTGTCTATTGAAGATTTAAAGGAATAATAATAATAATATAGTATCTTCTACTAAAGAAAAACTATGATATATTTGTTGCATTGTTAGTTCTTCGTATATTTCATCTCACACTTATTTTTTTACACTTAAAAGATTTACTTGATCAGGGGTAAATCTAAATGGAGTCACTGAGTTCATGTAAACCTAAGTTTTTCTTTTTGAATAGTATATATTAGTGTAATATATTCTTTAAAAAGATACTTAAAAATAGATGTCTCAAAGTGTATCTATAGTCGAACCTTACACTTCTAAAAGTTAAACGATTATAATGATAAGAATCTAAAGTGAGTTAGGTTAAATTTAGGTTATATCTTAGATCCACCTATTCTTTTTTTTCGAATTCTGAATAGTTAATTTGATCAACCTTATAAGTTGAAGTAGTTGGTGATTAAATATTTATAGCTAAATAAACAAGTATAAGAGGAAGAAAGTAAATAATGTGTTTATGAATGAATTTAAGATAAGTATATTTTATTTAATTAAGGAAAGGATATTATAAGAAAGACAATCTTATATGTAAAATTCTAATAGTAAGTGATTAATTCATTATCCAATGAAATCTAAAGAATATAGGTTCTACTATTCAAATCATAGTTCGAGAATTATTGAAATCGATAATGCAAAATTCTTTGAGAATGGTAAAGCCAGTGAGAGCGTTGAACGAAAAAATGTCAAAATTTTGACTTGAGAGATCCAAAAGGACCTCTAAAACATGTCAAACATACAAAACAAATACAAATACCACAATGCTGAAAGAGTTAAAGCACAACATGCACAAGCATGTTTGTGCAAAAGGCAAGTGTTCACAAGACTCCGAGCTCCTAGAGATGGAAAGTCTAGAATCTAAATCGCGAAAACCCTCTACAGGTAGATACCTTATTGAAGTCCAGAAGAAGAGAAGCGCCTTTCTCTTCTTTCATTGCTTCTTGCCGATGGGAATAAGCAAGAGCATCTCTGTAGGATTTTTGGGTTGTAACGCGTGGCTAGTCGTGATTAAGATGTAGTGATGCAATTTAGTGGCAACAAAAACCGCCACTAGAGCATATAAAGTCGCCAGAATTTTTTTTATTAGTGGCAAGAAAATCCGCCAATAAATCATATAAAGTCGCTGCAAAGGAAAGTATTTGCGGCAACATAAACAGCCACAAATTCCTATTAGAGTCGCCGCAACATACCTGTTTTAGTAGAAACAAACTCTGCCACTAATAATATTAACAGTTGCCGCTAAAAGTTGTTTTAGTGGCAACTAAAACTGGCAATGCCGCTAAAAGACAATATTAGTGGCAATAAGAAAGTATTAGTTGCAACAAAATCCGCTCCACCACTAAATCAAATTACAGCTGCCGCTAAAAGATAGTATTAGTGGCAATAAAAACCGACATTAACTCTTATAAAAATTGCCGCTACAAGTTTGTTTTAGCAGCAATTAAATCCGCCACAATAAAAATACCAGTTGCCGCTAAAAAGAAAATATTTTGGCAACTAAAACAGCCACTAAATCATATAAGAAGATAGTATTAGTGGAAACAAAATCCGCCACTAAATCAAATAACAATTGCCGCTAAAAGATAGTATATTGGCAACAAAAATCATATAAGAATCACTACTAAAAGTAAGTACAACATAAACCACCAATAAAACAAATAACAGTTGCCGCTAAAATATAATATTAGTGACAACTAAAACCGCCACTAAATAATATAATAGTCACCGCCAAAAGAAAGTATTTGTGGCAACACCCCCCCCCCACCCCCCCGCAATCATATAAGAAACGCCACTAAAAGTAAGTATTAATGGCAACATAAACCACCACTAATTCATAAAAGAGTCGCCTCTAATTCATATAAAACTCGCCATTAAAATCGAGTATATATACTATCTACTCAAAGAAAACCATGATATATTTGTTGCATTGTTCGTTCTTCATGTATTTCATCTCATACTTGTTTTTCTACACTTAAAAGAGTTATTTGATCAGGGGTGTATGCAAATGGGGTCACTGAGTTCACGTATTTTCTTCTTGAATAGTATATATTAGTTTATATATTCTTTAAAAAAATACTTAAAAATAGATGTCTCGAAGTGTATCTATTGTCGGACCTACAATTCTAGAAGTTAAATGGTTTCAATGTTAAGAATCTAAAGTCAGCTAGGTTAAATTTAGTTTATATCTTAGATCCACCATTTTTTTCGGAATTCTGAATAGCTAATTTGATCAACCTTATGAGTTGAAGTAGTTGGTGATTCAATATTTAAAGCTAAAATCAACAAATATAAGAGGAAGAAAGCAACAAATAATGTGTTTATAAATGAATTTAAGAAAGGTATACTTTTTTTAAATAAAGAAAAGGATATTATAAGAAAGACAATCTTGAACGCAAAATTCGAATAGAAAATGATAATTCATTATCCAAAGAAATCTATAGATTATAGGTTTTACTATATAAATCATAGTTCGAGAATTACTGAAATCGATAATGCAAGATTCTTTGAGAATGATAAAGTTTGTGAGGGCGTTGAATGAAAAAGTGTCAAATTTTTTACTTGGGAGATCCAAAAGGACCTATAGAACATATTAAACATACAAAACAAATGCAAATACCACAATGCTGAAAGAATGAAATAAACTAAAAGATTACAACAGAATTTCGAAAAAAAAATGTTATATTCGAGTTGGAGACATCAAACACTCTGCTTCTTATGGTTTTAGTACCGATTTTGGACGCACATGTCATCACCATTGACGGAGAATGGAGTGGTATTCTCCTTATATAGACTTGGGTAATTCTCCACTCATAAGCTAGTCTGGAGTGAAAATGAAAAATATCAACTATGCAGAAATGATTAAAGTTACATTCATTTGGGAATGTAGATGGCAAAACATAGAAAACAAAAGAAAAAATAACCAAAAAATCTATGTATAAATAATAGCAAATATAACACAACAATTACTTAGAATTTCAATATTTGTGTAGATTTATTTTTTGAACCAAATTATACTATCCTAGATTGATGATATGTAGACTGTTGCAACTCAGTAACCAATTTCTACCTTTTGTATAGAAATTTCTATGCTAATCCTTTACCTTTAAATTTTAATCCGTTTCCAGGGTTCTCGTCAAATTTTCTGTCAAATATCTCATAATAGGTTTTACAACTCTATTTTTAGATACTTTAATTATTTTTAGGCGAATTCCTACACCCATATACATATATGGATTAATTCATATCCCCGAATCTTAAAAAAGAATCTGGCATCTAGATCCGCATCTGTATCGAACACCCTCACCCGAGCATATTGGTATATTATTACTAACTTTGACACCCGCTTCTCAAAAACATTGTTGACATTAGAACCTGCAACCTTGACACCCCGACCTTTTCATCTCCCGGAAGGGCAACTGGGTGTTGTATAAAACTGTTCCAAATTCCGATAGGATTTAAAATAAAAGTATCGACATATTTTTAAATCCTATTGGAATTTGGAACAGTTTGATGCAACGCCCACTTGCCCTACTGGGAGATGAAAGGTCGGGAGGTTGCAGGTACTTATGTCAACAATGTCTTTGAGAAGTAGGTTAAAATCCCGGGCTGCCCACTATCCTATCTAAATTCTAATTCTATCTAGAAAAGTCTGTAGAAAATAGCAGAAGAAAAATATAATCGGAGAACCCTTCTGCTAACCCAAGATCGGAAGATTCAACTAAAAAAGAGGAAGCTAGAAGGGAGAAAGAGTATTTTGGATTAAAAAAAACTTTGTTATAGAAGAAGACTGGTTGATTTGGGTTGTTTACATATGACTATGACAACTCCTATTTATAGTAGAGTAGAGACGATTCTAGAACTATTCTAGATAGATCTACAAGAAATCTAGATTTTTCTATAATTCACAATAAATATCTATTTCTCTAGAGCATATTCTAGATTTTTCCTAAGTATAAATATCAAAGATATTTACTCTACATAATTCTAGAAAGTTCTACTAAGTATTTGAGCTATTTTTGTATATCCAAAATTCATCTTTCTTTTTTTACAAAGTCCGTATTTTTTCAATTAACTTCATTCAAAATTGAAACATATCCACATACACCTTGGGTTGACACGAGTAATATAAGTCATGTTATGTTGTTGAATACCATTGTTGAGAACTCGTGTGTTTGGGAGTCCTAATAATTAAATAGACCAAGATTTTACCTGCAATTTTAGAGAGAGAGAAGCGAAAGCAATAGCCTATGGGTCGCTTCTGTAACTCGATAATTAGGATTGAAAATACATTGGATGGTTTGGTGTTTTGATGATCCATATCTTATTGACAATAACTTTTGTATTTATTATATATTGCCTTCATTGATGCTCCTCCAGTAGACATTGATGGTATTCATAACCTTTTGGTTACTTGAGAGGAAATAAGATCTATTTAAAACAACGTAACGTAAATGTTGTAGATTGCTAACAAATGTGATTTAGACCTTTTTTTTTTTTTTACTATTCAATTATGTAAGTTTATGAAATCTTTGACCATATTCTAATTGAGGTTATAATTCAACTCTTATGATATTAAATTTTCTATCATTAAAAGTGAAACTCTGGAAATTATTTAATTTTTTCCCCATGATTTGTCATGTTATATTATAAAACGTATCTACCTTAAATTCGTTCACAATATTCACTAAAACATTAGTAAGATGCTTTTTTCCACTTATACTTTCTGATTTAATTAGCTTTAGATCATTTATCAACTACTTGAGTTATAAGGTTGATCGAATTACTCTTCTATAATTCATTAGTTTTTTTTGTAAATTGTATGACTTATTCGATTCGAGTTGGAGACATCAAACACTCTGTAGAAAAGTCCGTGTAATTCCAATCAATATTTCAAAATTGGAACAGTGCCACATTCACCTTGGTTGACACGAGTATATCTAAGTTATTTTATACGGTTGAATAATGAACCTTTTATCTTTTTTTTTATTTATTTAAAAAACTCGTGTTTTTATTATATATTTCCTTAATTGCTGCTCCTCCAGTAGAGATTGATGGTATTTGGAAGCTTTTGTTTACTTGAAAGGAAATAAGATTAATGAATTATATAAGAGTTAACCGATCAACCTTATTAAGTAAAGTAGTTGGTAAATAATCTAAAGCTTAATCAGAAAGTACAAAGAAGAAATTAAAGATATGTTTTACTAGATGTTATGACTGAATTTAAGGTATATATATTTTTTTATTATCAGAAAGATTGTCGTAAGCGTAAAATTTGATTTAAAAGAAATGTATATTTTTTTGTATGTTTCAAATCAAATTTAAGCTAAAATATCGCAAAAAGATTTAATTGGATACTTACAAATATGATAAAGGTATGTATGATAAGTAATCTCCTAACCCTAATTTTGTGAAGGATCAAAGTATTTTTGAGGTAAAACCAAACCCTCCTCTTATATATATATATATATATATATATATATATATATATATATATATATATATTACATAGGAAGTTGTGCCACGAAAAAAAAAACACTAAATGAAACGGAGCATGGAGAAATTAAATTTGAACGACGTTCATAGCTTTTATATTAAAAGTCAAAGCTTCAAACAGGTAAGCATATTCTAAACTTGAGTACAACAGTATAAACTAAACTATGTGCGCCAAGTTCAGTCAAAGGCTACCAAAGCTGCAACCAATATGTTCTTGGGTGATCATGTCGAGTCGATTTTGCATCATAACCCTGTTGATATAAGGAGGAAAGCGCAACAGGTACACGCATGTTTGTGCATAAGGCAAGTGTTCACAAGACTCCGAGCTTCTAGAGATGCAAAGTCTGGTATCTAAACCGCGAAAACCCTCTAGAGGTAGATACCTTATTGAAGTCCAGAAGAAAAGAAGCGCGTTTTTCTTCTCAGCAGACATACCCTCAACTATCTGCACACAAAAGAAAAAAAGAAAATAAATATGTGTTAGAATTAAAGAGCGAGTTAAAGTGTGAAGTTGTAAAAACTGTGACGATTACCTTCCAAAACCAGGATATTTGAAGATCATTTTCTTCGTATCCATTGTAATCTGTATGTGCTTTCCAATCTTCGACAGAAATAGCAGTTCCACTCCCATCAAGCATTTTGTCAAGATCTTCAAGATATAAACTCCGAAAAAAGGAAGTTCCGATGCTTGAGGTAGCAACATCGGAAAAGCCTTGAGAAAAGTGAGATATTTGTGAAGCAATTGAGGTGACAAAACGATGTTGAAGATTTAGATTAACATACTCCTTTCTGTTCTTACTGTTCACAGCAACATCTTCCCATTGGGCCGAAGCTCGATGGTTGTTCTGGACCCCATTTCTTCAACGTCATAAGCGAAGGTCAAGCTTAGTATATCTTGATCCACCGTCTCAGGATCCATCTCGAGTATCATCTTCCAGCTACTGTACAAGGAGGGATCTGCATCCCGAATATCCTCCAGTGAAATATCCTCTCCAGCCAATTGCAAGAAGAATACGCGGTCAAATACAACTCCAATTTGTATTTTATGCATTAACGCCAACGCAATCATTCTTCCGCAGAAGGTGAAATACTCGAGGTGCATAGGATCCACCTTAGATGCTGCAACACAAATATACATTTATGACTAAACATAATACCTTTTAAACAAAAATTTGTGCATAAAGGCGATAAATTTTTACCTGAATTTGGGAAAAACCTTCTCTGATCATTGGGACAAGAAACAAAGAGCGCTCTGTGAGGATTGAACATCTCTCGACATACCAAGAAGAACCACTCTCTCAACACTCCGGGACCAACAGCTTCTTCATGTTTGAATTGCAATAACAGATCGCCTCGCAGCAATGCAGGATCCTCATCTGCAATATACTCGAAAGATTCATCCAACAACATGGACCTATCGATAATCATCCCATACGTCTCCTCCTTGTATCCATCTCTAGCTTCTTCAAGCATCATCATTGTGAAATTTCTCCGTACTTTGAAATTTGTTACCTCCTTGTGCTCAATGATCCACCGATAATCTTCAGAGCTCTTTGCAAACATCTCGATTAGATAGCACAATGAAAATTTTTGTTTACTCAACTTCTGCCAAAAGATCTCCGAGCTGTTAAAAAACATAGAAATGTTGTTTAACTCTTTCAGTATAACAAGATACTGAGACAGCCAAGGTACGTTAAGCCTCTGATCTTCCAATGTCCTTAAGCACCGCTCTATTTTATCTAGCAAATCATATAAAACGATATGTAACTCGGATAAAATATGATGCATGCTCTGCATATACTCTGTCTCATACACTGTGTCATCGCTTTGACAGTAGAAAGGCTGTTGCATCAATGCCCTCACCAAGCGCATGTAGTCTAAAAAATCGCCAACTAAGCTCATCAGTGATATCCCCGCAAACTGAAATGGTATCATACTCAATTCCAACTCACGCGATAAATCAACTGCTACAACCTCGCGAACAAACATGAAAACCTCCTTCAGTACTAACACTTCATCAGCAATATTCTCCTGGCACCTTCCAATCCCAACGCCCGCTACTATTTCCCTTGTACTACTCCGACAGAAGCTGTACAAGAGATCCTCAACCCCAACTTCGCTTCTCAATTCTTTACAGAATGCAAATATTATTCGCGCACACTCATTATACCTCCTCACTTGCAAATCACTACTCATCAATGAGTTGATGAATGCACGAATGGATTCATCAGCAACGTGTCTCTTAGCATTATCCGGAGACACTTACATTTTCACCAAGTCTGCAGGAGCAGATGAGGAAATGAATAAATCTATATCGTTACATCCTCCTTTCTCACTAAACTGTCTCACTAACATCTCCATATCCTTCAAATCCGAATCACTGCAGACATGATCAATTCCCATAATCGTGGCGATTCTTGAAATCATCTCATTCGTGATTTTCCATGTATATGTGCTTCTTCGCATTTTACCAACCAAATGAATAGTTGTATGGTTCTCAACGTTGTAAAATGACAACGTCTCCGATTCACAGGAGAGTTGCCTTCCGTTGTAGATTAGTCGTTGGTTATCTTCAGGGATACCAGTGAGCATTCGAATTTTATTTTTAGTTACTTCTACGGTGTCATAAGAATAACCTCGTAGAACTAAGGTTTTTTCTGTTTTTGATAAAGAACGAACAAAGAACTGAATCGGAGTTTGATCAGTTCTCTTTCGTTTTCTGGTGATACCACGGTTGCTATCACTGTTAAATATATCGAAAAAAATGAAGTGAAAAGATCTAATGAAAATGGTGGTGTGGTTTAGTTTAAAACATAAGAAGTCTCTTTATAAGAAAAAATGGTATGAAAAGGTAATAAATCTATAGATAACAAATTGTGAATAAAGTCTTATTTCTTTGGAGTTTTGTCAAAATAGTCAAATTGTTAGTTAATAGAATTTCCCTTAGAATTAATGGTCTTATTTTTTTTTTCTTCTTGTAAATTGTTTTTGGGTGATTAAATTTAATGATGAGTTTATCTTAATGAGAAATATTTATTACTTATTAAAGTGATTAAACTAGTTTGTTGAAAAAGAATGCATAAACATTTATCATTAAATTTTGTTATTTTTGTATTTTATAATGACATAAGTACATCTTACATGAAAATAAATTTGTTAAAGCGTATTGTGTAAAGTGAATCAATTACTTCATAAATAGTGAACATAATGAGCAAGTTATTTTTTTTATATTTTTTTTTAGTCAAACATATATATTTGTATGTTAAAAAATATATTTGATTGAGAACTTTTAATTGTCTATTGAAGATTAAAAGGAATAATAATAATATAGTATCTACTCAAAGAAAAACTATGATATATTTGTTGCATTGTAAGTTCTTCGTATATTTCATCTCACACTTATTTTTTTACACTTAAAAGAGTTATTTAATCAGGGGTGTATCTAAATGGAGTCACTGAGTTTACGTAAACCTAAATTTTTCTTTTTGAATAGTATAAATTAGTGTTATAGATTCTTAAAAAAATACTTAAAAATAAATCTCAAAGTGTATCAATAGTAGAACCTTATACTTTAAAAAGTTAAAACAATTTCAATGATAAGAATCTAAAAGTTAGATAGCTTAAATTTAGGTTATATCTTAGATCCACCTATTCTTTTTTTCCGAGTTCTGAATAGTTAATTGGGAAAAGGGTCTGATATGCCTCTTAACTTTGTCATTTTAAACTGATATACCTCTTGTTATGAAAGTGGCTCATATATACCCCTACTTGTAAACAAATGACTCACATATACCCTTTTCCTCTAACGGAAATGAAAGAAAAATAATTTTAATCTAAATTTTTAATTTTTTTTTCTAAAAAAATATAATCCCATGTGAGTAAATTTAATCCTCGTCAAACATTTTTTTCGGACTTTTTTTTGTTTCAATGACTAATTTATGATTATTATTTTGATGATTAATTCATTATCCAAAGAAATCTATAGATTATAGGTTTTACTATGTAAATTATATTTCGAAAATTACTGAAACTGATAATGCAAGATTCTTTGAGAATGGTAAAATCTGTGAGGGCGTTGAATGAAAAAGTGTCAATTTTTTACTTGGGAGATCCAAAAGGACCTATAGAACATGTTAAACATACAAAACAAATGCAAATACTACAATGCTGAAAGAATGAAATAAACTAAAAGATTACAACTGAATTTCGAAAAAAATGTTATATTCGAGTTGGAGACATCAAACACTCTGCTTCTTATGGTTTTAGTACTGATTTTGGATGCCCATGTCATCACCATTGACGGAGAATGGAGTGATAGTATCCTTAGATGAACTTGAGTAATCCTCCGCTCATAAGCTAGTCTGGAATGAAAATGAAAAATATTAACTATGCAGAAATGATTAAAAATTGCATTCATTTGGGAGTGTAGATGGCAAAACATAGAAAACAAAAGAAAAAATAACAAAATTGATATAACCTTCAAAATACAAAAAATCTATGTATAAATAATATCAAACATAACACAACAATTAATTAGAATTTCAATATTTGTCTAGATTTATTTTTTGAACCAAATTTTACTATCCTAGATTGATGATATATAGACTGTTGCAACTCAGTAACCAATTTCTACCTTTTGTATAGAAATTTCTATGCTAATTCTTTACCTTTAAATTTCAATCTCTTTCCACGGTTCTCGTCAAATTCTCTGTAAAATATCGCATAATAGGTTTTACAACTCTATTTTTAGATACTTTAATTATTTTTAGGCGAATTCCTACACCCATATACATATATGGATTCATATCCCCAAATCTTAAAAATTAAATCATGAAGGATCTTACCTCTAGATCCACATCTGTATCGAACACCCTCACCCGAGAAATTAGTATATTATAACTAACTTTGACACTCGCTTCTAAAAGACATGGTTGACATTAGAACCTGCAACCTCGACACCCCAACCTTTTCATCCCCCGAAGGGCAACTGGGTGTTGTATCAAACTGTTCCACATTCCAATAGGATTTAAAATAAAAGTATCGACATATTTTTAAATCCTATTGGAATTTGGAACAGTTTGATGCAACGCCCACTTGCCCTACTGGGAGATGAAAAGGTCGAGAGGCTACAGGTACTTATGTCAACAATGTCTTTGAGAAGTAGCTTAAAATCCCGGGCTGCCCACTATCCTATCTAAATTCTAATTCTATCTAGAAAAGTCTGTAGAAAATAGCAGAAGAAAAGTATAATTGGAGAACCCTTCTGTTAGCCCAAGATCGGAAGATTCAACTAAAAAAGAGGAAGCTAGAAGGGAGAAAGAGTATTTTGGATAAAAAAAAACTTTGTTATAGAAGTAGACTAGTTGATTTAGATTGTTTACAAATGACTATGACAACTCCTATTTATACTAGAGTAGAGATGCTTCTAGAAACTATTCTAGATAGATCTACAAGAAAATCTAGATTTTTCTATAATTCACAATAAATATTTATTTCACTAGAACATATTCTAGATTTTTCCTAAGTATAAATATCAAAGATATTTACTCTACATAATTCTAGAAAGTTCTACTAAGTATCAAAGCTATTTTTGTACCTTCAAAATTCATCTTTATTTTTTACTAAGTCCGTATTTTTCCAATTAATTTCATTCAAAATTGGAACATATCCACAGACACCTTGGTTGACACGAGTAATATAAGTCATGTTATGTTGCTGAAACCATTTGTTGAAAACTCGTGTGTTTGGGAGTCCTAATGATTAAATAGACCAAGATTTTAACCTGCAATTTTAGTGAGAGAGGCGAAAGCAATAGCCTATGGGTCGCTTCTGTAACTGGATAACTAGGATTGAAAATGCATTGGATGGTTTGGTGTTTTGATGATCCAGATCTTATTGACGATAGCTTTTGTATTTATTATATATTGCCTTCATTGATGCTCCTCCAGTAGAACCTTTTGTTTGCTTGAAACAAAATAAGATCTATTTCAATCAAACAACGTTACATTAATGTTGCTGATTGCTAACAAATGTGATTTTAGACTTTTTTTTTTTTACTATTCAATTATGTAAGTTTATGAAATCTTTGACCATATTCTAATTGAGGTAATATTCAACTCTTATGATATTAAATTTTCTATCATTAAAAGTGAAACTCTAAAATTTATTTATTTTTCCCATGATTTGTCATGTAATAAAACGTATCTACCTTAAATTCATTCACAATATTCACTAAAACATTAGTAAAATGCTTTATAACTAAATAATCTAAAGCTTAATCAGAAAGTACAATGAATTTAAGGTAGATATGTTTTTATTATGTAGAGGAAAGGATATTATCAGAAAGATTATCGTAAGCGTAAAATTTGATTTTAAAAAAATGTATATTTTTTGAATGTTTCAAATAAAATTTAGCTAAGATATCGCAAAAAGATTTAATTGGATACTTATAAATATGATAAAGGTATGTATGATGAGTAATCTCCTAACCCTAATTTTGTGAAGGATCAAAGTATTTTTGAGGTAAGACCAAACCCTCCTCTTATATATATATATATATATATATATAAATATATATATATATATATATATATATATATATATATATATATATATATATATATATATATATTAGTGGAAACTAAAACACCAAGTAAATCATTAAACTATTGAATATAAGTATCGCCGCCTAAAAGAAAGTATTAGTGGCAACATAAAACGCCTCTAATTCCTATAAATATCGCTGCTATTTTTTTTTTATCACATAGGAAGTTGTGCCACGAAAAAAAACTAAACGAAAACAGAAGTTGAAGAAATTAAATTTGAACGACGTTCATAACTTTTATATAAAAAGTCAAAGCTTCATACAGGTAAGCATATTCTATACTTGAGTACAACCGTATAAACTAACTATGTGCGGCAAGTTCAGTCACAGGCTACCAAAGCTGCAACCAATATGTTCTTGGGTGATCATGTCGAGTCGATTTTGCATCATAACCCTGTTGATATAAGGAGGAAAGCGCAACAGGTACACGCATGTTTGTGCAGAAGGCAAGTGTTCACAAGACTCCGAGCTTCTAGAGATGCAAAGTCTAGTATCTAAACCGCGAAAACCCTCTAGAGGTAGATACCTTATTGAAGTCCAGAAGAAAAGAAGCGCGTTTTTCTTCTCAGCAGACATACCCTCAACTATCTGCACGCGAAGATAAAAATGTGTTAGAATTAAAGAGCGGGTTAAAGTGTGAAGTTGTAAAAACTGTGACGATTACCTTCCAAAACCAGGATATTTGAAGATCATTTTCTTCGTATCCATCGTAATCTGTATGTGCTTTCCAATCTTCGACAGAAATAGCAGTTCCACTCCCATCAAGCATTTTGTCAAGATCTTCAAGATATAAACTCCGAAAAAAGGAAGTTCCGATGCTTGAGGTAGTAACATCGGAAAAGCCTTGAGAAAAGTAAGATATTTGTGAAGCAATTGAGGTGACAAAACGTTGTTGAAGGGCGAGATTAACATACTCCTTTCTGTTCTTACTGTTCACAGCAACATCTTTCCCATTGGGCCGAAGCTCGATGGTTGTTCTGGACCCCATTTCTTCAACGTCATAAGCAAAGGTCAAGCTTAGTATGTCTTGATCCACCGTCTCAGGATCCATCTCGAGTATCATCTTCAAGCTTCTGTACAAGGAGGGATCTGCATCCCGAATATCCTCCAGTGAAATATCATCTCCAGCCAATTGCAAGAAGAATACGCGGTCAAATACAACTCCAATTTGTATTTTATGCATTAACGCCAACGCAATCATTCTTCCGCAGAAGGTGAAATACTCGAGGTGCATAGGATCCACCTTAGATGCTGCAACACAAATATATATTTATGACTAACGCTACTACTTTTTAAACAAAAATTTGTGCATAAAGGCGATAAATTTTTACCTGAATTTGGGAAAAACCTTCTCCGATCATTGGGACAAGCAACGAAGAGAGCTCTGTGAGGATTGAACATCTCTCGACATACCAGGAAGAACCACTCTCTCAACACTCCGGGCCCAACAGCTTCTTCATATTTGAATTGCAACAACAGATCGCCTCGCAGCAATGCAGGATCCTCATCTACAATATACTCGAAAGATTCATCCAACAACATGGACCTATCGATAATCATCCCATACGTCTCCTCCTTGTATCCATCTCTAGCCTCTTCAAGCATCATCATTGTGAAATGTCTCCGTACTTTGAAATTTGTTACCTCCTTGTGCTCAATGATCCACCGATAATCTTCAGAGCTCTTTGCAAACATCTCGATTAGATAGCACAATGAAACTTTTCGTTTACTCAACTTCTGCCAAAAGATCTCCGAGCTGTTAAAAAACTTAGAAATGTTGTTCAACTCTTTCAGTATAACAAGATACTGAGATAGCCACGGTACGTTAAGCCTCTGATCTTCCAATGTCCTTAAGCACCGCTCTATTTTATCTAGCAAATCATATAAAACGATATGTAACTCGGATAAAATATGATGCATGCTCTGAATATACTCTGTCTCATACACTGCCTCATCGCTTTGACAGTCGAAAGGCTGTTGCATCAATGCCCTCACCAAGCGCATGTAGTCTAAAAAATCGCCAACTATGCTCATCAGTGATATCCCCACAAACTGAACTGGTATCATACTCAATTCCAACTCACGCGATAAATCAACTGCTACAACCTCGCGAACAAACATGAAAACCTCCTTCAGTACTAACACTTCATCAGCAATACTCTCCTTGCCCCTTCCAATCCCAACCCCCGCTACTATTTCCCTTGTACTACTCCGACAGAAGCTGTACAAGAGATCCTCAAGCCCAACTTCGCTTCTCAATTCCTTACAGAACGCTAATATTATTCGCGCACACTCATTATACCTCGTCACTTGCAAATCACTACTCATCAATGAGTTGATGAATCCACGAATGGATTCATCAGCAACGTGTCTCTTAGCATTATCCGGAGACACGTACATTTTCACCAAGTCTGCAGGAGCAGATGAGGAAATGAATAAATCTATATCGTTACATCCTCCTTTCTCACTAAACTGTCTCACTAACATCTCCATATCCTTCAAATCCGAATCACTGCAGACATGATCATTTCCCATAATCGTGGCGATTCTTGAAATCATCTCATTCGTGATTTTCCATGTATATGTGCTTCTTCGCATTTTATCAACCAAATGAATAGTTGTATCGTTCTCAACGTTGTAAAACGACAACGTCTCCGATTCACAGGAGAGTTGCCTTCCGTTGTAGATTAGTCGTTGGTTGTCTTCAGGGATACCAGTGAGCATTCGAATTTTATTTTTAGTTACTTCTATGGTGTCATTAGAATAACCTCGGAGAACTAAGGTTTTTTCTGTTTTTGATAAAGAACGAACAAAGAACTGAATCGGAGTTTGATCAGTTCTCTTTCGTTTTCTGGTGATACCGCGGTTGTTATCACTGTTAAACATATTGAAAAAAAAGAAGTGAAAAGATCTAATGAAAATGGTGGTATGGTTTAGTTTAAAACATAAGAAGTCACTTTATAGGAAAAATGGTATGAAAAGGTAATAAATCTATAGATAACAAATTGTGAATAAAGTCTTATTTCTTTGGATTTTTGTCAAAATTGTCAAATTGTTAGTTAATAGAATTTCCCTTAGAATTAATGGTCTTATTTTTTTTTTCTTTTTGTAAGTTGTTTTTGGGTAATTAAATTTAATGATGAGCTTATCTTAATGAGAAATATTTATTACTTATTAAAGTGATTAAACTAGTTTGTTGAAAAAGAATGCAAATGCATAAACATTTATCATTAAATTTTGTTATGTTTGTATTTTATAATGACATAAGTACATATTACATGAAAATAAATTTGTTAAAGCTTATTGTGTAAAGTAATTAAATAACTTCATAAATAGTGAACATAATGAGCAAGTTATTTTATTTTAATTTTTTTGTAGTCAAACATATATATTTGTATGTTAGAAAATATATTTGATGGAGAACTTTTAATTGTCTATTGAAGATTAAAAGGAATAATAATAATATACTATCTACTCAAAGAAAAACTATGATATATTTGTTGCATTGTTAGTTCTTCGTATATTTCATCTCACACTTATTTTTTTACACTTAAAAGATTTACTTGATCAGGGGTAAATCTAAATGGAGTCACTAAGTTCACGTAAACCTAAGTTTTTCTTTTTGAATAGTATATATTAGTGTCATATATTCTTTGAAAAAATACTTAAAAATAGATGTCTCGAAGTGTATCAATAGTAGAACCTTATACTTTTAAAAACGATTTCAATGATAAGAATCTAAAAGTTAGTTAGGTTAAATTTAGGTTATATCTTAGATCCTCCTTTTTCCTTTCGAAATTCTAAATAGGTAATTTGATCAACCTTATTAGTTAGAAGTAGTTGGTGATTAAATATTTAAAGCTAAATAAACAAGTATAAGAGGAAGAAAGCATCAAATAATGTGTTTATAAATGAATTTAAGATAGGTATATTTTATTTAAGGAAAGGATATTATAAGGCAATCTTAAAATGTAAAATTCTAATAGTAACTGATTAATTCATTATCCAAAGAAATTTAAAGAATATAGGTTTTACTATTCAAATCAAATTATTGAAATCGATAATGAAAGATTCTTTGAGAATGGTAAAGCCAGTGAGAGCGTTGAACGAAAAAATGTCAAAATTTTGACTTGAGAGATCCAAAAGGACCTCTAAAACATGTCAAACATACAAAACAAATGCAAATACCACAATGCTGAAAGAATGAAATAAACTAACAGTAGCAACTAGCAAAAGGTTACAACTAAATTTCGGGAAAAAAAAATGTAAGCTAGCTACTAGCTATCTTGAGAATCAATCGTGTGATGAATGAGATAACGCGTTGTCACTGTGAAGATGTTGGAGGAGACTTACGATGGTGTTCATGCCAAATTGCACATACGTCACGACTATCTCTCTCCAGTATTGGTGAGAAGAAATCATCTAGTTGAAGGGGACTCATCGTCTGGAGGCACAGATGACCCAAAATCGATGTTTGGATACACACCAGGAGGTTGTTCTCGAGGTTGTATAGAGAATAATTGACTTGAATCACCTACGACATCTGCCCACCCGTAGTGAGGCTCAGCCCTTCAATCATAAGTAAGACGTTTTACTTCGATGTACACCAATGAAAACATGCAAACATAGATGACATTCACTTACTCGTAGTACGTTTTTTCATCCACAACCATGTCCCAGCTTTCACCAGTTGTGCTCTTGCCATATTTGTGTACCTTGCTGATTGAGGAACAAAGGGGCATACCATGAGTCTTTTTTATATTATCATTTGGGTTTCAAAGAGGAAAACGTAGCGAGGAAATCAATATGCAACTTGCAAGATATCATAGAACGCGATGAAACATTGAATGTATAGTCACAAAATTACCCATTTCCAAAGTGCTCCTCTCCCCATGTCCTCGACCACCCTGGATAATTACAACGCAAAAAAAAAAATCGGGATTATTATCACATCAATGTTCAAGAAAAGAACAGTTAACTTGTCCCTAAACTTGAATGTATCACTTTTAAAATTATAAATTCAGATCTTACGAATATAGCAAGTGATATATGTTTGATGGATTCCGTTCTAGCTTGAATAACCATTTATTGTAGGAATTAAGATGTGTGAAATATTTCATGAAAGGTTAGCATGCATAAAATGTACTATGCAACTGTTGACAACAATGGAAAAAACAAGATAGGACCTACTTTCGCTGCTGAGTGATGCATGCCAAGTCTCCCCTTGCCGTGAACCAATGCCAGCGACAAATTTCTCCTCCCATTTATCTCCCCATTTAGTTCCCAACTCACTTTCTGCCCACTTATCAGTCCTGAGAAAGAGAGTATATAATTATATAAGCAACAAAATACGGAGGTGAATTGTTTTGTTAACCACAAATAGGTCATGCATAAGTAGTTAACCACTCTATTTATCTTATAAAGAAATATTATCGACCTCAATTATACTATAAGTGAAGGCATATATCTTAGCTTTCGCATTCAAATATTTCTTTTTATGAAGGAAAGGTTTTTGTTGAAAATCAGTAACGTTTAATATTCCAACTTCCTTATTAAACATTTCTTACAAGTCCAGCGTATATGACAACTTGAAGCAACTCCTTTTCGTCTTTAAGAAAACAAGTTAAATAAGGTACCTTTCTATTTTGGATAACGGAAAAACAACATACCATTTAAGGACAGATCCTCTTCCATCATATTCCTCTCCCCATTTTTCCCACCACGACTGTTCATTCAGTCTACCGTACTTGTGGGCTCCTTTCTCTGTCCAACCCTTTGCATCATACTTTTCTGACCTGCGTCAAAATAAATATTTGCAGATTATTTCATTGTTCATGACAACATGATTACGAATCTTCCATTTCACAAGTCTTACCAATTCTCATACCACCCAGCATTCTCTGTACCCGATTTTGCTTGTTTTTGCGCACTCCTCTCTATCCTAGCTAAATTGCTGAAGTAAGAAAATGCAGTGTTATATATGTGTAATGGTTTTCTCAAAGCATTAAATACAGTGACATTAAAACACGAAAGTAACCAGGAGGATTCAACAGCATATAATATCACAAAAAGTCAGATATACAACCTCCACTCGTCTTGATGAAGAACTTCCTGCCATGTTTCCAACCATGAATCTCCTTCAGCATTTCTCCCGGATTTTTCTACGCCTACAATCATTGAACAAACAAAAATGTGAATAAATTATGAATCCCATAAGTAAAAGTGACATTGCTTGACCAAAAGCAATACTCAGATCAATGAGTAATATGGTTACAACATATAAATGCAAGACAAAAATTAGTATTACCTAATTCTTTGTAACCGGTCCAGTCACTTTTTTCCCACCACTGTCAAGGAGATCAAGAAATCCAATTAAATGCATCCACCTGGGATGATACTTGATAAGGTTATAAAGAAATGCCAACAAATTAATATTGAGATCAGCAACGAACCAGAACCTCCCAGTGTATGCTTATCTAGTTGCATATTTAATAACTCAAGCTTATATAGCATGCACAGAATTTATAAGCAAAAGATTGATCGATCAGACTTACAAACTTGTAACTACGACTAACTGGAAAGTCCACAACGGATATTCCTAGATGCAAACCACTAACTTTTTTCCAACAACATGTTAGTTCCTTAAAAAGTGATAACCAGCGGAAACTTCAGCTTGAGAGGAAACTCAATAATATGCATGTGTGTTCTAAACATAGAATGCTGCTTGACTATGTTTCTTAAATACAATCTTTTGACATCCATAGCGAAACAACCTTAATAACATGTGTACCATTTCTTTCCATTCTGAGGCACCATCGTGGCTCTTCCCACCCATTTTGGTCCATCGGCATCGGTATCCATTTTCACCAATGTTTTCTCCACTCTTCCGATACCAAGTACTACCATCTTCGTTAGTCCCAGATTCATTGACATTCTCGTTTAGCATATCGATGCCCCACTCTTTCTCGTTAGCAATACCAGTGTCTAAAAAGAAAGCAGAAAATTTATCATCAAGTACCACTAAGGCCCTTAAAATATTAGAGGATATTAACTAAATCTAGAGTGAACGAAAAGGTTTCTGATAGGCAAGGAGGCTGGAACCGTTATAGTACCTCGTTTTGGTGGAGAGTCATGAGATTGAGGGCCTGAGTTTCTCGGAGTGCAGCGTGGGAAGAACTGTTCTTGCTTTGAAGCAAATCGGGATCTACAAAATAAAAAACTATTACAAGCAAACAAACAAGCAAACATTCCTTTCCAATCAATCATAGCAAAGGAGGGAAAGGGAAAAATTGAGGTGAACATCTTCTAGTATCCCAGATACTCAAAGACTCTTTTAAGATTTCATATCAAGGCTACCAAGCATACAATGAATAGGTTGGTGATTGGCCTTCAAGACAGGTTATGGACCTTTACTATTCTCAGACGTTGCTAAGTGCAACCATTTCAATAGTTCAAACCCAATAGTGATACTAAGCAACACAAGTATATTCCTTTATAGACAATAAACAAGAACTTTATTTTGTTTTACAATCCAAAAGAAGTGTGAAGTGTTAGGATACTTCTACTTTTTGTTTATTTGGTGATCACATATAGGAAAGTGCACCGGTAAGATGAATATAGTGTACAAAAAATGAATCGTGTGAAAATTTCACAGATTATCAATGTCAATTTTGATAACAGATGTATCGTTCACAGTGACTCAATTAGGATGTTCACAATGGGGTTGAAGACATGGCAAAGTTATAAAATAAATTGAAAACCCCCAAATCACCTGCTATTGAGGTTTCAAAAACATATTACAAGGAGCTTTAGCAGAGGACATGAATCATCTTTTGTCCATCGCAAAATGGAGAATTCAAGGAATGACATACTACATAAGTTCTGAAAATATTCACGCATAAGACAGTCAAAGACAACTAGAAGCTAAGAGAACACGAATCAAATGCTAAATTATTCAATCAATGCTTGTAAAGCTACAATGTGGTGCATTTGGAAAGAAAAGAAAGACCTTTAACAAAAGACAACACCTTTGCTCAACTTACTTTCTCTTCTTGTATTTAAATAAATAACACCCTTCTTCAACTTCAGACGACAATGAGATTTAATATGCATCTAAAGCTCGTATCAGCCTACAGATTTTATGCCAAGGCTAGTCGCACCTTAGGTAGTTCTCCCTCCATTTTAATTTGTTTGTCTTACTTCCCTTTTACGTCCGTTAAACAAAGAATGCATTTTGGTACAATCCTTTAGTTCAATTCAAAAGTCCTCTTTAATTTTCCTAAACTCCGTACCAAGTCAAAACCATACAAATAAATTAAACCAGATGGAGTAATTCCTTTATTGCTCGTTGCCGTGTATTCATTTTCTACTACAAAGTTTCTCTAATATATAGAGTATATACAAGGTAAAGCTACCTCCTTCAATATAGATTGTCATCTACATAAATTAAATCGATTTCTCAGTTGGTCAGTCAACAAGTACTTTCTGAGATAATAACTATAAAAGCTACCCTAATCATAAAAATACTAAAACCAAAAGCAAAAAAAAAAGAGGAAAAAACTCACTTTGGAGATGCAAACGGCATAGTAGAAGAAGAAGAAGAAGCCTGCACTTTAACCCGATAACTATGACTACTTTTCTTACTCTCAAATCTCCAGTTATCGCATTTCTCAACACATCCATTAATCCCTCTAATTGGTACCACAGAATCTGAACAACAACACTTAACACCAAAAACCCTTCTTCTCTTCCTCTGTAACTCCACAAATCCAATTCCTACATCGACCCTTTTGAGCTTACCTCCTAATGGACCCGTTAAACCATTAGAACCCGTCGCCGCCGTGGTCGCCGCCGCCGCCGCCGCCGCCATTGCAGTTATTTACGAAAATGCCACTGAAAATTTGAGTTTTTAATGGGAATTGAAGAGTTCTGAAGTTTAATTGAAAATGGGAAGTGGAAAATCGTAGAAGAATTACACTAAACTGAGGACTCAAAAAATCAGCAAAAATAAATAAAATTATATGATTTTGTAAAATTTTATGTAAAATGGAATATTTTTAATTTATGGAATTTATAAGAGTGGCTCAATTGGCTTTGTGAATTTGTAAATCATTTTGCCACACAAGATTTGCCACGTAGTCATTTATGGTGACTCAGCATAGTCCCATTTTGGATAAAATATTACCAAATGGCCAAATCTTATTATCTCAATTTATATAGTAGTGTTTTTTGTTTGGATTCATGATACGAACGTAGTTCTCTCGTCGTGAAAGAAATAATAATGAAAGAGGAGGTATGTAGAGAAGGTGTATTCGTCGTGGTTTGTATATAGCGACCTTAACAATGTTTGAATTTTCATATCTTAGATGAACTGAATAATAATCGCCTATGTACCTCTCATTCTAAAGACCGACCTTCCTTTCAAGCTAGCTCTGCCATTAACTGTACATAGAGATCGTTTGGTTGCTAGTTAGAAAAGAATTGTATATAAGTATTATCGGTTGCTTGCTTATAAATAACTACATATCTCCGATCAGCAACCAAACAATGGTGTAGCCACATGTTGGTAAAAAGTGTCCAGTTGGACATCCTTCAACACAAAAAAATCATATATATAAATAAAATTATATACGAAATAATTAAATAACATATTTTAAATACCCTCAACATAACAAACTGCTATTTTTGACACTCTTTATGAAATTTCTGACTCCGCCACTGAACCAGTGTTGTGGTGATATGGCATAAGCTACATGTTAACATCACACATTTTTCATGGTGAAAGCAAGACCACATGATTTGTTGTAACATAAGAAAAGAGGACAAATAATAAAAATGTTGTTTAAAAGTACAAGAAGTGGATAATAAAATATAGTATTTATGTCATGTTTATTTGGATAAGCTCAACAAGAAGAGAGAGAGAAAAAAAGGCTTTGTTTACAAAATAATAGGCTGAGTTAAGGGGTGAACAAAATTTCAAACCCCACATAAGTAGGTGGCACAAAATCATTTGGTTGGACAAATCTAACAATTGGCCTATACTAAACTTACTCACAACCAACCATAGGCTTACCCCATGTATCGCAGGGACGGAATCAAAATATTTTATTAAAAAGATTTAAAATATAATAATAATACACGGTGTAATTTTATAAGTAGGATTCGAGAAAATGAATATAAACAATCCATTTTTTTAATTTTCTACAAAGGGTCCGGATGAACCCCTTCCAATTCCCTAGCTCCGCCTATCTCCTACGAGTACATTAGATAAAAACTCACATGTTTTTTTTTCATTTTGGACGAAATATTATAATTTAAACAATTAAAATAAGAATAATAATACTTCATTACGATTAAATGACAAATATGTCTATAAAAAATAAGAGCAATATCTTATATTTATTGGTTTGATGTAAGTATCAGATATAACTTTTTACTAACTATGTCATGCTTTGATGGTTAAACCTTTTCTTGATACTAAGCTCACTTGGTATTTAACTAAGACTAAAAACAACTTGATTCAAACTTATGTATCCATGACCCCGATAAGTCGATAACTATGCCTCAATACCAAACAAGTTGAAATCCGCTAACATAAAATCATCACTCCTCCGAGCTCAACTCATGTCATCGTCAAACCTAAGTATCTTCAAAAATACAAATACACAACCATTCAAAGAACAACTAAAGCAGATTATATTTAAACTCTCAACAAATGTTTACCCAGCAAAGTTAGTAAGTCAATTAGCAATTAACATTCTCGTCTATGTATACAACAATGTTTGAAAACTATACCAGTAAAAAATTTCCCTCTCCGGGAGCTCCATCTTAGCGGCTACACTTCACGAGTTCAAGCATTGTGGATCATAGGCCTCGAAGATACTACAAGTTCCAGCTCGTGCCCGATAACTCTTAACTGAATATCTCAAGGAGAAGTGGATCCGCGTTACTGTGTGGTCAAGGCTTCAGCCACGAGCATTCACAAGTGAACACGTTGAAAATAGGTTAATGCCCGAAGAACTCTTTTAAGGAAGGCTGGTTTATATATAGGCAAAACCTCTCGAAAGGTAAATCTTTGATCCTTTCTCAATCTGAAAGTAACTCGTCCAACTCAGTATCCTCAGACATGGAAGAGTCATAATCGGTACTTGTTCCATTGAACAAAACTTCAGTTTTGGTGTTACCAAGTGAAACTTCGCCCGGAGGGTTATCCTCATCTTCTTCTTCATCCTCAGGATCAGCCATTTCTGGCTCATAGTCTACATTTTCATCATGAACAACTGCCTCAATATCTTTCTTCCTATCATCACCGTCTTTCTTCTTAGCTACATTGTCTTTACCACTTTTTCGAAGATCCCAATCCATTTTCTTTTCAGCCTCAGCATCCTCACAAATGCATGTTGATGGGTTTTCGTGAAATTCACCCCTCCCAGGCCTCACCTCCTTGGGATCCCCCATGAATCCTCTTTGAAACGTATGAACTCTGGAAGAAAATTCCTCTGTTGTCATGTTATTTCTATTTAAGAACACACGATTTAGTTTCTTAGCATTTGGGCGAATGGTAGGTTTATGACCAAAATATCTCCTACATCAAAAGAAAAGATATATTAGAACAGAATCTAAATAAAATTTGCAGAACAATTGAAAGGCCGGAAAGGAAAGCAGCATACCTTCGTCCTGCTAAAATTTTTGCCATGTTTCCGTTGTTATTGGTGACAAATACATCACTTTCATCACAAACTATGAAGTCAAGAGCAGCCATTCTAGAAGAATATGTAGAAAATGGTTCTAACTCTTCCTTGCTGGCAATAGTGTCCTTTGAGTAAAAGTTTGGAAAGAGGGCCTTTAATGGTGCCAATGTCTCTTCACCTCCATACACTTCACCAGATGCTACGTAAATATGAACGTCTTCTCCATATCCAAGTGCTCTTAGCATCAAGCCAACTTCTTCAGGAGTAAGAGGGCATCTTCCTTGCCTCCTTGCCTTTTCCGGGTTGCTATTCTGCACATGTATAAAAAAAGAGTTTACACACACTTCAGTCCTTGGACTATTCTATCATATGGTGTGGAAGACAGGGAAATTGCCTCCATTAACCTAAAAATATCTCATAAAAACAATTCTCTCTCTCTCTCTCTCTCACACACACACACATTTTTCTCCTAATACTGCTTCGAGGGAGACCTGGGTCTCACAAGGATGACAGAAATCCAGTTTATTTCCCAGATTATCCAGTGTCACACTACTTCTCTTCTTCCATAGATCTTTTACTTTGTATTTACAAAATTGAAAATCTGAACAGAAGTGAGAGATATAACTACAGCAAAAAGGCATAAGTGGAGCAAACAGTTATATCTTTAAACTACATTGTCATGATGATACATTAGGAAATGACCAAAATCTGAAACTCTCGGGATCTCACATGTAAAGTTTTCCACCTCCGTCGTATCTTTCCCAGTTCTGTCCTCTCCTTATCCCCTCCACCATAATAGCAACCAGAGAATGCAAGCATATCAGGTTCAAACCTGTAAACAATACACTATAAGCAAACTTATTCTTCTCAAGAATTCCCAAAACTGCAGCAAAGCATAACTCCCCATCCAAAGTGAACATGTCATCTAAAAAACAGAATACATCAAGCAGATTATCATGAATTCTGAACCAGTCATCTCATATACAATTTATTCAAGGATCAAAGTCCTACAAAATCATCATACATTACAAATGAAACATAACATTTCATTTCAGAATATAAGCATCCGTGAACAGTGATTGCTAGTAGACAAACTCTTCAGCTTACTGAAGGGAAACATGAAATAAACACACCAAGAAAAATACCCAGGACATTACATTTGGTTCTTCACTTGAAGGACATAACCAGCAGCAGTCATAAGGAAATTGAAGACAAAAGAAAAAGACAGAGATAAAATGAGAAAAAGAAATCATAAAATCAAGTCAGATCTTATGACTAACCTTAGGTGAAGGGCAATATAATGCTTGCTACTCATTCTCATTCGCTGGACCAATTTCTCACCCATTTTGAGTATAGGGTCCGCAAACTTCAGGGCATGATAATTGACTCTGCATCTAAGCTTTTGCAAATCTGTATCCAGCTTATTTGCAAGTCGATAATCAAACTTGCTGATCTGTACAGCCTGTCACAAGAAGTAGACTGCTAATACAGGTCTGTGATATCAATAATACACAATACTAATAGACAGCATACAGGAAAGAACAATCCCCTATTCCCTACAACCAGGAATAAGCTAGATTCTTTCTGTTATTTGAAACAGAGGACTGGTTTTCCACTTACTGTACAAGGCAATTGTATTTCTTTTTGGGTTAAGAGTTCCCACACAAAAAAAAAGAGTTCCCAAAATTAACATATTAGAGTTAGTGAAGCCTCAGGGCCTAGTTCTCTTGAAAACCAATTTTCAAACATTTAGGACTGATGAACTTGAGGCAATGGGACAACAATAATCTCCTCAACCTCCAACCTTAAAGAGTTAGAAAAAGTAACTTGCAGTGCAAAAAATAATTAATAAAAGTGTGCTTCTCAGATATGTTTCCATTCATTCACAAATTGCTAAGATATACAAGTGTCTTGAAAACTCACATGTCTTTTCATGAGTACAGGCAATACACGATTTATATAACATCTGTCACTGCACTTTCTAGGAACACGCATTCTATGTGGTGTCCATATCTGCCCTCTTCTAAGCGGAAGATCTTTTATAATTGTAACATCTGTTGTTAGATGTTTTATAAACCAATCAACATCAAATATATCAGAGAAGTCACTGCAACAGAAAAGGAGATCATTTCACTTTCACAGTTACAAGCAGGATTATTAGTATTTTAAATGTACCTACACAATAATAAGTTGAGTGATGGTTGGAGAAACCAATATGCAAGAAAATACTAAATCATTCTTCTGATACTACTCACTCACCTAGAATCTTTCCAGAAAGACGTCTTGTCCAACTTTGGAACAACAAGAGTGGCATTTAAAATGCGAGCAGCAACAACAGCATCAGTTATCTGCCATAAAGATGGACCAGCTTACACTGTTAACTATAGAAGGTTCCACGCTTCACAGTCTTATATTTTGGTTCCAGCAGAAAGCTAAAGTACACGGGTGGTAACAGAAAGGAGTGCCAACTCAAAGGGCCATACATTAGAAAAAACATAGATGGAATTATCAGAATCATGTTACGTATAGAGGAGTATTTGACAACCTATAGTTAGCATGGGCTGGTAATTTTTAAGTGTATCTTCTGTAGCCAATTTAACTTAAAAGTGCAAATAAGTATAGCGCAATCATCAAATCCCAGAGCATGATTATGCAGACATATTGGCTATCACCAGATATGAATTTTGTACAGGGGATTTATAATCATTACTTCTCTGTCCAATCAAATTAGGTGCATCTTGAGGTTCTAATGAATCAATGATCAATCAGCAACTATAACTCAGTCCAAAATTAGTTGCACTCATTTACAAATCAAGAATATCTTGCAATAATCAAAAATAAAAATCAACAACATTGATATGACAGAAAGTCACAAACTGAACATAAAATTCTGCAGCACTTGAACAACCATAAGATGTTATATCCAACCAGTTGCATAAAGCTTCTCCACTTACTGGTATAGAGAACCTCCTAATTAATGGGCATTGTTCACTGTGAAATCTAATAGCCTTGATTGTCAGTGCATGTGCTTACAAAAATACTGACAACTGTCTCAATGCCAAACTAGTTGAGTTGGCTAAAACAGTCTTTTATATCCATCCAGCTTCATTTGGACCTCTTTATTACAATACACAGTAATTTGTCTTTTAGAACATTAAGGGTGCCGATTTTTCAATCCATGTTCCGATGTAGCCGTATCTAGAAAAGCACATCCCAAGACATTTTAATGATGATATTCCTCATAAATAGACTAGCTTTAACAATTGTGAACCTAAAGCAACCTGATACCTTTATTCGGGCTTGCTTGTGCATTAACTGTCTAAAAATAGAAAAGACAAGGTCATCTGAACTACCCTATAAAATACAACAATCACTGAATCAACTACCTTATTTGTCTTTAAGTGTTGGAAAAAAACAGTTTCTCGACCAGAATCTCATTTCTAGTTAGTCAACAAATTAAAACAGAAATCATATTCAATTCTAAAAAGCCAATCTGGTAATATTTTCTTACCCCAGTTCTCTGTTGGTTAAGACCTCCACTTGTGACAATTAACAAGTATCGATTCGGATGTGTGATAGTTTTGGCTTCTGCAATTTGAAACAGTACAAATACGCAATCAGATTTCAATGATCAAATTCAACCTGATTAATCACTCCATCATTACTGTTGCATAAACATACTAAAACAAACCGATTACTTCTTCTTCTTTTTTCAAATACAAATGCTATAAAAGAAGCTAAGCTATTGAGCTCATTTTCGAGTTTACGCACTTGCAAATTTACTGCTGGCATTACTGCATCCATAGAAAAACTTTGAATTTTTCGAACTCCAGAGATCACGATTATGAACTTCTGCATTGATCTAGAACTCAACAATCAACCACACCACATTTAGCAACCTTAGATCCAAACCAAATCAAATCACAAATGAAATCAATAAGATTCAGATTAAATCCCAACCTTAACACGAGATAAACTCACTCTATTCTCATTACTACCGCTTTTCCCTTCCTACACAAATCACAAATTATATAATCAAATTAACACTTTATCATATATTAATCAATTAATTAACACTTCACAATTAAATTAAACATTTTAGCATTTTCTTCGTCAGCGTGATTGATTAATTTAATGTACCGATGAATCATCACGACGGAGATGGCGGAGGTGATTATCATCATTAGGAGACGGAGCGAGGATTGATAGGAAGAGGAATAAGAAGAGGATAATGGCGGAAACAGCAAAAATTGCCGGGAACAGAAACCGCACACGGCTGTGATGATGCTGGTGGCGCCGCCGTGGAATAGCCATACGGCGGCGATGATTGGTGGTCGGAAGCGTGTTTGCTGATTTTAGACGACTCCTCCGGTGGTGTCGCGGAGGACAGGGTTTAGGGGTATTATTGGAAATACAGATTTGTTAGAGAAGATTTTGGGGTTTTAGGCCCCATAACGACAACGATTTGCATTGAAGGAAACTCTTTTTCTGTTTTTAGCTTTTGGAAAGAGCAAATTTTGTTCCGATCTCGTTCGGTGTTCGATATTTATATTAGTTTTCGAATCGATAAATAATTTGAAGCATCGAGTAATGTTAAAGTGAGGGACTTATTATACAATTTTTTCATATTTATCTCCCTTTCTCGACGAACCGATCTTATTCATCTCAGATAATACAGATCAATTATTTACCATACAAATAGTAATAAATTATTGGAAATGGTTGAATTTTGAACTAATGATTAATTGAATTTACATTGTTATTATTAAATGACTTATTATTTTTTTTAAAAAAGATAAATTTATCCCGAACTGTAATAAATGCAAAGCACATACTTTCCGTCGTACTTAAGGGACATTGGTGCCCCTGTCGTTCAAAAATTAGAATGTATATGCCCTTGACAAAATAGGGTCACGTGGTCAATCTTATCCATCGATCCAATTTCGGGTCAGTGGATAAGATTATGACACTTGTATGTCATTTAGTATAAAAGGTATATATGCTCTAGTATTGAACGACAGGGGCATCAATGTCCTTAAATTACGACAAAGGGTATCTGCATATCATTTACGATAGTTTGAAAGTATATATTCCCTAAGAAAATAATTCACATTTACTTTTCTAAATGAAAGAAAATATTATTCATATCATCATCATCGATTTCGGATAACAGATCAATTATTTACCACACAATTATAAGAATATTGATAATAATTAAATTTTGAAATAATGATTAATTCGAATTTTTATTGTGTAATGTTAAGTAAAGGATCGATTATAAGAATTTTTTCATATTTATATTCTAGACGAAGAAATCCTGTTCATTTCACCATAATCTACGTAGGATCGATCAATTATTTACCTTACAAGTTGTAATTATTGAAAATGACAAAAGAAGAAATATTAGTTTAAGTAAATTAATATATTAGGAGTAATTAAAGAAAAGGGAAGAAACAGAAATAAAGCAAAAAGGAGAGTGTGTTTGTGATTTAGATCTTTGAATGGTTGGTTACTTGAGGATTAGGTAAGATTTGGGGTTGAAAAAAATATTTGACTAGAAAAGTATGTTTAACTGATTCTTAGATGTATATTTTTTAACTAGTATATGGACACGTGCGTTGCACGTTATTTCATAACGATGAATGAAACGATAAACAATTTAACTTTTAGAAAAATGTTTGTAATGTACAATTAACTTGAAGAATTTTTTTTACATTTTGTCCTCCCTTTATTATAATTTTGATATATAAATTATATATTTGTTTTAAAAGATAAAATAAAGTAGCAAAGACAAAAATGGAGGCACACTATCTTATGATTAACTTTCTTAAAATGTCTTTTTTTTGTCTCATAAAAATGTTGAAATTAAATTAATATTTATACATTTCAAGAAGATAAAATGTTTGACATTAATTCATAAAAGATGAAATTCTCCTTCTCATTAAGTAGAATGCAATTAAGTAATTAAAATTTATAAATAAAAAACTTTTTAGAAGAAAATAACTAAGATTTAAAGTGCAATGATTGATATTTAAATTATGTAATTATACAAATAAAATATTAATATTAATTAAATAAATCAGATTTTAATTTAATGGAGAGTCAAAATGACAATATTAGTATTCTTACAATTTAAAGTTTGTTGAAATATATTTTACATTTTTTTGTTAAAAAAATAATAGGAGCAATATTTGGTCAAAGGATAAAAAGATCTTCTAACTTCTTAAGCATTTTGGTGTATCATTTTTTCGACTTTGGAATTTGGATCTCTTAATAATTTTAATGAAAATTGTCGAAAAACTATAGATTTTATCCACAAGCACATGTAAGAATGATTCTTTACAAATATTTAAAATTTAAAATGCAAAAATATAATTATTAATATTTGAAATTAGAATATCTTGTAAGCATTAATTGTTCTGCATGTCTTATACACTATTTTTATGATTGTATTTGTCTCATTTTCTAAAGCAAAAAATACACCCTTCAATCAAATATATTCTTAAAACAAAATTACAAATACAAAGAAAAAGTATCATATATAGGAGCAAGTTTAGCATAACGCAACCAACGAAAAATAGAAAAATGCTAAGACAATCTTTTTTTGTTTTTTCTTGATAATGCAAATAGAAACAAAGTTATAGTAATCAACATTCAACTTTTGACCATAAAAAATTAAAATATTTGGAAGACAAGTTAATGGAAGTGATATTCAACTACATAAATGGAGGGGTCTTACCATAGTTTTGATCACGACAAATAAGTAAAAATAAATAAATACATCAAGCTTCGATATTTTAGTAATTAACATTCATTCCTATAATCACATTATGCCTTGTAATCTTGTCACAAATCCTCTTGCCTTGAAATTTTCTTCACTTGATTAAAACTTCTCTAGTCTTCCACACACAAAAAATTGTATCACATGTAAATCTTTCTATAAAAATAATATTAAAAGATTGTATTTATAGGAAAAAATATAGCTTTGGAATATGAAGATTAATAAAGGTCAAGTGTTACAAAAATTAAAAACAAATATTAATTAAGGACATAAATTAATCTAGAAGATAAACCATTGTCGCGCCCCATTTTCGCAGAAAACGGGTTTCGTGCGCGACCTAACAACTCTTTTGGGATTTTGAGTTTTGGAGTCGCCACCTAACGAATTAAGGCGCGTTAGGGCACCTATCTAACCTAACTAAGTCTAACTAAGGTCAACGAGCCAGAGATTAGGGTAAGGGTTCAAATTACCTCGAGGGGAAGGTGTTAGGCATCCCTCGAGGTCCACAAGTGTGGGTCCCGGCCGTATCTCATGCAATCTATGTGGGGGTTACAATTAGCAATTAAAGTCACTTCATTTATTAATTTATTTAATCTTGCCAAGTGATAACAAATATAAATCAATTAATACTATTTTATTAATTTAAACATGCAAGGCTAGATGATAGCAATAAATAAACAATCAAATTTTATTTTTTATTTAAGCATACGAGACTATGTTATAAGACGAATTTGGCAAAAATTAAGCAATTAGTATGTGCAAAAGTAAAGTTTGAAAATTGACAAGTTTTGAATATGAATTTTTTAAAAAAATGTTTGTTTCTTTATAGGGATGATGCCACGATATTGTTGATCGTGCTCCTCCACCATAGAAACAATTTTTTTGATTTGAGGTCGGTCTAAAAAAGTTATGTTTTTGAAAAAATGATTTAAAAGATTTAGTTCACACGTAGGCACATAAACATTCACATATAAATGCACATAATTTCTTTTGAAATCCATGGGTAGGTGGTACTTCCGGGGACGCGTCGGGTTTAAAAAAAATTGGAACTAGACCTCGTAGTTCCTTTGACTTTCCCACTAACGATAGGTTAGGAGACAGTACTTGTAATTTATTTCAAAAATAATGTCATAATCAATCCAAAATTTCAAAGGAAGATTGAATGATGACTTTTAAGAAAAATATGTTGCAAAACTAAGTACTAAAAGCTAGTAGAACATTAAGGTGGTAAATTTATTAAATGCAAAGGTTTTAAGACGAAATATATTTAAAGCCAAATAATTTGTTTAAATGCATGAAATGATTTTAGATTATTATCACTATTCTAAGGAAACAACATCTTGCATTATAAATGCGAAAATTGTCAAGAAAACAAATAGGATTACTAATAAAAAAAATATTAACTAATTTTAGGGGGAGGGTACAAATACGCACAAACGAATTTTATTATCTTTTATGGATATGTTAAGAGTTTATTTACAAGCCTATAGACATGATTTCTAGGTGTTAAAAAAAAAAAGTAACACATACATGCATAATGTTATGAACAAATCAAACCTTAGACATGGTTTCTATATGACAAGATGATTATAGCATTGTTAAAACACCTAATCAGCCTAATAAATTATTATGATTTTTATTTTAACATTAACAGAATCTAGTTTATATTTTTTTTAAAACTTATTAACAAAACATCAAGACAATTGATTGGATTATAATAATAATTCAAGGTGATTAAAAAAACAAAACCTATAGGCATGATTTCTAAAAAATTTCATAATGAACAAATAAGCATATAAATCCCCCTCCCCTAGACGACCCCCAAATAAATTTATTATATGATCTTTAGGGTTACAATTGTTACAACATAAAAAAAATAAAATATATAGATATATATATACATTCAAACAAATAAATAAATCCTTCTTCAGTTAATCTTCAACTTGAACTTCAAGTATGAAACCTGTCAAAGTAATCAAATAACTGTTAAGCGAAACAAATTGATTCACCTTTTACTCGAACAAGGTAGGAAAATAGCGAAGAGAAACACTTGAACAATTGCCGGAATATTAATGTGTTATTTAAAGTAGCAAGAGAGCAATCAGAAAAGGGAGAGTGATGAGAGAAATTTTGGTTGAGAGTGAATGAATGTGTGTATGTATGTATGAGCAATGAGAGAATAAGAAAGTTTAAGAATAATGTAGCATTTGTAGCAAGTAAGAATGAGTTTAGAGAATATGAGTTTTTTTCAAAGATGTCAATGTGTGTATGAAAGGAGGGGAGGGAGTCCTATTTATATAGCAAATAAGGGGGAGCACAATAATGGAAATAAAATAAATCAAGGAGTTAATTATAATACTATTTTCCTTAAATTAGAGGAGAGCTAAAATCAGGAAATTATAAGAATATTTCATTACCAAAAATAAAATAAGTACAAATAATCTTTTACCATAAATGAAGAAGAATCAAAACAATATTATTCTACCATATATAAACAAGTAAGAATAAATTAATAGAGTAGTATTTTTTCACAAATAAAGAAGAATCCAAAATAAGAGAATATTTAATTATATTTACCAAATATAAACAAGTAAGAAATTAGCCTTTATCTTATATATATTTTTTACCGAATATAAATAAATAAGAGAATGAAAACTTTTCCCTAATAAGATAAGAAGTTACCAATTAGCCACACTAATTAATTAATTAGTCAAAGCACTATCAAAGAGATGAGCAAGAAAAATTACCAGAAATTCAGCAAGGAAAGAAAACTCTTCTTGATACGAAGTATATAATAGTCAACTTAATTCATCATCAAGACAAGAAAAAATATTTTAGAAATTGAACATCATTGATGGAAAAAGATCATGATAGGCATATTTCAAATTAACTTAGCCAGAGAGAATCAGCCAATTATCATATATAAACAAGCAATCAAGTAAAGTCATTCATCACAAATGACTAATATTCAGGCTAAAATACATCAACAATTTGAGATCAATTAGAGGGAGAGGATTTGGGATAACCAATCAGCCTGAGCATAACAAGATTTTAAAATTGTTTTAAGATATGTAGAAATAACTTGAGATAGAGGGCAGCTAACCACAAACAATACTATTAGAGCCGAAATTGATTTAGTCACAAAAAGACAGTTCAAAGCTTAAGACAATGCATCAAGGATATTTCGAATTGGCGATATTATATGATTAAGACTAATAATGTGAACATGGACAACAAAATAATAAATCTACAAATTTTGCTTGTTTGCAACCTGTACAACAGTAAACGAAAGTTTAAAAAAAACTGTATACGATCTGAGCACACATCAACGGAATAACGGAGCACAAATCAACAACTAAGATCAAATCGAACATGCCAAACACAGACTCCAAAGCAATCATCTCACAATAACCAATGATGTAATGAAAAAAGATTTAAATCATTTGGATTAAACTTACTAGGACGGATCTGTTGAGATCCGCCTTTGAACTCAAACTTCGCCGGAGATAGAGATTCACTTGTTCAATCTTATGGTTGCTGCTGACCGGAGTTGATGTTGGGGCTGCTGGTTTCGCTGGACAAGGCTGCTGGTTTCGCTGGTCACTGCTGTCCGCTGCTGCTGCGTGGCGGCTGTCGCCGCTGGTTGCCTCGCCTGGCGGCTGCTGCGTGGCGGATGTCGCTGCTCTTCTCTTGTTGCTGCTTCTCTGTTGCCTGGCAGCTCGCCTGAGTGCTGCCAGCGATGGGAAAGAAGGCGGAGAAGACAGGAATAGAGGCAAAATGACGGAGAAGAGGAGAGAGAAGAAGGTGGCGCTGGTCGCCGGTGTGGCTTTGCTCTCCTCGTCGGCTGCTCACTGCTGGAGAGCAGTTTCCGCTGCCGCTGGCAGCCTCACCAGTCACCGGTGATCCTCGTCGGCTGCTGGTCGGATAAGAGAGATGGCAGAAGAGGGAGAAGAGAGGGGTGGCGGCTGGCGGAGAGACAGAAAGAGAGGCGGCGTCTCACCGGAGAGAATGGAGGAACGAGAGAGAGGGAGGCTTATCTGTGAGGGAGGAAGAAGAAGATAGAGAGAGGGAGGAAGAAGAAGAGAATTTTTTAGGTTTTGGGTCTTTTTGTGTTAAAAAGAGAGATAGGAAAAGTTGATCTCAACCGTTAGATTAGATAGAGATGGAGGGTTAGGATTCGATTAGAATTTAATGGAGGGGTGAGATTGAAAGGTAATATTATAAAGTTAGATTGTATGGCCAAAATTGAAATAAATATTGGATAGAATTAAAATGAAAAGATGGTTAAGATTGAAATAAGATTGCAATTGAATATGCTGAAATTGAAAGGAATTTAAATAAAATAGGCTAGAATTTAAATTTTTTTTTTTGAGGAAAGTGTAGGAATTACTATTTAAATAAAATACTACATATATTAAAATATTATTTTTTTTGTATAATTGAAAATCATCTAAATTTTAAAACATTTGAAATTCATTAAGAATTTTAAAATATAACAATATTTATAATAATTGTATAAAGTAAACGATGGTACAATATATAATTTTGAGAAAAATCAACTAAAACTTCGAAGCTTCGAGTAAATTTTAAAAATGCGCATTTAATCGAATAGTTATTCCTAAAATGGTTAAAGGTCGGTCAAAATTGGGTGTCAACAGCTGCCCCTTGGTTGATTGAGAATGAAGAATGAATTGTCAGGCAACCAACGTTGACTTAGTAGCCGATTTTGTCCGACCGACGAGAGATGTCAGTTGGATCAATTGAAACGATATAGAGTTGAAAAAGGGTACGACCGAGACTTTGGTATTAAGTCGCCTACATATCTCTGGTTATACGAGAATCAGGTCATGTGTAGTTCTAGATTCAAGAGCAAATGAAACTCTTAAAAGTTGAAAGAGCGGTAAGGTATTCGGAAGGCACGATATCGGCTTGAATGGATAAGATTAGAGTAGCGAGAAGAGAGAGATTGAGAGGCTAAAAGAGCGTGACAGAGAAGCGAGAAGAGCATGATAGAGTAAGGCTATCAGCCTTTGAGTGAGGGTTCGGGGTATGAAAAGCGAAGAATTGATAGAGTCATTGTTGTGATAGAGGATAGCGTGATAATTGTAATCAAGGGCGATCGATCATATCTGCAAATTCTAGATAAAATGTTAGCTTATAAATAGATAAAGTATGACCAATAATAATAAAATATGAGTTCTAGATAAATGACAAGAGGTGATAAAAAGCGTATCTGTTTGAGACGTACTGCAAGCCTTGATAGTCTGTAACTTCTTGAAGGATTGAACCCATCTCTGAAGAATAACGTCAAACTCCAATAGATTTGATATTATAAAGATATAATAATATAAGCAAAATGTCTGGTTGCAAGGAGAGTCTAAGTGTCATTTTAAGGCGGACGAGCCTAAACATCATATTTTAAAGCGGAAAAGCCTAAACATCCTATTGTAAGGCGGAAGAGCCTAAATGTCGTATTGTAAGGCAGACGAGCCTAAACATCGTATTGTAAGGCAGATGAGCCTAAATATCCGATTGTGAGGCGGAAAAGCCTAAATGTCGTATTATAAGGCAGACGAGCCTAAACATCCTATTGTAAGGCGGAAGAGCCTAAACATCCTATTGTAAGGCGGAAGAGCCTAAATGTCGTATTGTAAGGCAGACGAGCCTAAATGTCGTATTGTAAGGCAGACGAGCCTAAATGTCGTATTGTAAGGCAGACGAGCCTAAACATCATATTTTAAGGCGGAAAAGCCTAAACATCCTATTGTAAGGCGGAAGAGCCTAAACATCCTGTTGTAAGGCGGAAGAGCCTAAATGTCACATTGTAAGGCAGACGAGCCTAAATGTCGTATTGTAAGGCGGACGAGCCTAAACATCCTATTGTAAGGCGGAAAAGCCTAAATATCGTATTATAAGGCGGAAGAGCCTAAATATCGTATTGTAAGGCAGACGAGCCTAAACATCGTATTGTAAGGCAGATGAGCCTAAATATCCGATTGTAAGGCGGAAAAGCCTAAATGTCGTATTGTAAGGCAGACGAGCCTAAATGTCGTATTGTAAGGCAGACGAGCCTAAACATCCTATTGTAAGGCGGAAGAGCCTAAACATCCTATTGTAAGGCGGAAGAGCCTAAATATCCTATTGTAAGGCGGAAGAGCCTAAATATCGTATTATAATAAGGCGGAAGAACTTAAATATATATTCAGTCAGTCGTAGAAGAAAGTTGATAATAGCCTCTTAAAAAAAATCTGAGGATAGTATGACTTACATTGTAGCTCCTAAATATGACAGTACGTTCATATATAATTTATTCCTGCATCCAGAGAAAAATCGTAAATTCAAACGGCGAGAGATGGTCATACCTGTGCTTGCCTTTAGAGTTGCATTCCCTTGTGATGAAATTTTTGAGGATTTCTCAAAAATTTCTGCCCCAGTTTAGAGTATAAGATATATACTCGCTTTTTCAAACATCTTTATGAAAATTTTTGAGGTTTCCTCAAAAATTCTGCCCCAGTTTATTAGTAAGGAATTTTGATCCTGCTTCACTCAAAGAAAAAATTGTAAGTTCCAAAGAAAGTGATTGTCTTGTATTTGGACATTAAGGCTCGACTTCGAATTCAAGTGTCAAATATGTTCATGGATTGTCAATTAGTCTAGATTTGAATTTGTAAAGGAGTGTTTTGAATGACCATGAGAGAGAAAGAAAATTTATTTGATAGAGACCGGACCCATCAAGGGTTGCCTACGTATCCAAAAGGAAATCAGGTCAAACGTAGTTCAGAATTACAAGGAAAAATGAAAGGAATGAGGAAGGCCTTGGGCATAAGGTCTGAGAACAATAAAGCCAACTTTATTCATAAGAGTCTTGTCCTTATCATTTTCTCTGATGTGATTTACGCTTCCTTTTCAAGTGCCTAATGTACATCTTCGTAGGATATCCTTGAACGATGAATGTATTCGCCATAGAAGGATTGCAATTGTTGTTTTGTGGTCCTTGTTGCACTATAATTTTTCCTTTTTCAATCATATTCTGAATCTTATTTCTCAATGCTGCACATTCTTCGGTGTCATGACCTTGAATGTTTGAATGATAGGCACAATTTTTGGATAAATCAAAGTTTGAAGTAGAGTGCTTGGGAATCCATCCATTTATTGGTCTTAGAAGTCCTTTAGCCCATAATCTCTGGAAAATGTCGGTCAAAGTTTCCCTTAAGGGAGTGAAGACACGAGGTTTCCTCACCTTATCCTGAGATACCAGAGGGTTGGAAGGCTCAAGAATAGCATTGATTTGCTCAATATTCTGATTTCTTTGTTTCGGAGGTATATAGGTTGATGCATCTTCGTTCCTTTCATCTAATGAGTCTTTCAGGACTTGAAAAGGAATTTGTGTATCAGCAATTCTTCCAGACTGAATGCCATATTCTAACTCTTTTCCAATTCGAATTAGACTGTCGAAACTTTGAATACCAGCAAAGAATAGGGTTTTGTAGTATATACCCTCAAGTGATCTGATGAGAGTTTGGACCAACTCCTCTTCATGCGGTAAGTGATGTATCTTGGAGGCTTCCATTCTCCATCGTATGACATATTCCTCAAAAGATTCATGACTTAATTTCTTCAATTTGAGCAAATTTAACATTGTAGGGTCAACCTTGTTATTAAACTTGTATTGTTCCACAAAGTCTCGAGCCATGTCTTCCCATGCGAGCCATTTGTCAAAGTCTTGTTTGACGTACCAAGTGAAGGCTATTCCTGATAAGCTTTGAATAAATAACCTCATCAGGAGAGGTTCATTGTTTTCTAAGCCAACTAGCCTGCTGCAAAAATCTTTGAGATGTGCCATTGGATCCCCATGTCCATCGAACATGTTGAATTTTGGAATTTTAAATCCCGAAGGCAATTCAACTCCTGGGTGTAGACATAAATTTTTATACCTCAGGTCATGAGCAGGTATTGAGTTTAGTCCTCCATTCACCTTTTTCTCCAAGTCATGCACTTTTCGCTGCAGTGCATCTAGCTTAGACTTCTCTATTTTGTCACCTATTCCCTCATATTGTGAAGCATCAAAATTAAGGCGTGTTGGAGACCTTTGTTGAGAGAGGGTGTGAGTAGGAATAGGATGAGGAGAGATGGTCCAAAATGTACTTTGTGTTGGACGAGAAGATGAGTGATTTTTTCGAAGGTTGAACATATTTGTCATGTTGCGAATTCTTAGTCGAGCCAAAATCCAAATACTAGACAACCTTTAGTCAAAGAAACAAATCAAACATAAAAGCCAGTTATTATACAGTGAGCCAAAATTATAATTTCAAATGAATGACACAACACCCTCAAAGTGGGACAATTATAACAGTTAATAGAATAAGACACATAATTGATTCAAGTTATATTTTGCCAGTTTGAAGCTTAGAGTCGAAGAAAGATTTTAACTCAATTTTGACATAATGACTTGATTTAAAATATGATGATCAAATTGACACATAAATGCAATTTGTCTAAAGGGTGTTGGGGCCTTTTAGACGAGAGGGTGGCTGCGAATTACATGGATTGACACCAAGGGTCAAACCTCCTAGGGCTTATGCAGCATGTATGACTTAACCAGGACTTCTAAGAGTTGGCTTGACACGGACTTGAAAGGGATTCTATGCGAGAGGCTCGTGGCTTCGCGGTAGTAAAACTATCCACTACGTCCACGCATATGCCGACTCTCTATAATGGGTATTTGTGTGAGATTGGAGTAGTTGTGAGAGGTGCAAAGGCACAACATCACGAGAACAAAATAAAAAAAAAAAAAGGAAGAGGGTCCCAATTGAGGGAAGTATGAGCGGGATGCCAATTATCAAAGCAGTAAACATTAAGCATTTAAATTGAAAAACGGTAACATATAGGCAGTTTATAAACAATAAATAAATAACCATAAATAAAGGAAAGTAAACATATAAGGATATGAAAACTACGCAAATAAAGCAAGATGATACGAGACTAAACATGTAAACAAATAAGGGGAAAGGGAAGAGGTGAAACATGATAATAAATAATTAAGGAAAAGGGAAAGGGAAGAACATGGAGAGGAGACAATAAATAAGGCAACAAGCTAAACATGGTAAGCACCTAACAAGTGACAAAATATAAAGTAAACCCCACATAAATAAGCAATTAACACGTAATGGTAAGAACCTAATATCCCCAGCAGAGTCGCCATTCTGTCGCGCCCCATTTTCGCAGAAAACGGGTTTCGTGCGCGACCTAACAACTCTTTTGGGATTTTGAGTTTTGGAGTCGCCACCTAACGAATTAAGGCGCGTTAGGGCACCTATCTAACCTAACTAAGTCTAACTAAGGTCAACGAGCCAGAGATTAGGGTAAGGGTTCAAATTACCTCGAGGGGAAGGTGTTAGGCATCCCTCGAGGTCCACAAGTGTGGGTCCCGGCCGTATCTCATGCAATCTATGTGGGGGTTACAATTAGCAATTAAAGTCACTTCATTTATTAATTTATTTAATCTTGCCAAGTGATAACAAATATAAATCAATTAATACTATTTTATTAATTTAAACATGCAAGGCTAGATGATAGCAATAAATAAACAATCAAATTTTATTTTTTATTTAAGCATACGAGACTATGTTATAAGACGAATTTGGCAAAAATTAAGCAATTAGTATGTGCAAAAGTAAAGTTTGAAAATTGACAAGTTTTGAATATGAATTTTTTAAAAAAATGTTTGTTTCTTTATAGGGATGATGCCACGATATTGTTGATCGTGCTCCTCCACCATAGAAACAATTTTTTTGATTTGAGGTCGGTCTAAAAAAGTTATGTTTTTGAAAAAATGATTTAAAAGATTTAGTTCACACGTAGGCACATAAACATTCACATATAAATGCACATAATTTCTTTTGAAATCCATGGGTAGGTGGTACTTCCGGGGACGCGTCGGGTTTAAAAAAAATTGGAACTAGACCTCGTAGTTCCTTTGACTTTCCCACTAACGATAGGTTAGGAGACAGTACTTGTAATTTATTTCAAAAATAATGTCATAATCAATCCAAAATTTCAAAGGAAGATTGAATGATGACTTTTAAGAAAAATATGTTGCAAAACTAAGTACTAAAAGCTAGTAGAACATTAAGGTGGTAAATTTATTAAATGCAAAGGTTTTAAGACGAAATATATTTAAAGCCAAATAATTTGTTTAAATGCATGAAATGATTTTAGATTATTATCACTATTCTAAGGAAACAACATCTTGCATTATAAATGCGAAAATTGTCAAGAAACAAATAGGATTACTAATAAAAAAAATATTAACTAATTTTAGGGGAGGGTACAAATACGCACAAACGAATTTTATTATCTTTTATGGATATGTTAAGAGTTTATTTACAAGCCTATAGACATGATTTCTAGGTGTTAAAAAAAAAAAGTAACACATACATGCATAATGTTATGAACAAATCAAACCTTAGACATGGTTTCTATATGACAAGATGATTATAGCATTGTTAAAACACCTAATCAGCCTAATAAATTATTATGATTTTTATTTTAACATTAACAGAATCTAGTTTATATTTTTTTTAAAACTTATTAACAAAACATCAAGACAATTGATTGGATTATAATAATAATTCAAGGTGATTAAAAAAACAAAACCTATAGGCATGATTTCTAAAAAATTTCATAATGAACAAATAAGCATATAAATCCCCCTCCCCTAGACGACCCCCAAATAAATTTATTATATGATCTTTAGGGTTACAATTGTTACAACATAAAAAAAATAAAATATATAGATATATATATACATTCAAACAAATAAATAAATCCTTCTTCAGTTAATCTTCAACTTGAACTTCAAGTATGAAACCTGTCAAAGTAATCAAATAACTGTTAAGCGAAACAAATTGATTCACCTTTTACTCGAACAAGGTAGGAAAATAGCGAAGAGAAACACTTGAACAATTGCCGGAATATTAATGTGTTATTTAAAGTAGCAAGAGAGCAATCAGAAAAGGGAGAGTGATGAGAGAAATTTTGGTTGAGAGTGAATGAATGTGTGTATGTATGTATGAGCAATGAGAGAATAAGAAAGTTTAAGAATAATGTAGCATTTGTAGCAAGTAAGAATGAGTTTAGAGAATATGAGTTTTTTTCAAAGATGTCAATGTGTGTATGAAAGGAGGGGAGGGAGTCCTATTTATATAGCAAATAAGGGGGAGCACAATAATGGAAATAAAATAAATCAAGGAGTTAATTATAATACTATTTTCCTTAAATTAGAGGAGAGCTAAAATCAGGAAATTATAAGAATATTTCATTACCAAAAATAAAATAAGTACAAATAATCTTTTACCATAAATGAAGAAGAATCAAAACAATATTATTCTACCATATATAAACAAGTAAGAATAAATTAATAGAGTAGTATTTTTTCACAAATAAAGAAGAATCCAAAATAAGAGAATATTTAATTATATTTACCAAATATAAACAAGTAAGAAATTAGCCTTTATCTTATATATATTTTTTACCGAATATAAATAAATAAGAGAATGAAAACTTTTCCCTAATAAGATAAGAAGTTACCAATTAGCCACACTAATTAATTAATTAGTCAAAGCACTATCAAAGAGATGAGCAAGAAAAATTACCAGAAATTCAGCAAGGAAAGAAAACTCTTCTTGATACGAAGTATATAATAGTCAACTTAATTCATCATCAAGACAAGAAAAAATATTTTAGAAATTGAACATCATTGATGGAAAAAGATCATGATAGGCATATTTCAAATTAACTTAGCCAGAGAGAATCAGCCAATTATCATATATAAACAAGCAATCAAGTAAAGTCATTCATCACAAATGACTAATATTCAGGCTAAAATACATCAACAATTTGAGATCAATTAGAGGGAGAGGATTTGGGATAACCAATCAGCCTGAGCATAACAAGATTTTAAAATTGTTTTAAGATATGTAGAAATAACTTGAGATAGAGGGCAGCTAACCACAAACAATACTATTAGAGCCGAAATTGATTTAGTCACAAAAAGACAGTTCAAAGCTTAAGACAATGCATCAAGGATATTTCGAATTGGCGATATTATATGATTAAGACTAATAATGTGAACATGGACAACAAAATAATAAATCTACAAATTTTGCTTGTTTGCAACCTGTACAACAGTAAACGAAAGTTTAAAAAAAACTGTATACGATCTGAGCACACATCAACGGAATAACGGAGCACAAATCAACAACTAAGATCAAATCGAACATGCCAAACACAGACTCCAAAGCAATCATCTCACAATAACCAATGATGTAATGAAAAAAGATTTAAATCATTTGGATTAAACTTACTAGGACGGATCTGTTGAGATCCGCCTTTGAACTCAAACTTCGCCGGAGATAGAGATTCACTTGTTCAATCTTATGGTTGCTGCTGACCGGAGTTGATGTTGGGGCTGCTGGTTTCGCTGGACAAGGCTGCTGGTTTCGCTGGTCACTGCTGTCCGCTGCTGCTGCGTGGCGGCTGTCGCCGCTGGTTGCCTCGCCTGGCGGCTGCTGCGTGGCGGATGTCGCTGCTCTTCTCTTGTTGCTGCTTCTCTGTTGCCTGGCAGCTCGCCTGAGTGCTGCCAGCGATGGGAAAGAAGGCGGAGAAGACAGGAATAGAGGCAAAATGACGGAGAAGAGGAGAGAGAAGAAGGTGGCGCTGGTCGCCGGTGTGGCTTTGCTCTCCTCGTCGGCTGCTCACTGCTGGAGAGCAGTTTCCGCTGCCGCTGGCAGCCTCACCAGTCACCGGTGATCCTCGTCGGCTGCTGGTCGGATAAGAGAGATGGCAGAAGAGGGAGAAGAGAGGGGTGGCGGCTGGCGGAGAGACAGAAAGAGAGGCGGCGTCTCACCGGAGAGAATGGAGGAACGAGAGAGAGGGAGGCTTATCTGTGAGGGAGGAAGAAGAAGATAGAGAGAGGGAGGAAGAAGAAGAGAATTTTTTAGGTTTTGGGTCTTTTTGTGTTAAAAAGAGAGATAGGAAAAGTTGATCTCAACCGTTAGATTAGATAGAGATGGAGGGTTAGGATTCGATTAGAATTTAATGGAGGGGTGAGATTGAAAGGTAATATTATAAAGTTAGATTGTATGGCCAAAATTGAAATAAATATTGGATAGAATTAAATGAAAAGATGGTTAAGATTGAAATAAGATTGCAATTGAATATGCTGAAATTGAAAGGAATTTAAATAAAATAGGCTAGAATTTAAATTTTTTTTTTTGAGGAAAGTGTAGGAATTACTATTTAAATAAAATACTACATATATTAAAATATTATTTTTTTTGTATAATTGAAAATCATCTAAATTTTAAAACATTTGAAATTCATTAAGAATTTTAAAATATAACAATATTTATAATAATTGTATAAAGTAAACGATGGTACAATATATAATTTTGAGAAAAATCAACTAAAACTTCGAAGCTTCGAGTAAATTTTAAAAATGCGCATTTAATCGAATAGTTATTCCTAAAATGGTTAAAGGTCGGTCAAAATTGGGTGTCAACAACCATATACATGTATCTATTTAAAGGGTAAATATTTAAAGAAGATAAATTAAATTAGATATTTTAAATTAAGAATTAATTTAAAGAAGTGCAAAAGTCATTAACATTTCTATTAAAATAATATAATTAAATATTTAAATTAAATAATTAAATATTTTTATATCATTTTAATTTATAATAAGGATAAAATCGTAATTCAACTTTTAACTTTTTTGGTTCCCTCTTATAATAATATATGATAATCATGATATTCGCGACTAATTTCATGAAGTAATTATTCCCTATTACCAATAACGATACATAATCATGTCCAGTAAGGCTAGGATTGATAGAAGACTCACGTAGTGTTTTTGTATTAACATGTCATATACCATCAAGGGGTGTGCGGAGAAGGTCTTGTATTCGAATAGTATGAATGAAGAATTTCTCGATAGAAAGCCTTGTTTCCCTAAAATGAGCTTATTTGATGTGAATCAGATAAATCGAACTAGTAAATTTCGAATATAAAAGTATAATAGGAAGTAATTTGTTATTTGTAGATTGGATCTATGATTAAATTATTGAAAGCTCATCTACTATAGTTTTCCCACTTGAACTAATTTTCTTATAAATTTAATTGCAATTTGTAGATTGGAATTGTGATTAAACTAATACTATATCCACTACTTTGAAGTAATTTTCTAACAAATTCAAGATCTTTATTCATTACGCATTTATGAACTCCACAGAACTTTATCAATTTCACTATATCTACTAGTATATATATTCTACCTTTTTCGTAGCAACTAGCTCTCGAGGTTTCATGTGGTTGTAGGCACTATTTTCTCGACCATATGTTACATTCAACGATATGTTGCTTTCAGGAACGAAATATTATATCAATCACACAATTCACTATTTCTACTAGTATTTATGTTGAACCTTTTTTGTAGCAACTAACTCTCGTCGTTTCATGTGATTGAAGACACTATTATCTCGATCATATGTGACATTCACTGATATGTTGCACATCTAACCAAGGAGCATCATGTTAGTTCTAAAGCCATTTTGAAGCTCAAAGAACTCTGTCATTACTACCTAACATATTGTCACATAAACCAAATAGAAAGCACAGAAATGGATCTAAACAGAGTTTAGATTTGCAAAACAGTACCAACAATTTGTAAAAAAGTACTTAAATCTTGCTACATTGAGCAATGTAACCACACGAAAAATAACAACAAACTCATCGTCATGTCTACTGAATGCGGGAATCTAATCCCACAGGCCAGAAGGGCAACTTAAATTGCTCTATAAGTCTACAACGTTTCGTTAAGCAGATGCAAGTAAACATCATGTGCTAAAAAAAGCTTGCCTCTAAAAGAAAAGAAGCCGGTGGGAACATCTTTGCAACGAAGCCATACTTAGAGATGCTATACTTTCTGTGTACAGCATTAAGCCTCCCAGTTGCAGCCTTCTGATGGAAAGTAACCATCAGTTTTGAACATTCCCTGTTATATATACAAAACAAAACACTCAGAGGGGTTTCTTATACGTGCATTCGGTAAGAATAAACCATCTTTGCAAAATATAGATGGATAAGATACTTACAGAAGCTGATCTCGAGTATACTTGCTATACTTCTCGCAAGTTTTAGTCCACTCCTTAGCCACACCTAGTGTACATTGAGCGGTAAATATCGCTGCAGCTGCTAGCATTGAAGGTGGGAACCTAAGTGTTTCGTACTCAACAAGGCATAGCTCGGTCATGAAAAATGACAGAAGCTCCACCTGATTCAAGAATATCCGAAAAGTTGTCACTACTTAGTCATGATTCACAAATCTTGTCGTTTCTCTAAGATAATATAGTACTAGTAAGTTTATGGTAACCTTCTTATCGGACTGAGCAGCTTTAAGAAATCGCTTCATAAACATATATGTCGTAGGCACTGATAGTTTGAACTGTAAGGTATTAATCATCAACTTCTCCTGCAGAACGTACTCGATCAAAGTCATATTGGCAGGCTAGGAGAACTTTGGCAAAATGAAATTTTAATTACCATTTCAAGCACTTGTATCCCGGTGTAAGCCTTGTCGGAGATCAAAATTAAATCCTGGACGACAGGAACTGAAACTTCTTCGTACTTGCAAGCGAGAAACAAAGCTGTTACCCCAACCAGCTGGAGTTCTTTCCTAACCACTGGCTGGACAGCCAAGAATCTATCGATAAGATTAACGGTCAAGTACAAAGTCTCCTCCATCAGTTCAAACTTGTAATGTACCTACACAGATTTGATTGAACATTAGTGAGACCAAAAGCCCTTCTGTTGTTTCATGGATTTCGGAGAGGCTACGAGTTATTGTTTTTATACCTCAATCAGCCAGTCAATGAGAATAGCTCTCATCCTCTCATTGATATCGAATTGTTGTTCCATGTAGTTTGGAGGGGCACAAGCAGAACTCTGAAATGAAATATAAATTTATAAAAGTGCCTCCGTCAAACGGATATCCAGAAAGCTGTACAAATTTTATCTCATCCGGTCATTCTTTGGGTGTATAGAGCAAGCTACAGAGAGAACTTGAACAAGTAAAATAAGCAACGATGCTACTATTAGCACGAAAACTACTATCGAGGGTTAACTAAAGTAGTTTCCCATTCAAAGCTTTGCATTATAAGTCCATTTTCTGCTAAAGGCTACATGAATAGCACCTGCCTATATTGTAATACGTAAAAGGAAGGACAAGTAACCAACTATGCTACTATTGGCACAAAAACTACAACAGGATACAAACGTTAGTTGGTCATTATGATCAAGAACTCACTCTCGAGAATCTTATATACCTTGCAACGGAGAATCTGGTTAGCATCCAAACTTAAGAATGAAAGAACAAAGTGAACGTCTAATGATCAGCTTTTTGTTTCATTTTAGATCAATCAGTTTTATATTTAAAATCTAATCCTGTTTATGAAAATGCACAAACATACTTCTAAGAATCAATCGTCTTAAATACGGTGGTCAGGTAGAGAACCTATATAAAACCTTAACAACAGCAACATATCCGATGTAGTTCCACGAGTGGGGTCTGGGGAAGGTAGGATGTACGCAAACAATATTTAAATACGATCTCAATATATAAGTTTAAACAAGCTTCTACAAAAGGTACGATCGTGTTGGAATATATTTCTCACCTCAATCTTCTTGTAGTAAGCATGAATATCATCAATGTACTCCACAGCAGCTAGTATGTTCTTTTTATCAGCACGATCTATGTCCACAATTAACGCCTTTTCTATTTCTTCCAGCTCTATCTCTTCATCCTACCAAATAAAAAAAAAAACACAAAATAGATAATCGATCCATAGATCGTCCAGAATGAAAATGTATATCGAATCAACAATACCATCCGATCAATTTCCTCCATCATTGCTTCTGTGTGTTGGACAGACATTGGCACAACATAGTCACTTGTAGCCTTGTAATCTTCAACATCGGTAATGATGGCACCTTCTACTTCATTTCCATTAAGTGCTGTTACGACCACTGGCTTTGTTACCTGCGGAAGATAACACCATCAACACCTCCTGACATAACTAGCATAATCCAAGATGGTACTCGTTGAAAAATGTACCTCGAGTGATGGTTGTTGCGGCTTGTCAGCCACTTGTGCAGCGTACTTCCTGAGGCAAGAATCCCCCGTAATATTACAAGAAAAGCAGACGAAATGATAAAAGTATTTAACAGTAAGAGCTATCTGAAGTCTCAACCAAGAATCAAAGTCTGACCTCGTGACTGGTCGATGAATTGGATTCATTTCACCATCCACATACTTGCTACAAAGAATTGGAAAGATCATTAATAGAATTGCGATAAAAAAGACATCTTGGAACTTAATACATTAAAGAGTTTGATCATATTTCTTACTCGGTGACTCCATTTTTCTTGCGTAGCTTACAAGGGTATTGTGGAGCTTCAACTATGTTCCCATTTATTGTGCTTAGAGCCCTCCTATTATTCCCCATTACACCTAGAAGCGAGAAAACGATAAATTTTCCATCTTCATAAGTTAATTTAAATCAGATACAATAGTCTATACATGATTTTAACTATTCAAAATTCAAATCATACCTCGAAGAATCGAAGGCCTTACAACACCTTGGGAATTTTCATTTGATCCAACCATCTTGAACCTAATTAAAAATTGAACAACAAACAACATTAGAAACCCAAACTTAATTTTCAAAAAAAGGTTCAATCTTTAAAGGGCAAAATCAAGAATCAAGCTAAAAACTAGATCGCAGAGCACAAACCGAAAACATCAACCTACACAAAATCAAGTTCTCAAAAAGATCTAATTTTTTAGTGCAAAAATGATTCAAAAAAACAAAAAAACTGCAAAATTAAGAACCATTTATACTAAAAAGGCAGCCCCGTGCACTAAGCTTTTGCTATACGCGTGCAGAGCAGGTCTACTGTACACAGTCTTACCCTGCATTTCTACAAGAGACTGTTTCCACTGAAAGAACCATTTATACTGATACTAAAAAAGATCTAATCTTTGAATAGAAAACCCCCAAATAATTCAAAAAAAAGTACAAACAATGAACGTAAACCTGCAAAATCAAGAACTCTTTATACCATAACAAGAAGCCCACGGGGCTCGATCAATTATACACATTTTTATCCTGTATTTCTATAAGAGGTTGTTTCCACAACAAGAACCCTTTATACTATCAAAAAGATCTAATCAAAACTAATCTAAATGAATCAAAAACTCAAAAATTAAATTGAAAGACGATGAACATCAACCTTCAAAGGCAGCCCCGTGCACTAAGCTAGCACGCAGAGCAGGTCTACTGTACACAGTCTTACCCTGCATTTCTGCAAGAGACTGTTTCCACGGAAAGAACCATTTATACTGATTCTCAAAAAGATCTAATCTTTCAGTAGAAAACCCCCAAATAATTCAAAAAAATACAAACAATGAACATAAACCTGCAAAATCAAGAACCCTTTATACTAAACAGGAAGCCCACGGGGCTCGATCAATTATACACAATTTTATCCTGCATTTCTACAAGAGGCCTTTATCATCAAAAGGATCTAATAGAAACTAATCTCAATGAATCAAAAATTCAAAAATTAAATCGAAAGACAGACGAACATCAACCTTCAAAGATCCAATCTTTCAGTAAAAATTCCCAAAATAATTCAAAAAAAAATGAGAACAGAGAAACTATAAACTTAACACAATTCAACTATTTATAAAAAAAAAATGTCTCACTCTCTCTATTTTTTTATCTACATATTAATTTAGAGAGAATCTAAAGGCAAAATAATTGTGTTATTTTTTTGTTTTTATTTGTATTTTTTTTAAAATTATTTTGAAAACAACGGCTAGTATATATATATTGGCTAAAAATGAAAAGTCATGTATTTTCCCACCTAGAACTTAGCGGTTACTCATTCAAAAAAAAATAATATTAAAGGCATTTAATGATGTAATGACTTGGTTTTTTTCACTTTTAAAGAAATTAGTCTAGACATCATTCCAATAAATTCGTGTATTTAGTCGAATTTTAATATAGATACAGAACATTAATGAGCGGAGCTCTCTATATTAAGTTTGATATGACCTGATTTCACTTAGACATGATACGTAAATATGTTTTTTAATTTGGTCTCATTTAACGTTTAAGCCCTGCAAGTTGGGATATGCATAAGTATGTATACACTTCAGTTTGTATGAAATTGAACAAGTAGACACATGAGTCGTACGTGGCACAATACATGTAGGATGTCATATAGTACATGTGTGTCTATTTGTTCAAGTTTATACAAGTTTAAACGTTTACTTTTGTGCATCCAAAAGGGCATGTGATTTGAAAATAAGTCAAATGACATATGTATTATGTCTTTCGCTTAATCAGAGGTATTGGATTTGAGTTTTTCTATTACAAATTCATCTTCGTTAAAGAGCATTTTACTCCTTTACGAGAGACTTTCCAATGCAAATTCAGAATTAGCGAACTTCAATATGGATACAGAACATCAATGATGCAGAAATAATAGACAATTGAATTTTTATAAAGTTGAACATGTAAACACATGATTCGTAATGTGAAATAATACAAATAAGATCGAAATTGTCACATAGGATACCACGTAGGGCGTGCGTGTCTACTTGTTCAACTAAACGTTTAAATTTCTATTTGTGTAAATCAAAACGAGTAAACTTGGAGGACATAAATATAAACCGATATCAATTTAAAGAGTATATTTATATATTAATTTTTTTTGAATTTTATGATTTTAAATTAAAGACATGTAACGTTTAATTTTGTGATATTGAACATGTTATAGAAAAAAATAAAATTAAATTAGTTATAAAAAAATTGAAATGGACTAAAAAATAAAATAAACAAATTATAATATAGGAAGTAATATTTGTTGAATCCCTTGATATCAATTCACATTTTAGGCATGATGTTTTTATACTTTTTTACATTTTCTTATAATTCTTTTTTGGATTTTCCACAACTGTATCATTACCTTGTTTCCATATAATAAGTACAGTCAATGGTCAAAAAATGTTTGTTTGTATCCAAAATATTGAATTGAGATGTTTATTCTTTTTGGTATAATATATTAATATATTTTTTAATATGATTTCAGTTGATATTTTTGTCCTCTAATTTTGGATTTGATAATAGTCATTTAAAATTTTATATAAAGTTAAATAAGTAGTCATATGTGTAATACGTTGCATCCTAAATGTCACCTGAAGTCAAGTTAAAGGGCACATAATATATAAGGCATAATACATAAATGTATCATTTAACTTGACTTTAATTTTTGGTGTGCATATGTAGGCAATTAAACTTGTATAAAGTTGAATAAATAGACACATGAGTCCTACGTGATATAATACATCACGTAGGATACAAATTGTCATGTAGTAGTCGCATAGGACGTGTGTGTCTATTTGTTCAACTTTATACAAATTACGTGTCTACTTGTGCACAGTCAAAATTAGAGAGCATAAATGTGAGTTAAGACTAAGTTAAATGACATATTTATATTTGGGAAAAGGGTCTGATATACCCCTCAACTTTGTCATTTAGAGCAAGGGAGTGGCTCATATATACCCCTACTTGTAAACAAATAGCTCACATATATCCTTTTCCTCTAACGGAAATGAAAAAAATAATAATTTTAATCTAAATTTTTATTATTTTTTTCTAAAAAATATAATCCCATATGAGTAAATTTAATCCTTGTCAAACATTTTTTTTTTTGACTTTTTTTTGTTTTAATGACTAATTTATAATTTTTATTTTGATAATTAAATTTATTTATGTTTCACTAATATTCTTGTAAAACTTATTGTAGATGACCAAATTTTTTCTTCGAATACGAAATTAAATTACAATACACACAAAAAAAATAGTTTAATTTTATCCTTTAAACTAAGGAATGAAAGAAAACAACAAAATAAGAATAAGAAATTCAAATAATTATAATAAAAGAAGTCAAAAAATAATTTATGTATGAAAAAAAATTAAAATATACCTTAAACTTTGATAGAAGAATCATATATACCCCTAAATAATTTTTTTAAAAAAATTAGAAGTAATAAATATAAATTTAAAACTAATTTTTTAACTTCCGTTAAATGAAGGGTATATGCGAGCCATTTTGTAACGGCAGGGGTATATGTGAGCCGTTTGTATAACGGTAAGGGCATATATGAGCCACTTTTATAACGAGGGGTATATCAGCTCCAAATAACAAAGTTGAGAGGTATATCAGACCCTTTTCCCTTTATATTTTATGCCTAATATATAAACATGTCTTTTAATTTTATCTCAACTGACATATATGTCCTCCAACTTTGAGTGAGTACACGTAGACAATTAAACTTGTATAAAGTTAAACAAGTAAACGTATGCGTCCTACGTGAAAATTTCAACCTATACAGTGTCCTACGTGTATGTATTATGTCACGTAAGATGTCAATATTTGCTTATTCAATTTTATATAAGTTTAAATGTCTATTTGTAGGCACTATTAATCGAAGGGCATAAATATAAGACATAGACAAGTTAAATAATACATTTATGTATTATGTGTTAAATAATAAAATTTGAACCCACCAAATCAAACAAATAGTCAAAAAATTATAATTTTGAATTACATAGATCACGTGAACTCAGTAACTTTTGTTCGTAAAACGAAAAAGGGGGAAACTTGTGAAAAGTACCGAATTAACTAACTTTCAAAATCTCAACACTTCGAAGCCCGCGAAAAGCGTTTAGTCTCTTTCTTCTCCTCCAACTTTCAACAGAATTTTCCACTGTAACTATTTTTTCCCACTTTTTTCCAATTAGTTTATCGAAATCGAAAATCGAAATCGAAATCAAAGCCTTAACTTTTTTTTTTTAAAAAAAAAAAAGATTAGGTTATGGTTTTGATTTCGTTTCATTTTTTTTCAACTTTGAAACAGAGGATACTCTGTTTATTTTTCGAGAAAATCAAATGGCGTTGGATCGAGATCACGAGCTTGAAGATGGGGTAACCGTAGAGGAGGAATTCGGATCAAGCTGTCAAACGAGTCCACAAGACAAACGAGAAGTGGTACGCGAACTTATTGGTGTGATTCATACCGTTGGATCGTATGAAGAGTATAGGAGATCACAAAGAGAGGAATGTCACATTCTCTCCGAAAGATTGAAGATTTTATTACCTCTTTTCGAAGAGATTAGAGATTTCGAAGGACAGATACCTGAATCGGGCATCGAATGTTTGATGAGATTGAAAAAAGCATTTTCATCCGCGAAGAAATTGTTAAAAACTTGCCATTGTGGAAGTAAAATTTATCTGGTTAGTAAACCTTTGTTTTTCAATTGATTGATTATATCGTCATTTTGTCTATCGTAGGGTGTTTTTTGTGCACGAAATATTGCATTAATTTCGTCGTTGTTACTCTTCTTTCTCATGTTTGTTGCGTAATGCTCTTTATTTCGTTGTTGTTATTGCTCCCGTATCTATATCCATTTTTCAAAATACTTGACGTGTAAACAACCTCTCTATCTCTACGAGGGCACTACTGAGATTACACTGGTTATATTGTTGTTGTTGTTGATTATGTCATCATTATATTTATCTGCACCTGTTGTTTACACCAAACGAGTGATAGTATGTTAATTAATATACATTTTTTTTCACCGAGTTCGAGTTGGTTGAATATGTTTGTTTTACTTACAAATATGCAGGCCATAGAAAGTGAGGCTGTTATGGGAAGATTCTATTCTGTGTATGAAAGATTAAGTCAAGCTCTGGAAAACATACCTTATGATGATTTTGGAATTTCGGATGAAGAGAAAGAACAGGTACGATTCATTTCATTTATCGTTTTTTTTTTCTGGTGTTGCTGTTTGTTCAGCTAAGGGTCTTTCGAAAACAGTCTCTCTACCTTCTCAAAGGTAGGGGTAAGGTCTGCGTACATTTTATCCTCCTCAGATCCCACTTGTGAGATTTCACTGTGTTTGTTGTTGATGTTGATCGTTCACCGTTTTCAGGTGGAGTTAGTGAGAGGGCAATTTCGAAGAGCTAAGAAGAGAAATGATAGTCAAGACATGGAACTCACGATGGATTTGATGGTTGCGCTGTCTACAAATGATGATAGGAATGCAGATAGTGCTAGCATAGATAGACTAGGAAACAAGTTAGGTTTGCGTACTCTCGAGGACCTAAAGTTAGAAACAATATCAGTACGAAGAGTAGTTAAAGAAAGAAAAGGTCGTCATGCAGAAGAGACGCAAAGGATAGTAGGTCTTCTAAACAAATTCAGAAGTTTTGCAGGACTCGAAGAAATTGAACCGTTGATGATTAAAGTTCATGAGAAATCCACTTCTTTTGCTATTCCAAATGAATTTCTCTGTCCGATCACATTAGAGACTATGACCGATCCTGTTACTGTCTCAACCGGCCAGGTGAGTTCACTTCCTCTACGATAAGTTTATTTCTGTTCGAGCTACCATACCTATAACAAAAAGGCGAAAAAAAGATTAAGATATGATAAGAAATTGCTTTTCATGTAGTCATTTTTAGTTGCTATTGACGCTTCATGATGATGCATTTTCGTACCTTATATGAAGAATGATCGATTTTCATAGAGTGAAGGGTCAAAAACATACCTAAAGTATTTTGTTTTTTCGAGTTTCACACCTGAACTATTACATGCGTGAGTTTCTTACCTGAAGTATCAGCAAATGTTTATCGAATAACACACCTCAACTATGTGTTTTGCGATAAATAGGTGATGATAGTTTAGGTAGGAATAGTGAATACATGATAGTTCAGGTATGAAAACTCGAAAAAAAAAAAACTGAATACTTGTGGTGGTTTTTGATCATTCACTCGTTCGATTTGCTTTGTATGACTGATTTTCCTTTCCACATTGCATCTATTTGTAGACATATGAAAGAGAGAACATACAACATTTGTTGGATTCCGGTTGCCAAACATGTCCGAAAACGGGGGAAATTTTGGAGCACTTGTCATTAGCCCCAAACTTTGCTCTGAAGAATTTGATCCAACAATGGTGTGAAAAGAACAATTTTCAGCTTCCTCGAAAGCAAGAATCTCCAAAACCCGAGAGCCACTCGGATGAAATTGATGAACAAGTTTTGTCGTTGATTCAAGATTTATCGTCTAGTCATTTAGAAGTGCAGAGAAAGGCTGTGAAAGAGATCAGGATGCTTTCGAAAGAAAATCCTGAGAATAGGACATTAATAGTGAATCGCGGAGGAATCCCACCACTCGTGCATCTACTATCGTATCCAGATTCTAGAATTCAGGAACATGCTGTGACGGCTCTTTTGAACTTATCGATTGATGAAACAAACAAAAATGTTATATCGAAAGAAGAACCTATTTTAGCTATAATTGAGATATTGCAGAATGGAAATGTTGGTGCTAAAGAGAACTCTGCAGCAGCATTGTTTAGTTTATCTATGCTGGATGAAAACAAAGAAGCTATAGGCTCGTTAAACGGTATCCCACCGTTGATAGAATTGTTGAAAAACGGTACAATAAGAGGTAAAAAGGATGCAATAACTGCATTATTCAACCTTTGTTTGAATGAGCAGAACGTTCGTTTGGCAAATGAAGCTGGGATTGTAGCATCGTTGTTTCAGTTACTCGAGAAGAAAAACACAGAGATGGTTGACGAGGCGTTGTCTCTATTGTTACTTCTTGCAACACATCAAGACGGAAGGCAAGAAATGGGAAAACTTACGTTCATTGAAACACTCGTTAATCTGATGAGAGATGGGACTCCAAAGAACAAGGAATGTTCAGTGGCGGTGCTACATAGGTTAAGCATACACAATTCAAATCATATGCTCGCGGCACTTCAGTATGGTGTCTACGAGTATTTAGTAGAGATTGGTGAGAGTGGGACGGATAGAGGACAACGAAAAGCTAAATCTATATTGCAGCATATGAGTAAAACAGAACAGATTCCTTGTCTATAACGCGAAGTCGAATTAGCTCTACTTGTATAGTTTAGGATAGTGAATTGTGTTTAGTTTGTAAAGAATCGCGTAAATATAACTATTTCCATTTCATCTCGTCTTGTTCGTCTACTTCGATTATTCATGGTGAATTATCTAAATCGAAATTTGAATCATTACTAGTTTGACAAGAATTTCCAATGTAGTAAATATTTTCACTATGTTCTTACAAAAAAAGTAGGGATAAAGTACCCCCTCAACCTATGTCCGAAATCTCAGAGACACACTTATATTATATTAAGGTCCTATTACCCCCCTGAACTTATTTTACAAGTAATTTCTACCCCTTTTTAGCCTACGTGACACTAGTTTGAAAAAAAAAAGTCAACCTTCGTTGGGCCCACAAGATAGTGCCACGTAGGTCGAAAAGAGGTAAAAAATTATTAATGAAATAAGTTCAAGGGGTAATAGGACCTTATTATAGTATAAGTGTGTTTTTGAGATTTCGGGCATAGGTTGAGGGGGTACTTGGGCATTATCCCAAAAAAGTATTCAAATTAGTACATCTAATCACTAATATATACAAATTAGAAGATCTTGCTTTGTTTTACTCATAAGTAGGTGTGTACAGATTACCGGTGGCGGATTCAGGATTTTCATTGAGAAAGTACGGAAAAAAAGAAAGTAGTGGTTTGAACCCCTAAATCTCTATGTCAACCTCTAATTTTATATTCAGGAGGTTCAAAATCAATATATAAACATAAAAATTCTTTAAAATACCTTAAATATACAACGTAATTTTTACCGAGGGGTACTCTAGGTCCGCCCCTGCATATTGCAGGGGCAGGGCTAGAAGGTTAAGTGCGAATACTAACTCAAAGTAGTTGAAGAAGGAATTAGCTTAATTAATTGTATGTTAATTAGGAGAAACAGAGAAAAATCAAAATTAGCAGAAGAGAATAAAGCTTAAATAATCATCTTATACACAACATTGAAAACATTTTTTTCTACTCTTTAATTCATAGGTTTAAGGGATTTCACTAGGAAAACGTGATGCTACTCGTTTGGTGACTGGTTACTGTTATGCAAATATTAGTAACACGTGTATTAATTGTATACAAGCATAATACATAAACATGAATCTTAACATGGCGTCAATTACAACTATGACCCTTAACTTTAGATGTGCACAAGTAGACACTTAAACTTGTATAAAATTAAAAAAAATGACATATTCATCCTACATGAAAATTTTGTGTCCTACGTGACGTCCTACGAGTATCATGCCATGTAGGACATGTGTGTCTACTTGTTCAATTTTATACGAGGTTAAGTGTCTACTTGTTCACATCCATAGTTAAGGGTCATAGTTATCGACTGACATCAAGTTAAAGGTCATGTTTATGTATTATGTCTTATATATATGAACTTACCTCATAACTATACAAAATTAAATATTTGCATAACTTACCTCCAAACCAGCTACCAAACAATTCCTCAATAGAGTCGTCAAGTAAATAAAAAAAAGATTTGTATGAACGAGATATGAAGCAAGTAGAAAAAAGAAATAATATGGATATCATGGAGATGAAGAGATATATTATGCAATATTGGTATGTCCATCTATGGAGTTTCCTTATCATGACATGGAACTTGGAAGCAAATTTATAATCATGAAGATAAGTAATTAAGGAAGGAGTTATAATGATATATATATATATATAAGTTAGAATGAAATATTTAAATTAAGTTTTGTGCGTCATCAGTGTAAAGTTAAAACGTCTTAAAGTATAGTATAGGATAATATATTTAAAGCGTAAGGTACTCAACGCGATTTCATGTGTTGCATACCTAATGCTCAAGCAATATTATGTATCGTCACTTGCCTTTCACCCCTCGCGTTTCATATCGAGTAAACTAAATGCAGGATTGAATTGGTGAAATTATCTTTTTTATTTATGATTTTTTAACGAAAAAAAAAATGGACTATTAATATGGGAGGAGGGAGTACTACACTTTACTACGTAAACTTTAGGAAAATTTGAAAATTTTATCCTAATTAATGTTTTTAAGAATATGTGATTAAGATAGCAAGTATAATAATCAAGTTTAAGTCTTTCATGATTGCTCTTTTTTCATTAGTTAGTAGTGTTTTCATTATGTTTGAGTTTCCCTTTTGTGATTATGATATTCGAGTCAGTTTCTATTTGTATATGTCAGGATTAATTATTAAATTCTATAAGATAATTCATTTTCTTTACTAATGTACACATGCGTTGAATAACTTTGTTCATAATTTGGCTAGTTAAGTGTCATTGTCTTTCTAAAGATTTTTTCTTGCACGTAATTGAAAAAAGAAAAAAGAAAAAAGAAAAGAAATTAATTATAAAAGTTACTATTAGTGTATAATTGGGGCATCTTAATGGTTTAGTTCATCTAACTATCTAAATTTTTCACCGTTTTGGTGAGAGTTTGATGTATAATTTCTTTTTTAATCCCGAATTTATTTATTTTTTTTTAAAAAAAGATTAGTAATTTTTCGATAGGGCAGGGTTTTGGTTTGAAGCTCCTACATATCTCTTTACCAATGTTTTCTTTTATATATATATATGCATATATACAAATAGAAACTGACTGGAATATTGAGGGTCTATAAAAAATAATATAGTTATCTCACAAAGGTAGGGTATGGTTTGTATACACTCGATCTTCCTCAATCTCTACTTGTAAGATGATATGATGATAATAATAAGTAGATTTTACCCAAATTAAATTTATAGTGTTAAAAGCTAATTACATCATATCTCTACTCTTTTTCAAATTACAAAAATCCTTTAAATTAGGTGCAATCCCGATACATCCTAAAACAGCCTGATACATTGTGTCCAAGTTTCGGATACATCCTGATAAATCACGTCTCGATTTTTGATACATTACTCAACGTCTTGATACATCGCATAAAGTGATATTTCCAATTGTTACATCACGTAAAGTGATGTATATGATGGATACATCGCGCAAAGTAACGTTTCGATACATCTTAAAGTAATGTATTTGACTGATACATTGCGTAAAAGTGATGTATCCGATCGATACATAGCTTAATGTGATATATCCGACTATTACACCACGTAAATTAGCAATTTTTATAATTTTTTCAAGTGATAAATTTTTTAAGAAAATATACTAAATAAGTTTTATATTCAGATTCCCCCCCTCCCCCTAATAATTATATTATTATTATTATTACATACTCAATATATTCTATCATAAATGAAGTTTAAAAAGGATAAATTTTATGTAAATTTTACCTCTATCTTTACAATATTTATCGTATTGTATACCCACTAAAATTCTTATTTATTCTAGATTGGGAAAAGGGTCTGATATACCCCTCAACTTTGTCATTTAGAGCTGATATACCCCTCGTTATAAAAGTGGCTCATATATGCCCTTACCGTTATACAAACGGCTCACATATACCCCTGCCGTTACAAAATGACTCACATATACCCTTCATTTAACGGAATTTAAAAAATTAGTTTTAAATTTATATTTGTTACTTCTAATTTTTTAAAAAAAAATTATTTAGGGGTATATATGATTCTTCTATCAAAGTTCAAGGTATATTTTAATTTTTTCATACAAAAATTATTTTTTGACTTCTTTTATTATAATTATTTGAGTTTCTTATTCTTATTTTGTTTTTTTCTTTCATTCCTTAGTTTAAAAAAAAAATTTAAACTATTTTTTTGTGTGTATTTGTAATTTAATTTCGTATTCGAAGAAAAAATTTGGTCATCTACAATAAGTTTTACAAGAATATTAGTGAAACATAAATAAATTTGATTATCAAAATAATAATTATAAACTAGTCATTGAAACAAAAAAAAGTCAAAAAAAATATGTTTGACGAGGATTAAATTTACTCATATGAGATTATATTTTTTAGAAAAAAAAATAGAAATTTAGATTAAAATTATTATTTTTTTCATTTCCGTTAGCGGAAAAGGGTATATGTGAGCCATTTGTTTACAAGTAGGGGTATATATGAGCCACTTTTATAACGAGGGGTATATCAGCTCTAAATGACAAAGTTGAGGGGTATATCAGACCCTTTTCCCTTCTAGATTTTGCTGAGGTATTGTATAGTGTAAAATATATTATTATTATTATTTTTGCAAAAAAAATCCAATTTTAGCATTAGAAACTAAATTGACCACCACCAAAATCCAACTACATATTCATGATTTATCATGGTGTTAATTTGTTTGTTTACTTGGTCCACCATTTTTGAAAATAATGATAAGATTCCAAAAATGTAACATCACTTTCCACTTCATCCTTCCACAAAGTCTCCCTAAAGGTATGATATCAAGCTCCAATTGATTTAATATGGTCCATTTTACATTAATAATTGTGGTGGAAGAGTAAAAAAATCTTTAGGTTTTTAATTATATCTCTTGAATTTGAGTCGTGTAAATAAAAATTTCTTTTATAAAAGGTATTATAGCTTATTCTATATTATACTTTTTACGGTCTAAATTTAAGTTGATCAAATTATGAATATAGTGACTAATTAAAATACGAAATATATGAGTTGGAATTTCATAATTTTTATTTGATTGGACCTTGTATCGTCATAAACATATTTAAAATATTTAATTATTATAAATCTGAGATAGTAATGGTAAAAATCATAAGCAAATTCATACTATGAGAGAGAAGCAAGTGAGAAAACTAAGATTTGTTTATATACTATTTCAATACATATAAATCCACTATATTCAGAACAAATTATCATATATCTTATTATAAATCTGAGATAGTAATGGTAAAAATCATAACCAAATTCATACTAAACTTTATATGGTTGCATGTATTCAGAATTTTAGATATGCCAGTGAGATGAGAGAGAGGAAAGTGAGAAAACTAAGATTTGTTTATATACTATTTCAATACATATAAATCCACTATATTCAGAACAAATTATCATATATCTCGAGATATATATATCAAGACATAACTGAATGCACCATAATATGATAAGATTTATAATGTTACAAGTAACTTAAATATTAATCTGACTCTTAAACTAATGAAATTCATATAAGTTATCCTTCTTTATTAGTACTCTCTCCGGCCTCTGGCACATTTTACTCTTAATTCCTTTTTTAACTGCTTTAAAAATAGTGATGTTTTTCGATATTTAAAAATAATTGAATTTTAAAAGTTTATATTTTATCTTTATGATATGCTTCGATAAACATAAAAATTTCTATTCTTATAAGTCTCAAAACATTATATTTAATTACATGTTAAATTAAATATTATCACATAAATTACAATAGGTAGATCGCATTAGTAATTTGCAAAAAGAAGAAGAGACTTTACAATAAACAAACCAAATGCATCCACGTTTTGCAAAATTCCCTTCAGAGTTTCGGAAAAGACTCAAATATACTATCGAGTTTTTAGAAAATTTATTTATATTATTCGCTAAAAGTTTGATTTATTTACGTCATTTGTGTTTGAGAAATACTCATTCATGTCATTATTTGTTAATTGAAATGTCATAGATGAGCCAATTACTTTTAGTGAATGGTACAACTGAATCTTTTCTCAAAGTTCAATGACATATTTGACTTTTTTCCCTTTTAAGAAAATGATTTAACTAATGAAGTGACTAAATTATGATTGGTTACGTGTAAAAAATAGTTTTACAAAATCGAAACTATTTTCAGTTAACAAATAATGATGTGGATGAACTTTTTCTCAAACGAAAATGGCATAAAAGCAATCAAACTTTAAACTAATGACATATATAGATCAGCCTTTTCTCAAAGTTCGATAGCATATTCAAAGTTTTTCGGCCTCTTTCAACTGACCAACAATAATTTTAAAAGTGAAAGATTCAACAGTTTATATACATATTCAATGTCCGCCCGCCCCCAGGCTATACGAGGCGTGACTATACACTCAATCTTTGAATTTCACGCTTTGAATCCAATAGTATAACCTCGAATAAAGAATATTTATATCGAGTGTGTGCGGATCGAAGGGTGTTGATGAGAATAATCTCACATTTTATAAGATTTAAATAATCTTTCTTTATTTGAGCTAAACATGTTTTAATATGTGAATTAAACTCATAATCTAATTTAATATGACATCAAAGCTATGATCATTGATCTAATATCCGCACCCAAACCATAAATTAGGTTCATAGCCTGGCTCCTTTACCTTTTTCTTTGGTTTATTACAATATATTCAATATTTAATATTTATTGATCCGATTAATTCAAAATTTTATATTTATTCTCTAGTCGACACGTGGCAGCAATAGGATGAAGGAGATAGATGTACGAATTTAAGGAAACAACCATAGATCTTAATCCTTATTTGGGACCCAATATATATAGTTGCATTGGAATGTTACATGTGCTTGAAAGTTTTACTATCGTTACATAAATTTGAAATAGAAAAATAATAATGATTCTAAAATAAAATGACAAAAAAAAAAAGAGAAAAAAAAGTAATGATTCTAAAATAAAATGACAAAAAAAACAAAGAACAAGGACAAGTGACCTTCTACCACATGCAACATGATATGTTTGTTTGTTAGGTCATCAATAATTAATCACTAAATCATTGCAGCTAACTAATCAACTAGGTAAATAAGTTCTTTAAATGTTTTTTTGAAAATGTTAGATAACTCTTCTTTGAAATTTGTTAGAATTAAGCAAGAGTACGAACCATTGAGACAGTGACACAGCCAAAATTTTAATTTTTACTTCAAAAATTATAATCTCTTACATTAGTTTATGTATGTGTGTGTGAGTGCGCATAATTTAGTTTTTTACTGTATTATCAAGGGCGAAAATATTTAAAAAAAAAAAAGAATTTGATTAAAGTTCTTTCGTTGAAAAACTACTCCGACACTTAGTATGACATTGTTTGCACATATAAATTACTAATTAGGTTATTATTTTCTTTCACATATACTTTTTTTCGATGGAAAAAGTTTTGTTAAACTAAACTCTTTGTAGATTTTGCCATGTCTTACTTTGACCTAACCATAGAAACATATTGAAAGAGATAAATATTTGGGCCAATTTAGTAATGGAACTAATTGGTCCACTTTCAATATTATCCAATGACTTCTCATACATGTGCTTGAAAATTATGACTAAAAAACAAATATCAAGTTGAATTTATTTATCACCACACTTTTTTTTTTCTCTTTATGATTGAGACAATATATTAGGTACAATTTAATTCCACCACGAAATAATACTCAAAAGATATTTTATCTGTCACGTTTGTGTGTTACTTCTTCTATTTTAATTATCTGGAACTTAAAGAAATTAAAAAATGAAAGAGTTGGTTTTGGTTCTTGTGGAATCAAACTAAATGAAAGATGAATTAATATGAATATTTGGTAGGAAGATAATTAGTACAAAATACAAGTCAAAGATTGTATCTTGGTAGGTGAAAGTTAGGCAAACCATAAAATGGTTTGCTATCTTAACCTTGACAATTTTGACACATAGTGATGTCATGGATGACATCAATAGGATGAATTTATTTCTATAAATAGGTAGCTCTCAATTCATTTTCAAATCATCATTTCACTTGTCTTCTCACCTTCTAAGGCATTGTGTTCTCTCTCTTGTAGTATTTCACTTATATTCTTTGTATAGTGAAATAAATATTGGTGCAGTTGTTCCTTGGTGGACGTAGGATCATTTTGATCCGAACCACGTTAAATATTGTTGTTCTTCCTTGTTCTTTAGTTTCACGTTTTCGCTAACAATTGGTATCAGAGCAAGGTTCTGTCTGAGTATGCTCTGTGGTTACAGCACACTCTGAACTTCCACATCAGAAAAGGATTACTTTGGTTTTCTGTAGTTCCAAATACATTGTAGTAGAAAAGGAAGAACAAGTAAAAAAAAAATGAGTTCCATGAAGTTTGAAATTGATAGATTTAGTGGGCGCAACAACTTCAATATCTGGAAAATCCAGATGATAGCGTTACTGCGGAGGGAAGGTTCAATCCATGCTATTGACGGAAAGTACCCCGATAAGATATCGGATTCCGACAAGGAAAAGATTGAAGGAGATGCATTGAGTGCAATCCAACTGTCCCTTGCACCTAACGTACTTTGTGAAGTGAGTACAAGTACCGAAGAGACGGCCAAAGAGTTATGGGAAAAGCTGGAAGGGCTTTACCAGGACCAGTCAGTGACAACAAGGATGTTGTTACAACGGCGTCTTCATACATTTAAGATGGATTCGGGTACTTTGTTGCAAGACCATCTAGATGCGTTCAATAAACTTGTGATGGACTTACAAACTGCTGGAATTAAAAAGGACGAGGAGACACTTGCATGTTCTTTACTATTTTCATTGACTTCAAAATATCGTGATATTGAGAATTCAATGATGTATAGCAAACAACCTATTAAACTTGAGCAAGTGCGGCAAGCACTAAACTCTTGTGATGTGCGGATGCATTTTGAAGGAGACAAAAGTGACAAAGCTAGTGGACTCTTTGTAAGAGGTCGTACTAGCCAAAAGGGAAGGAGCAAATCGAAGTACAGATGAAAGTCTCGTGTGAAAAAAAAGAATGCGGAGTGTTGGGGCTGTCACAAGAAGGGGCACTTTGAACGAGATTGCCCTATGTCGAAGTCCAAAGAAAAAGCGAGTGCATCCATTGTTGAGAATGTACATGATAATGATGATGATTATGTACTAACAACATCATGCAATAATGGAGTCTATGACAACAAATGGATCTTAGACTCTGGTTGTACTCTGCATATGACATTCCGAAAAGATTGGTTTAGCAGCTATGAAACAAGCAGAGGAACTGTATTAATGGGCAATAATGCAACTTGTAAAATAGTTGGCATTGGTTCAGTTCATGTTCGCTGCCATGATGGAATCATGAGGACTATTACAGAAGTCCATCATGTTCCTGATCTAAAGAAGAATTTGATCTCCCTGGGTACTTTAGATAAACAAGGCTATAAGTACATGAGTGAAGGAGGAACTATGAAAGTGACTAAAGGGTCTTTAGTCATGTTGAAGGCCAAGCTGGAGGATGGCCTCTACACACTTGCGGGAAGCACCATTATTGGCTCTGTAAATGCATCTACAGTGCAGTTATCTAATGATGACAAGGCAAAATTATGGCACATGAGACTAGGCCATATGAGCGCACGAGGATTGGAGATGTTGAGCAACCGCAACCTTTTGAATGGTGAGAAGATCAGCACACTTGAATTTTGTGAGCACTACGTCTTAGGGAAGCAGAAAAAGGTCAGCTTCAGCACTGGCAAGCACAAGACGGGAGGGGTGCTAGACTACATCCATTCAGATTTATGGGGTCCCTCTAAGCTTCCATCAAAGGGAGGAAAGAGGTATCTTCTCACATTCATTGATGATTTTTCACGAAAGGTTTGGGTGCGTTTCCTGAAGACAAAAGGTGATGCTTTTGAAGCATTTAAAGAGTGGAAGATTTTGGTTGAAAATCAAATGGAGAGGAAAATCAAGTATCTTCGCACGGACAATGGCTTGGAGTTTTGCAGTGAAGTGTTCAATGATTTCTGCAAGGTTCATGGGATCGCAAGGCATAAGACGGTCAGGCACACACCACAGCAGAATGGAGTTGCCGAGAGAATGAACAGAACTCTTCTTGAGAAGGCTCGTTGTTTGCTCTTACAAGCTAAGATGTCCAAAGTATTTTAGGCTGAAGCAGTTCATACTGCTTCTCATATTGTCAATCGGTCTCCAGCATCAGCGATTGACTTTAAGACTCCGAATGAGGTCTGGTCAGGTGAACCCTCTAACTATTCATACTTGCGAATATTTGGGTGTCCAACTTATTATCATGTTAATGAAGGTAAGCTTGAACCAAGGGCTAAAAAGGTCATATTCGTAGGGTATGTTGATGGAGTAAAAGGGTACAAACTATGGTGTTTGTCTTTACTCAAATTTGTAGTTAGTAGAGATGTTACCTTTAATGAATCCTCTATACTTGATCCTCGTAAAGTTTCTGTGGAGTTATCTAGAAACGATAACAACGAGCAGGTGGAGCTACCGGTGGAGCTTAACAAGAAACGGGATCAAGAGACTCAAAGTGATGAGTCAAAAGATGCAGAAGAACTTGCTTCCAATGAACCATACACAATTGCGAAGGGAAGGGACAAAAGGCGGATACGAAAACCGGAACGTCTTATAGAGCAAGAAAATCTGATTGCACAAGCGTTCGTAGCTGCAGAAGAAGAGATTAAGGATCTCGAGCCCTCTTTCGTATATTGAAGCAACTTCTTGCAAAGATGCTGCACAATGGCAGTTGGCCATGATGGAAGAGATGGAGTCTCTTCACAGAAATGAGACATGGGTCTTAGTTAAAAGGCCAAAGGGGATGAGGACAGTTGGATGCAAATGGGTCTACAGAAAGAAAGAAGGTATTCCAGAAGTGGAAGTTGCTAGGTTCAAGGCGAGATTGGTTGCAAAGGGTTTCAGTCAGAAGGAGGGAATTGACTACAATGAGATCTTTTCTCCAGTCGTGAAACATAGCTCAATTCGCGTGCTGCTAGCATTGGTTGCACAATTTGATTTAGAGCTTCAACAGCTTGATGTCAAAACTACTTTTTTACATGGTGATTTAGAAGAGACAATCTATATGGATCAGCCGGAAGGTTTCCTAGCTGAAGGAAAAGAAGACCATGTATGCCAACTGAAGAAGTCTTTGTATGGTTTGAAGCAATCCCCTAGACAGTGGTACAAGAGGTTTGATGCATTCATGACTACACATGGATTTTTCAGGAGTGCATTTGATAGTTGTGTGTATCACAAGAAGATGTCTGGTAACTCTATGATTTATCTTTTGTTGTATGTTAATTATATGCTTATTGCTGCTAACAACATCACAGAGATAAATATTTTGAAGAAACTGTTGAGCAAGGAATTTGACATGAAGGATCTAGGAGTTGCAAAGAAAATCCTTGGAATGGAAATTTCAAGAGAAAATGGTGTTGTACATCTTTCTCAGAAGAGGTACATTCGAAAAGTTCTTGAAAGATTCAATATGGATATGAGCAAGCCTGTAAGTACACCTTTAGCTTCTCATTTCAAGCTTTCAGAGTTACAAATGCCTCAATCTATGGATGAGGTGGAGCATATGTCAAAGGTTCCTTATGCGAGTGCAGTTGGTAGCATTATGTATGCTATGGTATGCACACGTCCAGATATTGCCCAATTTGTAAGTGTAGTAAGCAAGTACATGGCAAATCCAGGAAAAAGGCATTGGGAAGCTGTCAAGTGGATATTGAGATATCTCAAAGGAGCTCCTGATGTTGGCCTAACCTTTCGAAAAAGTGAAGGTATTTCAATTCTCGGTTATGTTGATTCTGACTATGCAGGGGATCTTGATCAAAGGAGGTCCACAACTGGATACATCTTTACTCTCGTTGGCAGTGCCGTTAGTTGGAAATCGACTTTACAGTCGATTGTCGCTTTGTCTACAACAGAGGCAGAATATATGGCAGCAACGGAGGCAGTGAAAGAAGCTATCTGGTTGAAAGGTTTGGTGGCAGAATTGAGTTCAGCTCAGCTTAAATCAATTCTAAAATGTGATAGTCAAAGTGTTATTCATTTGATTAAAATCAAAGATTTCATGAGCGCACCAAACACATTGATGTCAGATTTCATTTTATTCGAGATGTCGTAGAAAAGGGAGCTATCAAGGTTGAGAAGGTTATCACAGACGATAACGCTGCAGACATGTTGACCAAAATAGTCCCGCTTGCCAAGTTTGCACACTGCAAGGACTTGGCGGGAGTATGCATCAATTGATGCAACTCTAAGAGAACAACTGCTAGGTGGAGCTGGTATGTTCAACAAAGGTTTGATTCTTCTTGTTTCTTACAATGGGATTGCCCAGTAAGCTTAGAAGTTTTGGCCGGAGTTGTTTATACACATGCTTGGAACACAAACCAAGGTGGAGATTGAAAGAGTTGGTTTTGGTTCTTGTGGAATCAAACTAAATGGAAGATGAATTAATATGAATATTTGGTAGGAAGATAATTAGTACAAAATACAAGTCAAAGATTGTATCTTGGTAGGTGAAAGTTAGGCAAACCATAAAATGGTTTGCTATCTTAACCTTGACAATTTTGACACATAGTGATGTCATGGATGACATCAATAGGATGAATTTATTCCTATAAATAGGTAGCTCTTAATTCATTTTCAAATCATCATTTCACTTGTCTTCTCACCTTCTAAGGCATTGTGTTCTCTCTCTTGTAGTATTTCACTTATATTCTTTGTATAGTGAAATAAATATTGGTGCAGTTGTTCCTTGGTGGACGTAGGATCATTTTGATCCGAACCACGTTAAATATTGTTGTTCTTCCTTGTTCTTTAGTTCCACGTTTTCGCTAACAAAGAAGTATTTTAAATTTTATGTTATAAAATCAAGGTTATGTTGTGATCGTCTGCACTGATGATCTGAGATCGATCCCCCCCTCCCTCAATATCTTCTCAGTCGAGATTGTTGCATAGCGCTTATCTATTGTGCTTTACATTCCCTATGCGATTTTGTTAGCTATTACACGGTGGAGAGTTTATCAAGTGCTCACTCGAGGAGTAGAGGTTGTGGCAAAGGTTGTAGCGTATGTGAGTTGTATTGGCGTTCTAAAGAAATTAAAGTTACGTTAAATATATTAAAATACCCTTTTATTTTATAAACATGTAATTATAAAAATTAAAATAAAAAAGTTGCTACAAAAAGGTGTATGGATCGTTCTTTCTAAATCAAACTAAAAGGAAAAGCAGATCAAATAAATTAAAACGAATAAAAAATTATGATCATTATCGTTCATATGAACTCAACAACTTCAAGGCAAAACATATATTTATATTAAAATTCATTGAACTTGTAATAATTAGTATAGTATATGAATATTTTAAAATATAACTAACGAATTCATCATAAATACTTTTAAGATAAAAATTTATAAAATTTAAATTTTAAATACGTTCGCCGGCGAAAAATAATTGCATGTGTCCAATCTGATTGAATGATAGATTTTGAAGTTTGAACTTTCCACTATAAGGACATTAATAAGTCATGTCAATATGTAAAATGCAATACCAAAATCCACAAGAATTAAACACTTACCATTAAATTACAACTTAATATGGATAGACATTTTTTATAATAGAATTGTCAAATAATGTGATGTGCTAATTATATGGGGTAAGGTAGGGGTATATACAATTATTTTTGTAGGTTGAGTGCTGCTAATAAATGCACTGTATGTCCACCAAAAGACATCGAGATAAATTTATCAGTAAATTTTATTTATATATTTTAATTATAAATTTATTTTGATTGAGTACTTAAATATATAAAAAAAAAGTATTTTTATTAATTTTTCATACTCAACTTTTTATAAGAAAACATACGCATGTTATCAATAGTTAAAATTTGTTTTTTAATTATATGTATTAGCCTCAATAAGAGATAAAACAACATAATATTTCAGGCAATGCTAATGTCTATAAATAAAAGATGAGATATATATTTTATATGTAATTAATATATTTATTTATACAATTGACGTTAGCCAGCTTGTGAACACACTCAAAATAAAATGTTAGGTGTATATTGATTTGATATAAATATTAAATTGGACAAATAATTTTTTAATCCAGTTTCAATTCCAAAATTAGCTCGAAATATGATGATTGTTCACAATTATATAAGGAAATCAATCATTCTATATATCATATAATTTGGGTGTAATCTGTCGGTTTGGTTCAAATCGATTTGATATTTAAATATGTTAAATTAACAACAAATTAATAAGATATTTTTTTGTTAATTTTTTATTTATTGGTATTCAGCCATTAACGGTTTGATATTCTGTTTACCTAACAAGAAAATACTCATAAAACAAATATATGTTTTTTCATTTGTCTAATATTTTGACACGATACTATAGACAAGCAAATTAGATGTAACTACTTTGATATAGTGAAACAGAAATATAATGAAAAATTACATCAATAAAAGTAGATGTAGTACGAAGGCTATAATAACAAGTTACAATCAAATTATAATATAGAGTTTCCGACGAGAAGTAGAAGTACTATGATAAGTGACATGTGTAGACTGTAGTGTAGAGTACTTGTTTAGCTATGCTAAACTGTGTAATATTTAATATTTATGAATGATGTAGTCATAATTTGCTATCGTCTTAATAGATTGTCGATTTATTTTATAACCCAATGTAAAAATCAATAACCCAATAAACTTTTTAAAACAACCTAACAATATATAAAGCGAGCTAGGGAATAAAAGAATGGAAATATTTATCTCATTCAACTTTTGGATAATTGTATAATTATGCATTTTAAAAGATAATTAATATAGTTATTTTTATTATTTTTATCTAATTTTAATAGATTTGATGTTAAGAAAAAATCTTCCTAAGAAGATTGACTAGAGATTTCTTATAAAATTAGTAATTTTAATATAAGTTCATAATGATAATATTTTCATCCCCTAAATTTTATCTCATTTTACGTATTATTCACATTATGCACATAAAGGAATAATTATATGAGGTTAAAATTAAATTTCACGCACTAAAATTAAATAATAATCATAATAAATATTCACTTTATTAAGAGAAATTACGTAAAAGCTTTACAAAATTGATATGAAGCTATGCGATTAGAAATTAATCACAATTATCAAAATTATATACTTTATATATTAAAATATTAAAAAATGTACGAAAACTTTGAAATATTATTTTCAAGCACTAGAAAAGAGAAACTTTTTAAATCCTTATCATGATTTTCAAAATTTTATCTTGGGGAAATTCAAGGAACCTATAAACTCATAGCATTATAATAATATTAAATAAAGATAAAATTAATGACAATTATTTGTGGGCACTAATATAATAAGGACCTCTTTTTTTGAGTAGTCAATTTTCACGTGATTAGTATCTTCAACTTATAATGGACCTTGTCGACTACTTTTAACATATAGTTTTATTAAATTTATAATAATTTTTTTTACATTTTTACCCTTTAGAGTTATTAAAGTTATTTTCCACTTTTGATTTGTCTGTTTTTTCTTGTTTTATTGTTTCAAAAATATTGGGACATAGTAAGGTAGACAGTTAATTAAATATGATTTTAACATTTGTACCTTCAATTATTATTATAGGGATAAAAAGGATATCCTTTCGAATTTTATAAAAATGAAAAATGTACTATTAGGTAAATTTTATCTTAACAGTAGGTAATAAATTTTAAAGCATTATTTTAAGAAGGCATTTTTTTTTAGATATTATTTGAATGATTTAATAATATAAAAAATAATTTTGATGGTATGTAAAATTTAAATTTTATTATCTGTAATTTGATAAAAAAAAAAAAAAAGGAAGGATATCAGTGTTTTAAAAGTGGGAGCGTGAAGCGAGGCGTTGTATACAGTGCGGCACATCCAGTGTAAGTCTCATGGATCTATGTCTCATGTATATTCAGTTTTATAGTTTTATTATTAATAAAATAAGCAAAAGTAAATCTTACAATGATTTGTGATTTTTATTTGAGATAATTATTAGTAATCAATAAAGAAGAAAAAAGTATTATAGCCTTATAATTATTGTTTTAGAAATATCATTACACTAATAATAAAAATATGAATTAAAGTAAAAAAAAAATGGTTTAAAAATAAATGAAAAACGTTCGGGCGTACGTTTTTATGCACAGAACTTACGTTTTAATGTACGGGCTTACGCCTCAAATTCTAGGACTCGCGCCTTATGGATCTAGGTTTTTAATTTACATTTCAGAGTATTTTTTGTACGCCCCACCCCGAGACTTGCCCAATTTTGAAAACACTGAAAAATACAATGAGATTTGTTTTTAATTTACGTTTAAGAGTGTTTTTGGTACATCCCGCATCGAGACGCGCCCAAAAACATTTTTAAAAATACTGAAAGTACAATGAGATTTTAATTAGAAATCTCAAATTAAATTCCAAAAATAATTTCTTTAAGAAAATCGAGACGATATAAATATAATATGAATATAAATTACTCGGATGAGTAAATTTTGAATAAAGATAGTTAAAACGACAAAATATATAGTGGAAAGGAATAAAAAGATTGTGTTTTGGGTTGTCTTTATTATATTTATAATATAATATGAAGGACATAGATGAGTCATAATAAGATAACACAAATCGAAAGAAACATTAAAAAATATAATTTCTTTATTTCTTGTTATGGATAGTCAAAACTTTTTTTTTACCTTTTTCATATCAATTTATATGGTAATAAAATTTCGAGATTTATAAATTATTTTTTATCACTATTTTTTCATGTCTTTAAAAGATTAAATTATTAATAATATTACTATAATATATAGTATTTTTACGATTAAATAATTTTTATTATTTTTTTATATAAGTATTTTTACTTTTATAGTAATGATAAAAAAATATTATTTCATTCCTAGTGTCGTACACGAGAAAATTTATTTGAAGTGACATGACAATGAAACATATTTTAATAGTCAACAATTTATTATACCGTGACTTTTAAGGCTGTTAAAATTTAAAAAAATATTATATATATGATTCTTTTTTTTAAAAAAAATTTCTCAAAAGACAAGTTTTTTAAAAAAATTTAAAAAATAAGTTATATGATTACGAGATATTGCATATTGATTGTGTCTTTCTCATCCGTCAACATGCCTTATCTTTACCTCCATCTAGTCGCCCTTGTCTCCACAACCAATACTCCCTATTTCTTATTCTTTATTTCGCGGTAGAGTTATAATTTTCAGTAAGGAAATTTAAAATTTAAAAATATAAAAAGTAAACAAATTAACCACTTAAAAAAGTTTAACATCTACTATGTATATAGAAACTCATATTGAAACCCTAGACCTAAGGCGACTCCGCTCCTACTACGACCCTTTTAAGGGTGTAGTCACACATAGTTTAGAATAGTCAATCAAACGCCTTTTTATCAAAATATTATATTATATGATATGTATATAGAAAATTATACGGAATATATAAGTTAAAAGTTTTATATATTAATTTTAAATATCTTTAACGAAATTTTTGATTTTATCAGTGACCCACCTCCCATATTATTTTTCTATGATATACACAAATACTTAAGGGCCCGTTTGGCCATGCGAAATGGAATTATGAGATTAATTTGAAGTTTTGTAAGGACATGCGATTTGAAATTTTTATGTTGTGTATTCTATCATAATCATAAAAATTTCATAAGTTCTAAAACTTTAAAATTGCCCCAATTGTTTATTCAATATGATCAAATAAACATAAAATCGTATAATGAATTATTACAAAGTTATTTGTTCTCCACTTAAGTGATTGTTTCATCAATATATTTGAGTAAAAATGAAACACCTTTCACGGGCTCTTCAAGATTTTATTACTCAACAACCGTGAAGTGTGAATTAAAGTGACTATATGTTAAGTGAGAATAATAAATTTTATGTCGGTGAGCATAATAAATTTTAAAAAGTAATGATGTGATCATAAATTTTATTTACATGTGAAATAAATGGTTAGTAGATATAAATGTGGGGTTGTTTTAACATAATATAAACTCGTGAATCAATTTTTGTATTAATATAACTCAAATCATGATATGATATTCCCATATAATTTTTGAAAAATATGATATCACATCTCATGATATAAAATCAACATAAAATGACAAGTCCAAATACTGACTCCATCTCACGATACCGTATCAATATCACATTACCAAACGCCTATTTAATCCAAATTTCCATTTTCCTCTATATCATTTTCCTTGTGAGTTATCATAACATTATTATTATTATCATTAATTATTATCATTATTTATTAATAATAAAATAACGACAGATTTTTCTGTCCACCTATATCTGAGTTATTATTATAATAATAATTAATTTAATATAAAAAAAGTATAATGTATTCTTTTCTTTGTCGTTTTTCAATTAAGATTCTTTTATTTTTTGGACAATTACAACTTGTTGAGACATGAAGAACTTGCTACTACCACACGCCATGTTTCTTTTGGTGGGTCATCAATTTATGGAGTCACAAATGGTTGCTAAAATAAAATAATATATCAAATTAAAAAAAAAATCTTAAGCAACTTGACAATAAAAAATAAAATTTTATTAGTATATTAATTTATCATAATTAAATCATCACTTAAAGTGATAATATATTAATTGTGTAATTGATTGTAATTTAGGAGTTGAAGTGTTTATACATACACATATAGTATATTTATTGACTTCTTAATACAAATAAATGTTATATGTTTCTATCAAGAAAAAAGTGATGGGTCTCTATTCTTATGAGGCGAATGGAAAGTATAAATACCGATCGTGTTTATCTGAATTCAATAATTTTGATGTAAAAAATAAATTTACAAAAATTTCAATAAAAAATTTATAAGAAAATGTTTAGATATTAAATTCATAAAACATAAATTTTAAATTCACTCGATTTAGCATCCAAGTGTATCGTCTAATTATCTATCAATACATTGGCATAATGAAGTGTCAATTCAATTTCCAATTTGAAACAACTCATTAGATGATTTCGTGCTTTTTATTTTACCTTTAGTGAATAAAATTATTCGATATATATACTGATTGGAGGTGACATATATCATTTGAAATTAGTCGAGATACGCACAATTTTATTTAAATTCCACGATTATAAAAAGGCGAAAAATCGTTCGATCCACCGTCAGAGTGGACCTAATATAAATGCGGTGGGTTGTATGAAATTCACCATACGTAGCTACATCTTTATTTATTATTATTATAATTATTATTATTATTAAGTGTATATATATGAATATTCTACTCTATAAAATTAAAATATAAAGTTTATACAATTTTTAAATTAATTATACAAGAATTCATATTTTTATTGTTTTAGTTATTGAGTTTATAATTAATTATTTTTAAAGTATATCTATATAAAAAAATTATGATTTGTCTTTTCAAATTCATAATTAATATCTAGCTTCATTTATAATAATAATATAATACAATACATTATTTTGAAAGAGTCAATGTTGGCGATTATAATTATCTTTCGGTTCTTTAAGGATTCTCCTATTGCAAATTAACATAATTAGGGTAGTAATTATGAGCGGAGCTAGTAATCTGTATGCAGATTTTAGTTAAATTTTAATAAATTTTGTTATAATAATAATAATGTTATTATATTATGTTAATATATTTATTAAATATATATAAATATTAAATGTTAAAAATTTAAGTTATTATTTAAAATTAATATTATAAAATTAAAATTTTGACTTCGACTATAATATTGTAAAGAAAATATAATTGATACTTTTGATGGTAAAAGGAAAAGGAAGAAAAAAAAAAGCAATTTTCTCTTTTCCTTTTTACTCTTAACGTCAAGGATAAAGGCACAAAGCAAAGGTGACAAATGGCCTCCTTTTATCAATTATTTTTTTGGGCGAGGACAAATATATATCAAATTATCGTAAATGATATATAGACATTATTATCATATATTTGAAATATTAATATTTTTGTCGTCTAAAAAGTAAAACATATATGTTATTCACACACACATCTTATCCGTTGTCGATATTTAATAAATATCGAATCGATAGATAATGTTTAATGACACGTTTATGTTTGTTAGTATAAATATATCTCAAAATATAACAAAGGATATTCGCATATGATAATTTAAGGATATATTTATTCTTTTTCAATAAATTTTTGTTTGATATCTCTCGATTATACTCGAATTCGATTGACTTAGGAAGGAGGATATGATATCCTTATTTTTTTATTTTAAATATCTTATTAATCAATTTAAAAAATAATTTTCTTTATGTTATAACAATAATTGTAGTTAATCATGAACTGATGTTGAAGCTACAAGATTAATTATAAATTTGACAGAACATAATAACTTTATTTAAAATTTTATATTTATATTTTAAAAAATTATTAATATGCGTAAATAAAAAAAATATTATTTTTCAGATATTTATAATTCATAAACTCAAAATATTTGGAAAAGTACTGCCATATCACATCGAACAGTAGTGGGTTCAAGATGTCCTATTGGTATTTGAATCAGTGAAATTTCATTTTCTAATAACTTAAAACAAAAAAAGAATCACTTTTTTTAACTCATACAATTCAATAATTTTCACTAAAATCTTATTTATATCATAATAAATTTAAAATTTTGAATTTGTGTACCTTGTTAATAAAGTTAGAAAGGCAAATACATTCATATAAAGTTGAAGTGTAGTGAGTTTGTGAATTGTGAGGTCCTTTGCTAATTGAAAAAGTTACGGTGGAGTCGTACAAACTCATTCATTCTTGATCAAAGGTTATGTGTTCAAGTTTAGGACCATAAATATGAAGTCGTCTTTATCAAAAAACGTGTATCTTCCAATATATATTTTTTTGACGTGAATCCAAATATAGTTGAACTTCCGTGTAGATACGAAGTACAAATGAAAAACCAATAAGAAAAGGTGGAATTTCTATTTTTAGGACTTTTCAGAAACGAAAAAATTATCTACTTGATATGACTGTGAAAGACGTAATGTCTGACACTCAAATAGATATGAATAACTTTAAATGTAACTTACAATAAAAAAAACTCAATAGTTCACCGAATATTATACGTTCTTTCATCGATATTAGAGTCGAGATATCCTAATCAAACAAGAATAGGCAATGACAAAGGGGCCCCTTCATAAATCAGATATTTTCTTACACAAATGAGTCATAAGGTCCTATGTGAATTATTAATGCTATATATAGTATGGTCGTTACAATAATACATAGTAATAAAATATATTATCACTAATGTCAATAGTTCGGAAAATCCGTAAATATATCCTTAACATTTTTTAAAAATAAAAAATTATTCGATATCCGAGTTCAAACATATTCACAAGATGAGTGTCGTACACATATGTATAATGATAAAATAAATATACGATTATATAAAATTAGATCATAATATAAATAATTACATTTCAAGAAAATACAAGCTATGACTTCTCACATATCGAATGTAAAAATGTCATTTGAGATGGTTTAATTATGCATTGTGTCGATCTTTAGATTGCTCAGTGAAGACGTCAAACAGAAATAAAAGAGATAAGAGACCTGAATCACATGCAAACTCGTGTATTCTTAGAAAGGACTCTCAATATAAATTTTACGAAAAATTAGAACATAATAAAAGAAAACGATATATTTTTATATAACGATACTTATATGTTAACCTAGCTTCTAGACATGTTAGCACTTTTATTACTAAGAATTATATATATATATATATATATATATATATATATATATATATATATATATATAATACTTTCTAGAAAAATCAAAGATGGTGTTCATGTGTGGACAATTTTCAAAATTGAAATGTTGATGTCAATTTTCTTTTTTTTAGAAAATTTCTTTAAAGATAAGAATTTTTTTCACCCAAAAAAAATAATTATGCAAGTTGATGATTTGTGAGAGGAATATAAAGTTTTAAAAAGAATTACTTTTAATATAAATTCTCTAAATTTTAATTTTTCACTAAGCCTAAAACTTCATGGTCGTCCTAAAATTTGTAAATTTCAAAATACTACAATAATATGGCTTGCTTATTATTATTATTATTATTATTTTCATAAAAGGAAAAACAAATAGTACATTAATGGAATTATAAAAAAAATTTGATAACTATATTTTTAATTTAGCTAGATGTTGATGCTGGTTGCCATAATTGACTAAAGTTTATATTTTCTAAATATTATTTTATTTGGATCAAGAAATACAATGAATATATATGAAAAAAATGTAACATATATAGTGCTTTCATTTTAATCATCTTACAGCTATAATGCACTAAATCTTATCCATTTGAACAGTATAACTTTTTTATTTATTTATTCTAAAATTATTACATATATACTAAAATAATCAATTTAAGTTCTCATGATTATAAATTTCACATTTTAAAGTATATTACCATATACTTTGGCTCAAGAATGAATTAGAGACCCAAAGTTTCAATTAAACATCTTTTTCTTTTATTCAAAAAGTGATATTTTTAATATATAGTATTTTTATTTAAGAAAAAATATGTACGAAATACACTCGAAGTTTAACTAAATTTGTTGAGACAATTCAAATTTTAGACAGGACTATTACCTTCCTATACTATTTAGTATCTTTATATTTTAATTTTTCAGTAAAAATATTCGACTCTACTCGAACATCGTAGAAAAAAATCCTAATCAACCAGTCAAGTGAAAGGAGCCCGCCTACCGTTGCTTGGGGGACTAGATAATGTAATTGTTTCTACATTAACAGTTTACAAAACAACGTTGAAGATTAGGATTCTTTTGGACGTCGAGGATTAGAATAGAAGATGGGGTAAGATCATTATTTTTATTGTCATATTTTTCGCTTAATTTCTTAGTATTGTATATCTTTTTCAAGCTTGTTCGATAAAATATATATTTTTTACAGTCAAAAGGATATCAGAAATAATCTATTTATCTCTTAAAATGGGATAAGATTTGCGTAAATACATTTTACCTTTACTTGTGAGGATACACTGAATATGATATTATCAGGACAGAGCCCCGTTCCACAAAAAATACATTGTCTATATGGGTTAAATTTTTTTTAAGTATATGTAGATATGGAACACTGTTCGATATCTTAATAAGTTTACTTTTTTATATTCTGAACCGCTTAATGAAATTTTGATCCCTCCACCGATAATTATTAGTACATTAACAATATGATATAACTTTTTTTTTTTATTAAAATAATATAAGATAGAATTTCATCATCAACATTATGAGATTTTTTTATGTGTATTATAATTTTACATAAGTGCCCTCCACAGGTTATAAATAAGTTGCTCTTTTCTCACTCTCAACACACCAAACATAAACTGTTTATAGATCAAAAGGCTCTCTCTTCAATTCTTCTTTCATTTCCATCACCATGGATCCCTCTAAGGTATATCAATAATTTTTTTTGTATACAAAACTTTGTGATCCTATTTTTTTCTTAGTTGATCTTGTGTTATATAATTGGTATAATATTATAATATGAGTATATCGATCTCGTATAATACGTGAAAATACATTGTTGTCAGAAGAAAAAATTCTCACTCAAAGTTTGAATTCATTTATTTTTTTTGTTAAAGATACAGAGATCTTATTCGTTATATCAAAGTATCGTCGATATAGTTATAATTTCTTTTTAAAGAAAAAAACACCTTATTAAGGTGTCTTTTGTCTTTATTGATACATTTAAAATGGTTTCTCATGCATATCAAGTTTCACGTAAAGAAAAATGAAGCACTAGTCATATGAAATTGTGTTTGAAAATAAATTTCATGTTTAATATTATGTAATTTTTTTAAAAAATAAAAAAAATTCATGCATATTTAACAAAAAATTCAAATGAAAAAAAAAAACACCCCTCAAATTCCTTTTAAACAACTTAGGAAAATTCAAAAAAAGCTTTTCATAAAAAAAACAAAACTAACATATCTAAAATATTACAATTTCTCAACAAAAATTGTCACGTGTGTTCTAACGCCTTTCTAAAAATAAAAATAATTTTTTTTTTCAAAAAAAATAAAAAAAAATTAAATAACTCTCCTGTAGATGCCGGAATATTCTCCGACATCTGATCGGTCGCCAGCGATAATCACCGGCGATCGGAACATTTGAAGAAAAACACAAATTGTGAGCAATCCTTGTGTAATTGTTTATTACGAGGCGGATCTAGCTTTAGAGCTTTAAGTTCACTTAATCTCAGTAGCTGTTAACTAAATAACATATTTGTATTAACAAATCTACTAAATATTTTTTTTAAAACCGTGAACTTAGTTATTATTGTAATATTAACTTGACATCGCCATAGGAACCTATAAACTTCAGATCCGTTGAATATCAAGTTGTGAACACTCATTTTATTACATTTGGTTGTGTATTAGGAGGCGGATCTAGCCTTAAAGCTATAAGTTCACGTGATCTCAGTAGTTTTTATCAAATCTCTTTGTATTTGTATATTTAACTATAAGTTCAGTTATTATTGTATATATATGTATATATACTAGCTTGAGATCGTTGTAAGAACTCATAAACTTGCATATGCAATGTATATCTTATTTTTGTTGGATATGATTGTGACACAGTATCGCCCATCAAGCGCGTACGACACCCCTTTCTTGACAACAAATGCTGGTGGTCCTGTGTACAACAATGTTTCTTCCTTGACTGTTGGACCTAGAGGTATTTTGATAATTAGACGTTGAGCTTGTTTGGATCGACTTATTTTAAGTGTTTTTAAGTCTGGATGGTATAAGATTTCGTACATTAGTTCAAAGTTCATATTTTTGGCAGGGCCTGTTCTGCTTGAGGATTACTATCTAATTGAGAAACTCGCGACATTTGATCGCGAGAAGATACCTGAACGCGTTGTTCATGCTAGAGGTGCTAGCGCTAAGGGATTCTTTGAAGTTACTCATGACATTTCTCATCTTACTTGTGCTGATTTTCTCCGTGCTCCTGGCGCTCAAACGCCTGTTATTTGTCGATTCTCTACTGTCGTCCATGAACGTGGAAGCCCCGAGTCTATTAGGGACATTCGTGGTTTTGCTGTCAAGTTTTACACCAGAGAGGTAAATTTCGTGCTCTTAGGTCATGGAATCTTTGATTGGGTTTTTTTTTTGTTTAATTGTAATGTTTTTGAATTGATTGATTCAGGGTAACTTTGATCTTGTTGGAAACAATGTCCCGGTGTTCTTTAATCGCGATGCTAAGTCGTTCCCTGACACGATTCGTGCATTGAAACCAAATCCAAAGTCACACATTCAGGAGAACTGGAGGATCCTTGATTTCTTCTCGTTCCTTCCTGAGAGTTTGCATACATTCGCCTTCTTCTACGATGATGTTTGTCTCCCAACGGATTACAGACACATGGAAGGTTTTGGGGTTCACGCGTATCAATTGATAAATAAAGAGGGGAAAGCACATTATGTGAAGTTCCACTGGAAGCCAACTTGTGGTGTGAAATGTATGTCTGAGGAAGAAGCTATTAGAGTCGGTGGTACTAATCATAGCCACGCGACTAAGGATCTTTACGATTCAATTGCTGCTGGAAACTATCCTGAGTGGAAGCTTTTTATCCAAACAATGGACCCTGAGGATGTAGACAAGTTCGATTTTGATCCTCTGGATGTAACCAAGACATGGCCTGAGGATCTCTTGCCGTTGATCCCAGTTGGTCGATTGGTGTTAAACAGGAACATTGATAACTTCTTCGCGGAGAATGAACAACTCGCGTTTAACCCTGGACATATTGTCCCTGGTATTTACTATTCCGAGGATAAGCTTCTCCAGACTAGGATATTCGCGTATGCTGATACTCAGAGACACCGTATTGGACCAAACTATATGCAGCTCCCAGTTAATGCTCCCAAGTGTGGTCATCACAACAATCATCGCGATGGTGCTATGAACATGACACATCGCGATGAAGAGGTACTATGCACTCGACAATTGGTGCTCCTTATGTTTTGCCTTTTGACCAAACATTTCATTCTTCTGATGTATAACTAAATGTTGCAGGTGGATTATTTGCCCTCGAGGTTTGATCCTTGTCGTCCTGCTGAGCAGTACCCGATTCCTTCTTGTGTCTTGAATGGAAGGCGTACAAATGTGAGACAAATCTTTGTTATTCTTCGTCTGAATGATCTACGAACGAGTTTAACTTTCACTTACATATATACATTGTTGTTTTTTCAGTGTGTCATTCCGAAAGAAAACAACTTCAAACAGGCAGGGGAGAGGTACAGATCATGGGAACCTGACAGGTACTAATTTGGTTCATCTATCATATAGTTTATCGCCAATTGTCCCCCCTCGTAAACACACGATGATAACTGATTATCCTTGTTATTTCAGGCAAGACAGATACATCAACAAATGGGTTGAGTCTTTATCCGATCCACGAGTCACTCATGAGATTCGCAGCATATGGATATCATATTTGTCTCAGGTTTGAGTTCTTCTCTTCATTTCCATGATTCATTTTTTAACCTAATAAAACGCGGTGATTAAACAAAACCAATCTTTTTCTTCGCGTGCATACATTGCAGGCTGATAAGTCCTGTGGTCAGAAGGTCGCTTCTCGTCTCACTGTGAAGCCTACAATGTGAAAAATCAATGAAAATAGTTGAAATGGTTACAAGCTGCAAATGTTGAAGGACTAGTACAAGAAAACGTCCGCGTTGTGCTATAAACTGTACTTCTTTTTTCAATCGTAATGTTGTATTTTGTATCGAATTTCGATGTCTTGTGTTTTTACTATGATGATGTTGGAACCTGAATAAGTTCACAGCTGTATGTTCAATGTTTCACTTTCTAAAGTTATGTAAATTATGTTGAGTTCTTGTTCACTTTGGTGCTTGAAGAACACACTCTCAATTTCAATAATATCACTTTCATTTCAGTATCTCAGCTTGATTGATTATGTTTGAAACAATTTTTTCACTACACAAGAAGATCAAGGAAGGTGAAATAGGTCCTTTAAGAATGTAACCGACACCTATCGTGTGGGGGAATTTCACTGATACGACTAGACTATAAGTTTTGACTATGCAGAGTATGAGTTATGTTGTTTTACTTGAGTGGAGAATCTATCTGAGATAACATCTCTATCTTCACAAGATCGGGGAAAGAGTTCATATACAACATTCTTCCTAGACTCCTCTTGTGAGACTTTGATTTATATGTTGTTGTAGTATGAGTTGTGTGCGGTTTGAAATACAAGTTGGGAAACTTGCATATGCCATACTATTTATGAACTAATTTTTAAGTTACACTCTAGTTTGTAATATTACGAGTCTTACCATATTTTGTGCGTCCAGAGACTTATATTACAGATATATGAGGTTAAATTCAGGTGTAATATTTTTCTAGATACATTTTGTACAAGTGAATTTGTATGTATATGCGATATATAACAAATCTCGCTAGTCTTCCTCCGTTTCGCTTACCACTTTCCTTTGTATACGGTATCCCAAATCACATTAGACCATACAGATACATGTATCTAAGTGTGAGTCACATGTATTTGGAATACATTAGTATCTCACTCTCCTCCCTCCCTATCTCGCTTGTCTCTTTCCCAATTATAATGTATATGGTATCAAAAATACATGTATTTAGGTGTATTTTTTTCAATATATTGAAAAAAACACTCTTAATTAATGGTAATATATGCAATAAATTAAAAGTTTAAGAAGTAATAATATACTCTCTCTGTCCCTATTCAGTTGTCCATTTTAGAAATGACACACATATTAAGATAATAATAATTATCATAGTGAAATTATAATTTTACCCTTATTAATTATGGTTTCAAAAATGATGAATTAAAACTTGGGGATTTTCAAGAAGTTTAAATGAGGGTATAATAGAATTTTTTTTGTCCTTTCTTGATTCGTCAAAATAGACAAGTAAATAAAGACAACTAAAAAAAGAAATATAGACAGAGGAAGTATATGATAATGGAGCATGTTTAATTACGTAGTTTCTCCATTTAAAACTTCCTAATTGGGCCGCTCCAGTGATGTACCCGGAGGCCCAAACCAATCTCTAGCAATACAAAATGATTGATGTTACTGTTATCCGTTTCCGTTTGTAGACATGTTAAATTATTGCGGACTTACTAAAATATTTATTTATTGATTATTATAATTATTAAATTAACTATTAAAATTTGACTCAAATAACTTTTTTTCATGAGAATCACTTTAAAACATTCACCTGAATTGACTTTCTTCAAAAAGCAAATATTAAGATCCGATAGGAGAACCTCTGCCGGCTCTCTAATAACATGTTGAAGTGTGTGATCATCTCGTCTAAAAGTTTAACCGATTAAAGAGGACACATATTTATAATTAATGATATTCTCAACCGAGTGAATCTCGCAAGAAACTTTAATATACTATCAAATTTAGATAAAAGGCTTATCTACACCATCCGTTAAAATCTTGACTCAATTATGTCTCATTCAATAATATATACAAGTTAATTTTTTAACGAGTGACATAAATAAGTTTTCTTAAAATTCAATAATATATTTAAATCTTTTTCTTAACATAAATAGTGCGACAAAATATTAACGAGAATTGTGATAAAGTGATAATACGATACTTTGGTTTCTTAATATCCACGTGTCAATTGTTAACTACGTTGATCATCATCTTCCAAACTAAAAGAAACAATTATCACTATTCTTGATATTTATTATCTCTCTTCTCTGCTCTCCAACTGTCACTCTTCCTACGCCGGCCGGCCGCCGTTGATTCATTTTTCCGGTGACTGTCTTCTACCTCACTTTTACCCACTTCCCCTAACCTTACAGGATGATAGCTATTTCGAATTCTTTGCTTTTATCAACAACCCCTTCTCTGCATTTCACTTCAGGTAATTCTTTAAATCTTCTAAAGTTTACATTTTATTCATGGGGTTTGGATTATTTGTTGTAATTTGCTGTTTTTGATGCACCCTTAAAGTGATTTCGAATATGGTATGTTGATTGGTTGGTATTTGAGCTTAATTTACCCTGTGTATTCACTAATCGAGCTTCGTAATAGCATAATTGAATGATTATTTCAAGATTTGTGTTTTGTTCTCTTCTGATTTTAGCTTTGATATGCTTTACTCGAGTTGAGGGTGTTAGGTAGGCCTACTCACCACCCTACTCGGACTCCACTTGTGGGATTACACTGTGTTCTTGTTGTTTCTACTGATTTAAGGTTTGAGATGCTTTACTTGAACCGAGAATATACCCTCTCTACCTTCACAAGCATAAGGTAGGTGTACACATCATACTCCCCGGATATATCCCACTTGTGTGATTACACTTGGTATGTTGTTGTTACCTATTGATTTTAGCGTTGGTAGGGTAATGTCTGCGTACACACCTCCCTTCCTAAACCTCACTTGTGGGATTACGCTGTGTATGTTTTGCTGTTGTTTACTGATATTAACTGATAAAGTAGTAAACTAACTGCTGCATAGAGTGATTTGTGTCTCAAAAGAACTTAGCTAAGAACAAAGCAAGATGGCCTCAAAGCTATAGGCTAGTTGGGATAAAGGATCTTTATTGTTGTAATACTTCCATTAGGTTGTTTTTTCGCTCTGATCAGAGACTTGTATGTGGTAAGTGCGACATATTGGAACATCCAGTTTTAAGGAACACCAATTTGCTTTAGAAACTAGGTGATTTCTTTTGATAGGCTTGTAGTCGGAGTTGTTAGGTACACCTCTAGGTACCTGACTTGGTGGGAGATAGCAGGTATTAGGTGGAATTAGTCACGGTGCACAAGTTGTCAGTATCATGAAAGAAATATTCATGTCCATTTTATATGGTGCTGTTTGGCTGGATACGAAGTTTAAGAAATAGAGAAACACTATCCGTAAAATGCACTCCCTTCGTTTCATCATTCTTATGTTATCCTTAATGATACACTTGTAGGAATGACATGTTTAAGATACAAGATTCAAAGGGTAGTTTTTTTATGTCAACATCTCTAAATTAAGTCCACAAGATTCAATAGTTTTCCAAACATGTTTAAGCAAAATGGTGCATATGTTTGTTTCAATACTACATTAAAATAAGGTGCATGATAAGATTCAAAGACCTTCCGTGCTTCTTATTCAATTCTTTAAGCATAACATCTAAATGAAAATTGTTGGATTCAAAATGAATTGTGTGTTTTTTTGTTCGAATTATTTGTGGAACTGCATGAAGCTAAAAATTCTCATGACTAATATGATTGGTTTTAGTAGTACATGATCATATGTTGCATTGATGGCTCCCTCTTCACCCAAACCTACATGAGTGATGTGATATAAGTCCAGTAACTTTTGATGTGCTAGGGTCCAGTTTGAAGTTGGCAGATAAAAGTGTTGGTGGCACCACTAAATTGGCCTTCAGTCCAAGGCACGGAGGAAAATCATCCTCATCTAGAAGAACATTAACCGTTCAAGCAGAATATAGGTATTGCTTCTCTTGTTCTTACGTGCTCTACTCGTGTGCAACTTATACATTGATGATATACCACACTTCTTTTTGTTTGGTTGTCACACTCACTTGTCTTTCTGGTAGATGATATTTTTATCTCAATAAGTTAGTGTGAGCTTTAATTAGACCAAATCAACCCAAAAGAACCTTCCTGGTCCTTAAATTATTTAGTTTGCTCTGACCGTTCTGCAAAACTATAAATCCAATTGATTCCTGAGTGACAGAAGCAAACCTGGCTCTTGCCATTAAATAGGAAAAAGAGTGTTGTAGTTCTGTTTCTTTCATACATTGGTGATCCACCGAGTCTTTCTTGTTAATTGGCAGTGATGGGGGGAGGCCAAGCAATTCAAGCATCTTTGTAGGTGGCTTTCTTTTAGGAGGAGTAATTGTTGGTGCACTTGGTTGTATCTTCGCACCAGAGGTAATAATTCTATGCTAAAACTAACTTATTGTAAAGTGCAGTAGCACTTGTATTAGTCACTGCCTTTGGTCGTCTTTGCTTGTTAAATACTTGTGAATTTGCGACATCACTCATTGATAAATGCCTTCTCCGCATTTCTTCTCTTGCGGTGTACCTGGAAGCAGTAAGCTGACTGCCCTTTAATTTCTCTTCTACAGATTAGCAAGGCATTAGCCGAAACAGATAGGAAGGACCTCATGAGAAAACTGCCAAAGTTTTTATATGATGAAGAAAAAGCATTGGAGGTAAGTTAATGTTATGTACGTTTTTTATTAGGAAGCAGTAAGAAAGAGAAATAGTGTCTTTTTCTTGGTCGTGCACGCTCGCGCTTCGTGTGAGTGTAGACACACACAACAAACACAGATATTATATCAGAGTCCTCTATTCTGGCTGATTAAATCCCTCCTTACAAGTGTAATCCTCTAAGGTGTAGCTATCTGTCGCTTTGGAGTCTTCCTTCGTGGATCTTCAAATGGTCCTGAATCCTGATTGCTGAGATTTGGTAGTTTATGTAAGTTCCGTTATGTAGTCATGAACTTATGAGACGAAGTACCTTGCAAGAGATATAAAGACAAAGGCTAGAGAAGATACTCTGTGACCAGTCATTGCTAAGATTTGAAGCACCCCCAACCAAGGATGTTCTACAGTGTTTTTTGATACCCTTGGTGTCCGGTCCAGCTTACATGCACCTCAATTAAGTCCACGGGATACTTTTCACTTCCCACTAGCATCAAGTACCAAGTACCATGTAATTGGGATAAATGAGAAGAAATCACCTTGTGTTTTTTGTCTCCCCTGGATTTGAACTTGAGACCTCGTGGTTCTCACCCCACTTTATTAACAACTAGGCCACACCTCTGGGTGAAAATGTTCGATTGTTTTAGAACTGAAGTTTTGTTTGATTACTAGTTAAATGATGCTTTGATACTCCCTCTTTAGAAAACTTCCGTTTTAACTATACATAGATGCTACTCTTGGTCTTTTTTTTTTTGTGAAGTAAGATGTTTCATTACTGGCATCTACGAGATGCAAAACGTACAACAGAAGCAAATGTTAGCTGCAATACAATCCGACTTATTCAACCTCCGGGAGCTAACCAAAAGACGATGTTTTTCTTGGTCTTTAGATGAACCTAGTTAGGTGTTCTATACAAGAACGTCGTGCTTTCTTCTCCAGGGTTTCTATCTCTTTGTGACTTTGTCTATTGCAAGAAAGAGGAGCAGGCTTGTTGCATCAAACCTATCACCTTTATCTGAGTTTGTTACTTTGCTCGAATCATATAGTTCGCGGAGGATACACAAAAAGTTGCCGAAGGACTAAAGATCTAAGTTTGAGAAACATATTCTTATTCCTGTTTCAAGTCCTTCTAATGTATGCATGCTGTTTCGTCTGCAGAAACAACGCAAGATACTAACGGAGAAGATAGTCCAATTGAATGATGCTATTGACGACATCTCCAACCAGTTAAGGTCCGGGGATGCAGAAAATGGAGCTGCAGTGAACCTAGATGAAGTTGAAAGTGTTATATAAACAAACACTTAACAATTGGTTTTCATGTAAATGAATAAACTTTCTGAAGACATTGATCTAATTCCAAGAGCATTGTATCTGGACTATGTTGTAAAACTACATTACCGTCAAAATATGAAGTGACAATACAAGTTTAACATAACACACGGGTAGTTGAGTGGGAGAACAATCGATACGTTTCGTAAATTTGCTATCAAGTATCTGTTACCTTCCACGAGCACAGGTATTGAGTAACTTGCAAGTGATTGGTTATTCATGAATCACAGAGGACCACTGGTGTTTTGTGGATAAGAGTTATTTTTCTATACAAAAAAAATAATATATTATCCTTCTGCAATACCATCTCTAAATTGTCCTGTCCTCTAATAAATGGATAGTGGTACAATTCTTGTACTAGTTCTCCAGTTGCCCAGAATAATGCCAAAAAAAACAGTTAAATATTCCCTCCTTTTCATTTTTGGTGATGGTATTTTACAAATATGTAAAAAATAATAATTTAAAAGGATCATTTTCTTTTTTAAATTTGTGTTTCTTTTTATAATTGTGGTGGTCGAGTCAATTTGTTCGCATGAAAGGCTAAACTTCACCAGGTTCTTGTATCTTTCATCAGCAAAAGTATGAGGTAACTTTGTCTATCACAATGGTAACTCTATCTATCAAGGTTAATATTTTGTGATTGAGATTTGTGGTTTCAAACATGTCATGACACTTTTGTAATTCTAAAGTCACGTCATGCACGGTAAAGCAAGAAGTATGAAGTGAAGTCGTGTTGAAGTAAACTAAAAAAAGAATGTCACGACCAAAGGCGGACCCAAACCCTAAGTTGGAGTGTACGTATATACAAATATACTATTTTGAGAAACTGGTAGAAACTAAGATATAATTAACTGTATACCCATGAAAAGCATAGGAGTCCTCTAGTGTTGTTGTTATATGCTAGAGAAATCACCCTACTCCCTGTGTAGGTTCAAATTCTGGGTTCGCCTCTGATGACATGGTCATGTATATTGCTGTCACTTGGCTTTTTGTGATGCATTTTTCTTAATGTAAAATTATTGTAAGGATGTTTTAATTTGTTTCCACAATTATGGTAAGTAAAAAAGGATAACATGAAATTTTTCAACAGTTTGTGGTTGAGATTGTGGAAAAAAAAATAATACATTACATATATACATGAGGACATAGATCATCTTATCTCTTATCAAATTAATCTTGATGATACACCACTCATTTTTTGAACCTCAATTTGTAACCAAAACTTAAAACATCATTTTTTTTTTTTAAAAAAAAAAATGAAACTTGAAAAGTATATATATATACCAAAGGATTTAAGTAGTTTTTGTCAAATATACAAAAACCATGGCTTCTCATGCAGCTTTGGCTCCTTCAAGAATCCCTACAAGCACAAGGCTTCTATCAAAGAACTCTTACTCTTTCCCTACTCAATGCTTCTCTAAGGTCTTTACTTTCTTTCCAAAAAAAAAAAAGTCGAAAAAAAAGAAGATTTTTCTTCTAGTAAATGTGTTCTTGTTGTTGATTTATCTGTTTTTTTTTTGTAGAAATTTGAAGTAGCAGAGTTCTCTGGTCTTCGATCGAGTGGATGTGTGACATTTTGTAACAAAGAGTCTTCCTTCTTTGATGTTGTGTCTGCTCAACTCACTCCCAAGGTAAGCATTTTTACTCTTACTCAGTAAAACATCTGCTTTAGACCGCGAAGCAAAACACTAAACATAACAGAATGTAGTGATTTTTTCAAAACTTACGACCATACACTCTTCCTCATTAGTCTGTTCTGAAAAGAATGACATATTTCTATGTTTGTATCCTTTTCACCATAAACGTCTCATTTTACTGTTATTGGCATGTTTAAACGTAACAAGCTCTAAAAAGATTGTTCTTTTTTCACTACGTTGTCATATGGAGTGAAACATCAGATAAGAAATGCAGTGTTTCATCACTAAGATATCAAATAGTAGTCTCGAATTCAAGGTGTGTTATGTTTTCATTGCTAATAACCAATTTGATCTCGAGGCAAGGAATAACCAGTTATGCTAAAAGTTGTAGTTAAAACAGCCAGAACCATACCATCTATCATATAACGGAAAAACAGTAGTGTTTTGTACCTTTCTTCCTGAAACTCGTTTACTTTTATCTCAAATCAGACCACAGGATCAGCAGGACCAGTGAAAGGAGAAACAGTTGCCAAATTGAAGGTTGCCATCAATGGTTTCGGAAGAATTGGCAGGAACTTCCTTCGTTGTTGGCATGGACGCAAGGACTCACCACTGGATGTCGTTGTCGTCAATGACAGTGGTGGTGTCAAGAATGTGAGCATTTACCTGCAAAAAGATCAGCACATTTATAGCATTTGTTGGTTTTACTATCAAACTTTTTCGCGGTACGATGCTTAATGTATTGCAAATATTATGTTAATGCAGGCATCTCACTTGCTTAAGTATGATTCCATGTTGGGAACATTCAAGGCTGATGTGAAAATAGTGGATAATGAAACTATTAGTGTTGATGGAAAGAACATTAAAGTTGTCTCTAGCAGGGATCCTCTTAAGCTTCCATGGGCTGAACTTGGTATTGACATTGTTATCGAGGTAAACTACGCGTTAATAGCATTTTTTGATCCCTCGGTTATTGGTAGATTCTACTTTTAGTACTCGTAATATCTAAGCCGAGGGTCTATCAGAAACAGTCTCTCTGCCTTCACAAGGTCCCCTGACCTTTCATGCTAATATACATAACTAACGTAGCGAATGTCATAATTCATCCTATCATAACATTCGACTGATACATACCTATGTTGCTCGGACCCTTCAAAAATGTTGTCAGATATGTGTCCGATTCTCCAAAAGTTACTCATTATTTGCTTAACGAGATAAAATCAACGAGATTGATCAATACAAAGTCCAGCACTTTCAACATGATGAATCCTGAGAAAAGATGCTGATTAAGTTACCTAATAATGTTGTTCGAAAACTTACAGGGAACCGGTGTGTTCGTTGATGGTCCGGGTGCTGGGAAGCACATCCAAGCTGGTGCCAAGAAAGTTATCATCACTGCACCAGCAAAAGGTGCTGATATTCCGACCTACGTTGTTGGAGTGAATGAACAAGACTACTCTCATGAGGTTGCCAATATCGTAAGGTCAGTGCAATTTATGTGAATGTGTTTGACTGGACACAAAGTTTAAGAAATAAAGCGAGATTTTTTGAAAAAAAGGATCATTCTTTTGTGGAATGACTAAAAATGAAATTGTGTCACATAAATTTGGACGGAGGGAGTATATTTAATGTTCAAGAAGACATTGAAGTAATGTTCTACCTTTGTAAATGCAGCAATGCCTCTTGCACCACCAACTGCTTGGCCCCTTTTGCAAAAATCTTGGATGAAGAATTTGGTAAGCAGAAGATTTAATACTGTTCAAATTTATGTGGTTTTAAATGTTCGATTATTTATATCATCGGAAACAGACTCTCTACCTTCACAAATTAGGGGTAAGGCTGTGTACGCACCACCTTCCCAGATCTCACTTGTAGGATTACGCGAATATGTTGTTTGACTATTTTCATTCACTTTTGTAGGTATTGTTAAGGGAACTATGACAACAACTCACTCTTACACCGGAGATCAGGTAATCATGATATACGATACAACAGGGGAATTTGTGAAAACGTGCACCTTACAATGACGCTGAATGGATTTGATTATGTTGTATGCAGAGGCTTCTGGATGCATCACACCGTGACTTGAGGAGAGCGAGAGCTGCAGCATTGAACATTGTCCCGACCAGCACTGGTGCAGCAAAGGCTGTGTCTCTAGTGCTACCTCAGCTCAAGGGAAAGCTCAATGGAATCGCTCTCCGAGTGCCAACACCTAATGTTTCGGTTGTTGACCTTGTTATCAATGTTGAAAAGAAAGGAATTTCAGCTGAAGATGTCAATGCAGCTTTCAGAAAGGCAGCTGACGGTCCGTTGAATGGCATATTGGCTGTTTGTGATGAGCCTCTTGTGTCAGTTGACTTCCGATGCAGTGATGTTTCCACCACCATCGACTCCTCTTTAACCATGGTTATGGGAGACGACATGGTCAAGATTGTCGCTTGGTATGACAACGAGTGGGGATACAGGTAACCTGAACACAATCATTTCGCATACTTATACAACCAACCTGAATACTCATTTACATTAAAAAACACACATGCATAAGCACACATATACCGTTGATTCACTCTGTGATCATACTTGGTAAAATTGCAGCCAACGTGTGGTCGACTTAGCTCATCTGGTAGCAGAAAAATGGCCCGGTTCAGCTGCAGTAGGGAGCGGAGACGCCTTAGAGGACTACTGCAAGACAAACCCTGCAGACAAGGAATGCAAAGTCTACGAATAATCTCTCTGCTTTCTTTTCCTTTTTTTGAAATTCCGCATGGATGATTTTTGAAGCTAAATTGTTTCCCTTGTTCAAAAATTTATAAATGAACGAACGACAGTAAAATCACACAGTTTGGATATCATGTGTACAGTCATATAGACTGGTTTCACCATTAACCAGGATGCATTTCAACAATGAATTCTGTTTTACATTTCAAGATCTCTGCTGACTTTCACCTCGTTAGCTAAACTATTGACATTCAATTAGGATATTTTGCTTCACTGTGTCGCTCATGAACCCCGGGGTAACATAGAGGAGGAAATATAGTGAAAACTTGAAGGATGAACGCGACAATAAAACTTCTATGATCTGCAGATTCAATTTTTAGTTATTTTATTGTCTCTATTGAAGAGTCGAAGTATTTGGACACCATGATAATAAATCAACTGCAAACCTTGAAAGACAATAAATCAATAAACTATGGAGAGATCAAGACTCTTCAATCACTACGTTGTGGATGTTATTCCCTGGAAACAATCAAAAGTTATAATTTTCCAATTGTAGAGTGTTCAAGTTGATCACCCTTACGCATCGTGAATTACAAGTAGTAAAGATACATGCTAAAATTCAACTTCTTTTTCTTAGCCTGTCTCTACTGTAATATCATGCTAAAAAGCTTAAACGATTAGAGAGAACACGCATTTATTTACCTAACTATGTCTTGATCAGCACGAGAATCGGAGTTTCTTACTTGACAATGAGCTTGGCTCTAGCATGACCTCTGTTTATCTGAAATTGCTCTGTGATGCCAAGATGTGCCATAAGAAGCCAGACATGAGTAAGAAGCTCTCCTCCTTTACGCAGCTGTTGAGCGTGATGGTTCCCTCTGCAATGTGTAGCAGCATACGCAAGCATTTCCACCCATACTTCACTGATGATTTCCCATTTTCTCTGATTACCCTTTGCTTTCAATGATTTGGCAAGTATGCACGCGTCAAACAACACGCTCTTGCTCCTATCCCCTTTCACTTTTGCAGGTCCAACTTCAGTATTCACTGTTAGCAACTTGCGACTAGCTATAGTTAAGTCTTTTCCGACTTTCCTCTCTGTAAAAAACTCTTTGGCTTCAGCACATGTGTCTCTAAATCTGATCATCCCAAGTCCTATTGGCAGCATAAAGGGACACACTACTAAAAGATACAACATATAATCTGATAACTGCTTGCTTTGTTTGGATTTGATGGAACGAGTACCACTACTATCGTCAGTGTAATAGCATAGATCAGTAGCAATGTGCCAAATAAGGAAGCTTTGATCAAATTCTAACTCGGTCGACCAAACTAGGGAAGAACAGTCATTTCCTTTAAGTGCTTCAGTGCCTCTACTTGTGCATAAGACTGGATGATCATGCTTGTTATTACTTTCTCCGGCAAACTTTTGGAAATGGTCAAAGATCAGCTTTTTTAACCCCGGGGTGACTAGTTCATCCTTCTTGTACTTGTGTTTTTCCAAGAGCTCATTGATTCGGAAGAGTTTTTGGAACCTGTAGCACCGTGGGGGCTTGAACTCAACACAGTAGCTCAACAAATTGTATTGCGGTGTGCCATTGGACCACCTCATATTAGTTGATCTTCGCAGACACAGCTTTTTGAGGAGGAACGACTGGCAAAACTTTCTGTCGTGTTTCCCTTTGCTCAGCCAATTCTTTGTCCAGTCTGAGTGCAGCAAAACGATCAACGCACATATTTCCAGGAGAAAGGCCACCACCAGCAGCAGGTAAGTGAGAATCAAGTCAAGTATGTGGTATTTCGATCTTTCATTACATAAAGAAAATGAAATCAAGGTAAAGAAAGTGCAAGAGAAAGTAACCACACGAAGAATGAAGCCTAGAGGAGTATAAATAACGGGTGCTTTGGTATAGAAGGTATCGTATGCAAATCCTAACTCTGTCTCGATCACATCAAAAGCATCTTTTGGAGTAAGTTGCTTGAAGTAAAATTGGCTGTTGTCTCTGTCCTGGAAGCTAAGGATGAGATCCACAAAAAGACGTTTAAAAGTCTGGAACTGATCGAAAGCTTCAGATATCAGCAGCAATTTATCTTTACGAGTTGGGTAACAATGATCAATTGGAAGTGAGATTTCTTTAACCTCATCCGCAATCACGTAGAAGCCCTCAGCTTTCTTCAAAGTATATTCCTCCATGAATTTAGCATAATTTGGTCCAGGATCAGGGGATGTCAGCATTGAATCCCTGAGATTCTCGATTTTTGCTGAACGAAGAGCACATGTCCGCTCAGAGAACTTGATAACACCAGATACGAAGATGAATAAGCTTAGAAATGGAAGCCAAGAAGAGCCTGGCAAGGACACAAGCAAGATATAGAATGTTAGTCCACTCTGGATTATCAGACCGACTAAATGCCTTAACCACAGCTCGTTATCCTCCAATGAATAAGCCGTGATAGTATCAGGACCGCCAAGATGCAGCAGCATAAATGGCGCCCAGAACGACATCAATTCATCCTTGAAATTGTCATCATCACTTGTTTGTTTGCATTTATCCAACGTATTCTGAGCGATGATACCTAATGAAACAATAGCAATCCAATCTGCTAGTAAGTAAGATGTCCATAGAGTCATTCTGATCCATAATTTCGCCACAAACTGCCTGCGTTTGCCCAAAAAAATAAGCACAATCTGTAAGATGAGGCTTCCTAGAATCAGCACTTCTATTTCCCAATCTTTCCATGCTTTCCTCACGCTGTCCGGAATCAAATTAATTAGCCTTCTCCTCTCAGCATTAACGAATATTACACTTGCAGCTGCCAAAACAAAGATAAAAATTGGAAAACTAGGTCGGAATATTGTAAGAATATGACCCCCGAGCCTAACTCAACCCCAAAAACTAGCTCATGATGGAAGCATCGTCCACGTCCATATAAACAAACTATCAGACCATTTCCAATCAACGTGGGACTCTAACCCACTCCAACACCCCTTCACACCCAGACCCAACTAGACCGTGGAGCATGAGCCCAAACAGAGATAGATCTGGCTCTGATATATCATATAACACCCGAGACTAACTCAACCCCAAAAGCTAGCTCATGAGGGGATATAAACAAACAATCAGTTCATTCCCCAATCGATATGAGACTCTAACCCGCTCTAACAAATATAAGGTGGGCTCTTCATAAAATAAGGCACAATGAGTATGGGAAAGGGAGATAAATATAAAGCAAACCTATATCATTAAAAAAAAACTCCACTCTTACAAATCAACAAACTATCCTACCATATATATATATAAAGCAACAATATTAACCATTAAACGTTCAGTTTCACGAACCATAATTACTTAACATCCTCGAATGACTCTAACAACACACCTAGATTGAGTAACAGACACTTAAACTTTAAGTTCACATTTCCAACACTAACTTCGAAACAAAACTAGATGAAGCAAGAACAATAAGCAGAAACAAACAGTACCTGGTAAAAGCATGGCTTATCGATAAATTGCTTCCCACCAGCAGGTTACAGCAATGGATGAAAATGTTTATATTACTTATAATCACAGATATATGGAAAAGAAAGAAAAAGGAAACAACTTGGAAGTACCATTAGAAGACTTGTTGAGTCAACTTAGTGTACAGGGGGCCGGGGGACCACAAACTAGGAACATAACAAAGACTTAACTATTACATAAAGTTGACTCGGACACACACAGATATGGGTTCGTTAGAACCCATTAGCTTGGTGAAATCATGTATACGCACGAAGAAATTTATTAAATATGTACAAAAGTTGAATTTAGAAACCTAAACGAGCAGTTGAGTTCGTTGTCCTAAAAAATTCTTGACTGCATTTTGAAGTATCTTCTTGTAATATTTAAGATACTAACTAATCCATTCATATTACTAACCTAAGTGGAGCAATATAATGTTATGTTGAGTTGGTTGAGTAACACGGATCAACCGGTGAAATTATTATTTTTTCCATGCATAATAGGTGAAAGTTTATTGAAACGAGGGTCTATTGAAACAGCCTCTCTACCTCTGAGATAGGGGTAAGGGCTGTGTACGTTCTACCTTTCTCCAAACTCCACTTTGTGGGACTACACTGGGTATGTCGTTGTATAATCTCTATCAAAGAGGGATTGCATTACGAGTGAACTAATCAATATTATTAGTAGGAGAAGCAAATTACTGCTTTCTCTCTAAAGACAGACATTTGAGTAAATGAATACAATGTTCCATTGATATGAGTCGAGGATCTTTTGGAAACAATTCGTCTACCTCCACGAGGCAGTGGTAAGGTTTGTGTACACTCTACCCTCCCCAGACCCCACTTAGTGGTATTTCAGTTGTTGTTTCAATATCAAGCACGAGAAAGTTCTGTATATATTAGAAATTACAGGCGAATCACATCAAAATTTAAAATTGTTACAGAGGATAATAAGGGCCTCATTGAGTAGACTTAAAACACATAACTAATGCATCAGGTGAAACTGAAGTACAAATTATTGAAGCATTGCTTACCCAGTAGCTAACTACTGGTTAGCATCACAAGATTGAATTTGATAATCGATGATGAATGGTAACACAGCTCTGATTGAAGTAGCCTTGGAGATACACTTGTACAGAATCGTTGCAAGCTACTCGTTGGAGTGACTTTCATCAGAAGTATGATCAGCATGCTCCCACTGCCACGAAGAAAAATGTGTTTTTGTAAGTCTATTGATCAACAAAATCTCGAGGAAGAAGGATAAATATTCAAACCTGACATATTATGGAAGGAATGGTGTGCTCATAAAATAGTTATTTGTCTCGACAATAACATAGAGAGTTGAAGGGAGAAACTTACCGGCAAGGGGGTAAAATCATAATCTTTGAAAGTGAGAATCAAATCCCGACTCCTCATGTACTTTTCGACATTCTGTTTGAACTCTTCTGGCATGTTGGTTATGATCAATTCCCTGAGACTTGTTTTTTTCCTCAGTATTTTGGGAATGCTCATCAGTTTATAGCAGCATCGGATATTTATCTCTTTGAGCTTCTCCATTGCCGCTTCCTCCACATCCCACTTTTCCAAGTTCTTCAGTTTCCAAATCTTTAGAACTCGAAGCTCTTTGAATCCTCCCTGAGGGCACACCATTTCCTTCCCCATATAGGAATCAGACAGAAGCCTGAGGACATTAAGATGTTGAAGCTTCCCAAGAATCGGCATAGGATCGTCTGTCAGCTTTGAAAGAGACAACGTGACTACCTTAAGCCCTTGAGGTAAGTCTTCAGGAAGATTTGGTAATTTACCTAGCAAGTTTAGGTGGGATAGATTGCTCAGCTTTGATAGAGACAACGGCTCGTTACCAAAACGTGATGGATGTCCTACGTCATTTATGGATCGTAACCTCAAAGATTGAAGAGAAGTTAAATTTGAAATCCAATCAAGAAGGTGGTCACAATCGGTCAAACAGAAAGTAATGCCTGCCTCTCTAAGATTACACAACCGATCCAGTCCATTCTTCACTGGGCTATCATCATCTACGGACAATCCCCACAGTGTGAGGAGTGTAGGCAAAGAATTGGTATCTGAATGCTGAGGCATGTCAAGACGGATGTGACTGAGATTGAGATGCCGCAATTTCTTTGATTTCCACATGGAGGTGGGTAAGTTATTTATGTTAGTGTGCTTCACATCTAATGTCTCAAGATATGGCAAGTCACCAACGGACGAGGGAAGAGCATCCAAGAAAGTCCATCTTAATCCCAAGTATCTCAAGTGAAATAACTCACCAAGATTCTCAGGTAAACTTGGCTTATACACTCCTTCCAGGTCAAGCACCCTCAGCAATCCGAAACCCTTAGTAATTACGCTATTTAGAAGGATGCCTACTTCCTTGGCTGGGGTGTCTTTCCTCTGGAAATTGAATGATAAGTAAGAGCGAAGATGTTTAAACCGGGAAGCATCACTATAAATATCCCTACTGCTGGCATGCTCAACAAGCCGTCTAACATTCAACAGAACTGTATCTTCTGTGCTACATGTACTGCAGTGAACATGGAAAAACTTGATGTTCTGGGCCTTAGGCAACAGATAGTCATGGAGAACGCCTAGTAACCGACATCTTCTGGGACTTCCATCAGACCTAAATTTGGATATCTGAATCAAGCTCCGCTTGACTAGATCATCAAAGTTTTCTTGTACAACATCCTCCGGGAATTTATCTGATTTGGGGTTTACAAAACCCTCTGAAAGCCACAAACGGAATAGCCTCCTTACCGGAATGTCGTACTCTTTAGGGAATAGCACCAGGTAGAGTACACACAGTTTCAAATGGTCAGGCAGATCCGTATAGCTAAGGGATACAATGTCCTTCGTTTCCCAGTTTGTGCGCAGCATTTTTTGAAGATAATCAAAGCGATTTGTATCTCCCTTGGTCGACAACATGCTGCCAAGAAGGACAATATTCAAGGGGAGACCAGAGCAGACATCAAGAACTCGCTGCTTCGAATCTTGATGTTCATTTCCTAACTCCCAAGTATCCCAACCAGCTTTCTTCATGAACAAGTTCCAGCTATAGTTTTTTCTCAGCTTTTTCACCTTATGGATACAATTCGGAGGAGATACATACCACATCGGACTAACGCTGGTGGTGATGAGAAGTAGTTTACTTCCATTTCGACTGCCTAAGAAAACAGATCTCAGCTCTTCCCACATCTGCTCACTCTGTACATCGTCCAACACAATCAAGTATTTTTCTTTATTGAAGCACTCCAAAAGTCTACTTTCCAGCTCATTGGTAGTTAGATCCACAGAGTCCTTGGAATCCCCCATCTGTTTTAGCAAGTTCTGCAATATATCTGGTTTATTAAACTTTTTTGAAATGGTGACCCATGCGCATCCAGACTCAAAATGATTTCTGATTTTCCTATTTCTGTATACGGCACGAGCCAAAGTAGTCTTGCCTGAACCCATTTTACCAGCAATTTGGACGATCGGGGGCCTTCCATCATCAGCTGTCGTGGTTAGTCTTTCCACTAAGTCATACACTTCTTGTTTAATGTCAAACATCTCCAGTTCTTCGTCATCATAAGAATATGTGTAAATAAGTCTGGCTTGTGTTGCACGGTCTAACCTCATAGACTTGTCGCTGATGCACCTCAGAGATATGTTTTCACGGTCTAACCTCAAAGGCACATCACCGATGCACCTCAAAGGTTTTTTATCTACCTCCAGTACTATTTCCTCTCTCTCTGGGATCATAGGATAACTACATTGTGCCTTTGGACTTATTAGTCTAACTTTTGCAGAATCCTCATCGTTGTGATCTTCAATATCTCCATCTTCAGCTTCCGCACCATTCTGATCACCCATATAGGTGGTTGTCCCATTGCTACGAGCGTCCTGTTCACCAGTACTTTTGTGTTTTTCATTGATCACCCGTTTAATGTCTGAAGGGATTCTCTTCATCTTCTTTGTCAGCTTGCAAGCCAGGAAGTTCTTGAGAACCAAAGAGTGATTCATAAGGAAACTCCATTTCTTGTTGTGAGGGGCGATGTCAAGGACAAAAGACTCAACAGAGTCCTCAACATAGTATAGACTATGCAGACACCCTTCAGCCCACTTCTTGAATTCTTCGCTGTCGTTTGAGTCAGCAATGGCGCGTTGCATTTCTTCTAAAGCATTCTCTATCACCCTTTTGTTCGTTATCTCATTAGAAAGCGTATCCTTGAGTCTCTCTATCACCACAGAAGCTTCTGCAGCCAACTCCATTTGTCCACAAGGATGCAATAGGCAAGAGCAACAGCGAATATTACGAAGATCCAAACCTACAAGTTGATCCGGTGAAAATTGTTAAAAAAAACACAACAACAACTGACAAAGATAGAGTGTACACAGACCTTATCCTCGGTTCAAGAAAAACAGTCAAAATTGTTATAAGACAACGGACCTGATATTCACTTAAGACTATTTTTTAACTAAAGCAGTGAGCTAAACTAGACACTTTTTCCGTTCTTCTTCTTCTCGTGTTATTGTAACCACGATTGTCGTGTTGAACTCACACTCAGATATAAACAAATAAAGGATGAAATGTTAAAAAAATACTATCTAGTACCAACAAATATCAAACGATTTAATAGTACATTGTATTAAATGAAGGTTAAATGTGTTTAGTCGGATCAAGAGGATGGAACTCGCCAAATATAAGTGTAAATATTCGATACAGTATGAGCAAATTTCGCTTTACCAAGGCTGGGAGTTATAGACGGGCTAACGATAATCTGGTTCAAATCTCTTTTGGCTACTACTAGTTCATTTCCAGTTGCATATTTGAACTCATATATAGCAGCAACTGAATCCATAACTTTAAATCCGAATAAAGTTGTCTCCGTGTGGCCTATAAGTCGAAGTTACGAGCCATGGAAGAGGCAACTAATGCCTGCATTACGGTAGGTTGTCTACATCTACGTGTATTCCTTGGACTCTCCAAAAATGTTGTTGCACTTGCGTCAGATCCTTCAAAAATTCACTAGTTTTGGAGGATCCAACACGAACCCGTCAATATTTTTGAAGAGTCCAAACAACAGATAGCTCTACATCACACCCCTTGGTATGCGGTCCTTCCCGGGACCCTTTGTAAACATGGGATGTTTTACGCATACAACAACAACATACACAGTATAGTCTCAGTGGGATCTAGAAGGATAGAGTATACGCAGATCTGACCTCTAGGTAAAATAGTTGTTTCCTATAGACCCTCAGCTCAAGACAAATACAAAAAAACAACAGATAGTAGCATAATAATAAAATAATATTATAATTAAACTACACGAAAAACTATATTGTAAATAGACATCAAAGAAGAAGAAACAAGAGCAATACTACTGCTACTAAAATAGACAACAAGTCAATACCCTAAGCCTTCACCATATCAGCAAAAAATTGGCTATTATTAAATCAGTACCCATAAACAATGTAAATCAACGTCTATCATAATTTTAACCATATATAAACAGTATAATTTTCAGTCAAAAAACCATATGAGCACAGTATTATAAATTTATGCGTAAAAATTCATAAAAAATTGTAACAAATAGTAGATCCAAACTAAAAAAAATTTAAAAATTAAACTCATAAAACGTAAATTCTAAATTTTACCTCTAACAATATATAGTAGCAAAATAAGAAACAATTTTATGAACAAACCAACATTATAATTTTTTGAGAAAAAAAAGAAGAGTACCTGAAAAGAAGCTCTGCCAAAAACACTCTTTGAGAATTGTCTAATCAAAAGTGGACCACAAAGACTATCAATTATTTATTTATAATCGAGAAATTTTCGAAGATCAGTGACACACAATTCGAAAAAATAGTAGCAATAATTTTTCAAAGACTAGTAGTAACACATTATTTGAAATTCGATGAATAATGAACTCGTTACGAAGATCATAGGATATTTTAATAGTAATTTCGCCATAAAAATGAAGTCAAAAGTCAAGCACATAAGGTGCAAGTACTTCGTACAAGTTTTATTGGAAAATATTTTTCATGCAAATAATTGAGTCTTTTTTTAATGTTCTTTTAAGTCATCAAAAAAAAAAAAAAATATATATATATATATATATATATAATTATTTTAACTATATATAAATAATATAATTTTTCATCGAAGGGACTTCGGATGAACCGCTTCGTAGAAGGTGGCTCCGCCCTGAAAGGAGGTTGTAGGGAGTAGGGGTGAAAAATATATTTTTTTTTCAATATTTTTGTCGAGTTAAACATGAAAAAATTGAAAAAAAAAATTAATTTCCTCAATATCAAACACATCAAGCTAGATGGCAATTATTTTTTAATTAAATTATGAATCGATTATTTGTACATATGATAAAATTCGAAATAATGAATTGATACATATAAAAACATATGAACTTTAAACAATTGTACACATTATAACGTATAAATTACATTATATGACTTATATTACACAAAATTTGAGAACTATACTTTTATACAAACTTTAAAAAGTTATAAAAAAACTAAATGTGTATAGTAATAAAACTGAAAAACTAAAAAAAATCATCTTCATATCCGTACATTGTATATAAATACAAATCAAATAAAGAATTGTTAGTTGTAAATTATACAAACGTGACTAATTATCATACAAACTCGAAGTCGATTCACATAATGATTAATATTAATTGCGAGTTGTAATTATTATAAACTATAGCTATGATGACTAATTAAATAATATAAACTTGCTTAGCCACATAAAATATAATATTAATAACATAAATGTTAACAAAGCATAAATTGATCTGAACATAAAAAAAATATAAATAATAAAATATAAAAATACAATAAATTAAAATTATTAAAATAAATTCATATCATAATTTTCTAAAATAATAAATTTAGGAACCACAAATTATGAAGTTGATAGGACATAAAGAGTCTTTTTAAATCCTATTTAATTCCTACCTACCAACTTTCCAACAAAAGAGACGTAGAAAAGTTTGTGTTCTAAGAAGGAAAATGAATTTTAGAAAAATATTTTTATTCCATGATATTTTGGCATTTAAATATAAAAATAATAAATACAATAACAAAATTATTTTCTCAAAAAACTTTTCGAAAAAACAATTTTCATTCTCTAAGTAGGATGACATCTTTTTTGACTTTTATCTTTATATTTTTTGTTTTACTAATATTTTGATGCAGTTTGAGAAAATATTTCTTTATGAGAATGGGATCGAGCCTTGAATATAAATAAAATGAGCATCACTTCAAATGCGGGATTCGAACTTAATCAAAGCTCTAATGTGTGTGAGATTTGTATTTTCACTCAACTCTCGAAAGAATATTGTATTTAGGTTTAAACATAAGGTTAATTTTCAAATATTAAAAATTCTTTTCCATTTTTTTTTTTGATTTTGAAAATTTATATATATTTTTTCCAACGTCACCATAAAGTTAGCCTTTGGCAGACAGCATGCTTGACCATATCCTTCGTAAAAGGCTGCTATTAGTAGAAACAAAAGTAGGTTTAATAATTCTTTTTTGAAGAATTATTCTTCGTATGCTTTGTCCATATATTTTAGGGCTAACTTTTATATATAACAAATAAAAAACTTATATTTGTATGCTATAACAAAATTTTCATAATTGCACTTTATAGCAAATATAGAAACTGTATAATTCGCTATACATATACAGTTGAAGCAAATTGTATAAAACAAGAAAGACAAAGACACTTGGACAGAGGACTGTGTAAAAACGAAGTGTATAAAACGAATTATATTATTATAAGTGTATAGAACGATTATATACAATTTGAATTTGTATCAAATGAGAAAGAGAGAAAGACAAAAGAGACTTGACAAGGAATATACAATTGAATCGAAGTGTATAAACGAGAAAAGAGAAATTTGAAAATTGTATAAAACGAAAAAGAGAGAAAGGCAAAAGAAACTAGGCAGGGGAGTATTTTTAGTGTATATTTATAAGTATATAGGATGAAAATACATGTACTTGCATGTGTATATACAATTTTCTCACGCTTTATAGAAACAGAAACGCAATTTCTACATTTCGCTTCTGTTTGTATAAGTGAGAAAGGCGAGCGAGATTTGGGAGAGTGGCGAGCGAGATGTGGAAGAGGGGAATAAAAATATATGTACTTATACAATTTTCTTTGCTTTATACAATTAGAAACAATTTTTATACACTTCTGTTTGTATAAAAAGTGAGGGAGCGAGCAAGAAATTGGAGGAGAGTGGCGAACGAGATATTTGGGAGGGAGGCGCCTTACAATTTTTTGCAAACGTTTGCTATGGAGCACAATTAAATCAAACCCTAGCTACTCCATTTATTTTAGGTTATTAGTTTGTTATTATATATAATTTTCCCTATATTTTATTTATTAAAATTTATAAAGACAAAGTCATGCTTATTTTTAACATTTGTTTAAAAAAAATAGAAGATAGTATTTTAGTTTCAATTTATCAAGATGGTGTTGGAAAATAAGTTTCGATTACTTTTCAAAATGTGTCAAATTGGAAATTTAAAACCAAATATTAATTTCGTGACTTTGATTCAAATAGCTAGTAGTAAATTTATTTTAAGAAACTTATTAAATATAAACAAAAATTAAAGTTAGAACTCATTTAGTGTTAAAGTTATTATTTTAAAATTCAAAACACATAAAATTAAAATTATAATTTGTCTCTGATTATTTATTTATTTTAATAATAAATTCATCTCAACTATCATTTAGTTGAATGACACAATTAACTACTCATTCTAAAATTGAAATTGATAAACATATTACATACTATTATTTCTCACCAATATCCAATCAAAACCATAATAAAAACAAATTATTAACCAACAATAATTCTAATTCCATTTCTCTTAAAAGGATTTCAATTCCCTCCTTAAATTCTAATTAACAATCTTTCTCTTTCATATATATATATATATATATATATATATATATATATATATATATATATATATATATATATATATATATATATATATCGACTTATTGAATTATAAAATAAAGTTGATTGAGTTTCGATACGTCTCGAAAAGTTCAATTTTCATTATCACTTCAATTTTTGCTTTGAGAAAAACCAGCTTCTTGAGTTTTAGGCCACACCCAAGACGTCGTCGTTTTGTTTGTTAAAGGATTGAATAATTGTCAAGGGATTAATAGGGAGTCTAGTGATGTATTTTTTTGGGTATGGGGGTAATAAGGTAATTAAAACCAACGAAACGAGTTCGATACAAGAAGTTTTTTCGATGTAATAGTCCTGATTCAACTGTTTTCGAGGGAGAGAGGATATCCGTTTCTCTCGAAATTATACTACCCGTACCATACTAAACTACGGAGATTGGAAAGTAACGAGAAGTTAGAGAAAGCTCGTGTTTGTGCATGTACTATGGTGTATAATGTTGGTAAGTTTTTGAAAGAATGGGTATTGTATCGTTCGAAAATTGGTGTTGACAAATTCATATCATACGACAATGCTAGCAAGGGCGGACCCACAGAGGGTCAAGTGGATTCACATAAATTCACTTCGTTGAAAAATCAAACTACATGATTCATTGAATATATTTTTTGAAGCATCTATCTTAAACTATTAATTAAAGCAAATAGTTTGATTTATTTGCTTGATTTTGATATAATAATATATTTTTATTTTTTAATACTTTATATTAAATCAAAATCAAGCAAATAAATCAAACTACATGATTCATTAATTACCATTTTATCATAATTGTTATATTCGATGGTAAGGCCAAGCCCCCTCCCGCATGCATCTTCCTATATATAACAATCTAAACAATTGATTTTTAAGTTTAATCGTTATTAGATATAAAAAAAAATTGACAACTATGTAAGCAAATGAATAACATTTTATTATCTACAATGCATTCTTTCTTTAATAAATATTAATAATCAATTAATATGTAAAGTTAAATACTTAATGTATTTTTAAGAATACTATTATGATGATGTGTATGTGTATATATTTAAGGCCTCTTATTATTATTACAACGCGTTTCTATCCTCTATCTATCTATCATTTCTATTGGTAAAATTCATTTTTCTTCACCTAACTTACCTACTTTTGCTCTTACTGAATCCTCCCGTATTATCATCTTCGAAATTCTCATATTTTGAGTTATTATGGCCGGAAAAATCCTTACGATTTTCTTTTTCATTACTACTTCGATTTTCTTCTTTGCTACTCTATATCACCTTTACCTTCGTGATTCTATCTCCTCCGTCTCCTCCTCTTCTATCGATAACAATTATCTCCGTCTTTCTGATCCTCCACCATCACCACCACCACCGAAAATCACCCCTATTACTATCTCCACCCCACCCCCACCCCCGAAAATCACCCCCATTACTATCTCCCCCCCACCCCCACCCCCGAAAATCACCCCCATTACTATCTCCCCCCACCCCCACCCCCGAAAATCACCACCATTACTATCTCCTCCTCACCCCCACCCCCGAAAATCGCCATTACTATTCCATCAAAAAAACCTGATAACCTCGTTATTGATGAAAATATCTCTTCACCTATAACTCCATTTCAAATTTCTCCGCTACATGGTCCAATCTCATCCGTATCGATTCTAATGCCCGATTGGGAAATTTTCGTTATTGTTTCTCCGGAACATACTCATGTAATTTCTCGTAACGATCCTTATATTTGTTTATACGGAACAGGGGAAATTTCCCCTGCTATTCCAGCAGGGGAGCTCATTTTTCCTGTTCGATCTATGTTCAAATGCGAGTTTCCAAAGAGAGCTCGCCGGAGATTGCCATTCAAACCGCCAATACTGATGAAATTAACAGAAAATCGAAACGTTAGCATGATACCAACGATGCCCGAGCTGTTAAGATGGACATTTCTCGTTTACGATTCTCTAACAACAGACGAAGACATTGTTCTGTTCGTTAAAGGATTGAATAATCGTCAAGGAATTAACAGAGAACCCAATGAATTCAACTGTATTTTCGGGTATGGGGGTAGTAACGTAATTAGAACTAACGTAACGAGTTCAATACAAGAAGTTTTTCGATGTAATCGCCCTGATCCAAACGTTTTGGGAGGAGAAGGAGTATCAATCTCTCTCGAAAATTTACTTCCTGTTCCTATGGTTGTACCTTCCGTGGCTTATTACAATGCACCACGTAAACTGGCAACTAACAAGAAGTCAGAGAAAGCTCGTCTTTGTGCATGTACCATGGTGTACAATGTTGGTAAATTCTTAAAAGAATGGGTATTGTATCATTCAAAAATAGGTGTTGAAAAATTCGTGTTATACGACAATGCTAGTGATGATGATTTAGGAAAAGTTGTCGATGAGCTTGTTCATGATGGCTATGATGTGAAAACTTATTTTTGGGTGTGGCCTAAAACTCAAGAAGCCGGTTTTTCGCATAGTACAATCTATGCTAAGGATTCTTGTTCATGGATGATGTACATCGACGTGGATGAATTTGTCTATTCACCCCTATGGGCTAATCTATCGCGTCCAAACGAATCTCTATTGCATTCGTTGTTACCACATCATAAGAATATACAAGATCCATTGCTTGACAAGAGACAAGTCGGAGAAATTAGTATCCCTTGTTATGAATTTGGACCATCGAACATGAACACTCATCCGATAACAGGAGTGACACAAGGATACAACTGCAGAAGGAAGTTTGAGAATAGACACAAGTCGATAGTATTCTTGGACGCGGTTCATCACTCTTTGCTCAATATGATTCATCATTTCATATTGAACAAAAGGTATAGGGGAAAGAAAATGAGTGTTCATGATATGGCGGTGAATCACTACAAGTTTCAAGCATGGCCTGAGTTTAAGGCGAAATTTAGGAGAAGGGTATCGGCTTATGTTATTGATTGGACTAAAGAATTGAACCCACGCTCAAAGGATCGAACCCCAGGACTAGGGTTTAGTCCGGTTGAGCCTAAAGGTTGGCCATTGAAGTTTTGCGAGGTATATGATAATGGTTTAAAAGATTTAACACGGAGATGGTTTGCCCTAAAGTCTCCAACTCCATTACATGATTATCGTATGGAATGGCAAAGATGACTAGTTAGCGTTTATGTTGCTCAGACCCTTAAAAGATGGTATGTCACTCGTGTCAGGTCCTTCAAGAATGCATAATTTTGAAGTCCATTTTGATGGATCCGAGCAATACAGACCCTTAAAAGATGGTATGGCACTCGTGTCAGTTCCTTCAAGAATGCATAACTTTGAAGTTCATTTTGAAGGATCTGAGCAACATATAGGTCGAAATTTTTCTTTGAGAGTTATTTAATACTCATGTATATTATGACAAATTGAGTTTTTTTGCTAGTATTGATTGAGCACCAACTGCAAATTTACAGCCTAAATTGTGATCACTAAGAAGCTTAGAGGAAACTTTTTTTTTTTTTTTGTATAGACATTTGATTGTTGAATTCTTTGTTTTGATTCATTCAATGTTCATTATTCTTTCGTTTTAATTTATTTTTCTTACTTTCATTTTTATTTTGTTTAGAAAGGAATGTGATTCTTTCCTTTTTCTCACAACTCCTTGATTTCAACTTTTTACGTAATATGCTTAAAATCATATGATTAAAAGATATTTTGATACATTAATTATGTTTTTAGTTTAAGATAAAAAGATTCAAAAGTTGTGTTTTACTCTGAAGCTTCGTATCACATTGAAATCAGACAAACAAATTAAAACAGTAGTTTCATTATTAGTTCTTGTTTTGTGCTTATTAATCCTCCCTAAACTCAAGTAGCTAATATTATTTCTTTTGGAATTATTCTGGTGTAGTTTGCATGGTGGCTTACAAAAATACTTCTATAGTTTGTAATTAAACAAAAAATGCATAATTAATGAAATCTATGTGATTAGAAAAACATACTACTACCCCATTAATAAAGGTAAAAATAAGAAAATGACATTAACTTTTTTAGGTAATATTGAATAATAATAAGGAAGGAATTAACATCACCATCAAATGGAATAGAGGATAGGATATTTGACCAGGTGTTTTTTTTCCCAGATCTAACGTCTCTATCGACTATTCTTTATCTAAGTTACCTACTTTTGCTCCTACTAGATTTAGGAGGAATTCAATATCGAATTCTCCGATCTATTACTTATTTCTTTCTGACTCGATAAAAACTACACTCTCTCCAGAGTATTATTAAATTCTTTAAAAATAATTATTGCAATGATTAATAAACAAAGAATTGAATGCAGACTAATTAATGAGGATAAATCATGAAGAGGAATATATTTCAAGGTAAATATAGCAAAATATTTGTCATGTTTCACTTTTCGTGAATCAAATATTTATATGAATTTTTATCAACTTTTTAACATATATTTTTTCTATCTTATATATTGATATGATAAGAATCGTAACTTATAGTAACATTAATATAGTTTTATTGAATATCTTAATAAAAGTTCAAAATAACATTTAGAAATTAAAATTATGTTTGAACATCAATTTAACTTTGAAGAAAATACATTATTAGTATTTTAAAAAAATGAATTAAAATTACTTTTTCAAATTTGAAACTTATTTTCAAATTATTTTTGGTGTTTTTTTTTTTTAAATCCAATGTATGACCAAACTTTATTTTTTAAATATTTTCTTGAAATAAGAGATGCCGCTAAATGAGGAGCTGCAACAATTATGCTAAACTTAGAAATCATGGGATATGTAACGTATTATTTTCCTTTTTTTTTAATTCATATGGTCATATGAGACCAAAATATAATAATATAGGATCCATTTTTGGTTCAATTTTTTCCTCACTTTCTCTAATTTCGAATCACTGTAATAGTCTGCAAATCACAAATGAGAAGTAAATTATATTAGACAAGCTCAGTGACAAAGTAAAAAAATTGTTAAAATATTTAATATTTAATATATTCGTATTACATGTGATCAAAAGTAATCTTTAACCTATTTCATACAATTTTCTATATAAATAATATAATTTTTCGGTGAATTATGTTCAACCTAACCACTCTTCACTCTATGAGTCAATGTCATTGGACAAACCACATGCAACAAGCTCGACGAATAAAATATACAAGGATTCTCAAACCTGAAACTTCTCATTAGGAAGATCATTTGCTCAACTAACTTGATCACTCTCGACTATTTTATTTTTATTTTTATATTTTGGGACAAACACACATACACTGAATTCTGGCTTCGTCACTGCCTCACACACGGAGTCTAATTTTGGAATTTTTTGTCACAAATACAAAAAATAATTACCTGGCCTTTATTTATTTATTTATTTGTACATTTGTCCTTTAATTATATTTTTTTTTTCATTTTTTTTGTATTTGAAGATGTATGAATGTGAGAAAGTTTCAATCTTTTTTCTACACATTTCAAAAGGGAGAGGGAATAATAAACCATCTTTTTCTCTCTCTCTCTCTCCTTAGCTCCATTTATATCTTGCATATTTTTTTTTTATTCCTCCTATATATATCATTACTATTTTTATTTTTATTTTTTTTTGTAATTATGTAACCAACAAATGAATTTCTAGCTGAAATTTGAGGTGTTATTATTCTAATTTCTTGAAATCTTTTGCATTTGTTTTGGAAATACTTGGCCAAAGATTTCAATGTTGAAAAAAAATAAAAATAAAATGAGTTGTTTTTCTTGCATGAGCTCTCGTCCTAAGATTATTGAAGATTATGATGAAGACATGACCTCAAGATCCAACAATTCTGCAGGTTTTATTTTTTTATTTTATTTAATTTTACATATTATTTTTTCATTTTTTATGTTATTAAATTTTATAGCCTTAGAGCAACGGTATAGTTGTCTCCGTGTTATCGCATGTTCGTTGCACCTCTTGGAGTAGTGTGGCCCTTTTTCCTGTGTGAATGCGGGATGCTTTGTGCACTATATTGCTCGTGTCCTGAAAAAATGTTGTCGCATTTGTGTCAGATCCTCCAAAATGGAATAACTCTTTAAGGAATTAGGCACATTCGCGATGACATTTTTTGAAGGATTCGAGCAATCTTAGAATGTAATATTATGATACAATGTGGTTGAAATTACTATCGATTGTGAAATTTTGATGTGTTTAGATGTTATATGAACAATGTGTTTATGTATTTGTTACAATATGTAAAATTTTCGAGTTCTTTTGCAGGCCACGCGAGGGGGAATTCTAGTGATTCAGGAAGTGGTAAGGATTTTTGTTAAATTGTATTGTTTAAGAACTAATACGATGCTTTCACCCTTCGAAATGTTGTTGCATCTGTGTTAGATCCTCCAAAATTGCGTAGCTTTTGAAGGACTAGACACACACGTGACAATATTTTTGAAGAGTCTGAACAACATCAGTTGAGGATGTATGAGATTCAAATTGCATTTGGAAGAGACCGATTTTTTTTTTTCATTTTTGTGGAATTTTCGATGTAGGAAATGGGAGAAAGGAAGGCTTTTTTAGAAGTAAAAAAAGTGGGGAAAGTAACAATCAGAACAACAATGTAGCTCGGAGTTTCGCGTTCAAGGAACTAGCCATCGCAACTCAGAGTTTTAGGGAAACAAATCTTATTGGCGAAGGCGGCTTTGGAAGTGTCTATAAAGGCCGTATAGATTCAGGCCAGGCAAGTTTTTTGCTTTCGAAATTTCGATGGTTTGATTCTCATTCTATGTAATATAATTGTCTTAACGAAGAAGGGTGTTCAACTGACTACCCGTTGGTCTATGTAGCTCCGCGACTAGCCTAAATGATTGAAGACAGGGGAATGTAGAAACAGAATTTGTTTTTAAATTTTTAATGTGTGTGACAGTTAATGATTCGTTGTGTTTTGATGTTACGAGCAGATAGTCGCGATCAAACAACTTAATCTCGAAGGCCTTCAAGGGAACCAAGAATTTGTTGTGGAGGTACTTATGTTGAGTTTAATGCATCATAACAATCTTGTCAATCTGATCGGATACTGCACTCACGGAGAACAGAGATTGTTGGTTTACGAGTTTATGCCACTAGGCAGCCTGGAAAACCATCTTTTCGGTAATTTTTGTAACATCTCCTCGAACTCTTCTTGCTCGTATATTGAAGGCTAAATTTCTAAATATCCCCTTAAACTTGACACGGTTTGTAAGTTAGACATACAAATTGGAATCAAGAAGAAATGTGTCTTTCTGAGATAGTAACGGTTAGTTGAGTGACCGTTTGAGAAATTAACTCGCTTTTATACGATCACTATAGTTATCATTTTCGATTTGTTGGGATACATACTAACTTTCTGTTATCGTTAATGTTGAAAGATTTAGAACCAGGAACGACGCCACTGAGTTGGAAGACAAGGCTAAAGATAGCCGCAGGTGCAGCTCATGGACTCGAGTATCTACACAAAGCAAATCCACCCGTCATCTACCGTGATTTGAAATCTTCAAATATATTATTGGACAATGATTTCAATCCAAAGCTGTCGGATTTTGGACTTGCAAAACTTGGACCGGTAGGTGACAATACTCATGTTTCGACAAGAGTGATGGGAACCTACGGATATTGTGCCCCCGAGTATGCCATGACTGGGAAGTTGACTCTGAAATCTGATATCTATAGCTTCGGTGTTGTTCTATTGGAGCTAATAACGGGACGAAAAGCTTATGACAGAACTAAAAAACAAGGAGAACAGAACCTTGTTGTTTGGGTAAGTTATAACTTATACTATCTTAAATCTGAATACTAAATACGGTCACGTTTTCGGGTTTGAGCTGTGAAAACAACCTCTTACAGAAATGCAGGGTAAGGCTGCGTAATGTAGACCCCTGAGGTCCGGTACCGCCCTTCCCTAGACCCAACCACTTGCATAAATGCAGGGTAAGGCTGTGTCCAATAGACCTATGATGTCACGGTCCGGTACTGCCGTTCCCTGGATCCCACGCTTAGTAGGAGCTTAGTTCACCGAGCTACCCTTTTTTGCCGGTTATTTCAGATGAAACTCTGCATCTCTACCGTATTCACACTTTTAGTTTATAATTTTCAAGATTAATTGCACCGAATACGCGACATGGTTTCTGTTTATGTACTATGTCTATTTATCTGAGCAACTCTTCGACTTGGTTGCAGTCTAATCCTTTCCTTAAGGACCGGAGGAAATACATTCATTTGGTAGACCCGATGTTGGATGGTCAATTCTCTTCGCGTTGTTTGCACCATGCAGTTGCTGTTACTGCAATGTGTCTTCAAGAACAAGCCAGTTTTCGTCCCAGCGTTACTGATATTGTTACCGCGCTTGACTATCTTCTACTTCAAGCACAACATTCAGGTACAAATAGAGGTGGTTCACAATCTGACAAGCACATACCGCCTCCATCAACAGAAGAGTTCAATGTCAGTTCACGAAATCGAAGCTATGACAACATGGCTATTACATTTTAAATTTTTTCCGTCTGAACGAACTGCTAGATATATAGAGATGGGGATCGCGGAATATCATAGATGAAAATGGAGGTGCATTTTATTGTTTCAATGTTATAGCAGAGGATATCGGTCACTTCAGCTTTTGATTATGAGGTAACTAGACTATCTCGAACACATTAATCTTCGTATCTGTACGTATCACGTTTATGATAAAAAACACATCTATGTATCACGTTATTGCGAGTTTCCTACTTGAACTTTCAGGTGTCCACTTTTTCTATCTGAACTATTTATTAAAACTATCAGTTGTTCCCTTCCTACCTGAAATATAACTGTCGTTCACGTAAAAAAAGTAAACAACTGATAGTTGAGGTGTCTTTCAATAAACGTTTGGTGATAGTTTATGAAACTTACACACCTGATAGTTTAGGTATGAAACTCGAAAAATCAAGATACTTTAGATGTGTTTTTGATCCGTCGGTGTTTGAACAATCACTCTAATTTAACTTATTTTAGCTAGTAGTTATGTTTTAGCTGACCTGATAGTGTAAAAACTTCGATTTATTTTCTCACTAAAACTCCATATGTCCTAAGTTCCTTGTGAAGTCCTTATTTTCTTATCAAAGAACAGAACAAAATTCATTCAAATGTTTTTCGCGTTTCAGATGACGTTTTCTTGAATCAAGAACTTCAGTTGATTTGCAGGAACGCGGTAGACAGCTCTTTTCCCTGTACGTTGACTACTCGTCATTCGTAATCAGTTGAGGAACCATTGAATATTGTTTCAAATATCTGTATATTTTGGTGTATATGAAAAAACAAAAACCAAAGAAATGGATGTATATCAACGTCAAGATTGTATATATACACCCATAATTCTTGTAATTTCATGCATATTGTTGACATGATCATATAAGATAATATGAACAATAGTGAAAACTTGTTGTTGTTCAATTATCTTCTGGTTTTTTAAACATGTATGATAGAAAGTTAGAATGAAAGAGTTGCAAGAAACAAAAAGTGAGATATTTTATTTTAAACAGGCTGAGAAGAAAAGTAGGATAAACTAATTGAAATGGAATTTAAAGAATTTTCAACTTCTATCGTGGAATGCATATGATTAACTAGCACACAGACACATACAAAATAAATAGAGAAGAAGTAATAAAATAAATATTTAACGAGATTCAGTCAAGCCTATGTCCTCCGGTCAAAAGCCTAAAACAAAGAGTACAACATGTGAGATCCCTAATTTTAATCCCTTTACTCCAAGTGTTTTTCCCAAACTTGTATGATCAATAATTTGCTTTACATAGATGAGAACATAACATGATTCGAATTTAGGTCAATGTGATCAGAGCACGCTAGCTCTGATCACATTATGATTGTGTTAACCCTTAGAAGCTCTTGTGTATATTTGCGACCTTTTTTTATTTTTTCATATAGGTCTCCATCACGATTTTTTGAGGTCGGAGCGCGATTTAAATCCACCATAATTCAAGACACAAAGTCAACAACTTCTTTGACAATATATGGATGAGATTAGTGGTTTTCTCTAGTGGACTAGTCTTCCCACCAAAGTCATATCTTCAAATTGTAGTGGCAAATAGCAATCACTAGAAAAAGTAGGCAAATAGTGCAGCCCAATCAACTACTGATTTGCTGTAGTGATAAGCATTCATTCATTCTTGATCAAATATTTCAGGTTTGAGTTCTCCTATTATGGAGTCATATTTGTTAAAAAGCGTTTTACTTTCAATATGAAACTTTACTGTCTGAATCTAAATTTAATCGAACTCTAATATAATATCGGACACCGGAGGAAAAAAATAAATAGTGCTGCCCAAAAGTTTGAAAAATATTGAAATACTCATGGTTGGTATTTGTGCATATGTAGCCTTTTGCTTTGAAGATTGATTGATGTGACTAGCTAGTGAGTATCTTGTTCATAGTCAGTTGACTTTAGTGCAAAAATAATGTCTTGTTTTATGGAAATGTTCTCCTTTTAGGTCACATTTTATATTTTATTCCTATTTTTAATTTAAAGTTTGTTTAAACAAACTTTATAAAGAAAGACATAATATGAACAAAATTTAAATTGATCAATTTATGTGACTTCTTCTCAAGTTTGTATTTTGTTCAATTTATTTTTTTAACATTAAGTTATTATTACAAAACTTTGAATTTTGAATGAGTCTTTTGCAACATGGTATATTTAAATGCCCTCAATGTTAAATGATTCAAAATATCGTTATTTTCACGTATTTATTCACATCAACTCATCTTTCCACCTATTTAATTAAAAATGCTTTAAACCTATTAGAAATATTTCAAATTTAACGGTGTATATATAGATTCACTCATAATTTAGTATTTTTTGCACTATTTGCTCATATATTATATACTCTCTCCGTCCCAATTTATGTGACATTATTTCATTTTTTGAAAATAAAACATTTTAAGCTTGCCCAGCAATTTACGAGTGCAATCTTCAATTTTTTTAAAAATAAAATTTATATATTTGTAAATTACGTAAAAAATACTATAAATCACAATAATTGATAATTCAAAATGTTTAAAATATCTATAAAAAATTTAACAATAGAAATAGTCTTATTTGTATAAATCTCAAAATTTGAAAAGTATAGAACAAAATAGAAGGAAGGGAGTAAATATTAAAAAAATCATTGAATATTTATAAAAGAAAATTAATATACATTCTGTTATTACTGTTATAATATGAATTCAAAGTAAGTCTAAAAATTCGTAAAAGTTCAAATATTGAATCCGTCTTTACGAATGTGGGTCAAATTCAAATGGTGGGAGCAAAATGAAAGTGAAATGAGAGAATTTGTTTTTTATTTTCCTTTATATATAAAAACTCACACAATTATCACACAAAAATTGCAACCAACTTTTTCGCATTGAAAAAACGCTGCACTCTTTTAGCTCCACATGAGTAACTCCGGCAGCGTAAACTCGCCGGCTTCACTATCACCGCCGGAGAATCAGCCGTTAGAAATCAACATCGTCGATTCCGACTTCGTTGTTATCTTAGCTGCTCTTCTCTGCGGTCTAATTTGCGTAATCGGACTTGTCGCCGTAGCTCGTTGCGCTTGGATCCGACGGATCACCGGAGGAAATTCAGATGATTCTCCTCTTCCTCCGGCGAACAAAGGTTTGAAGAAGAAGGTACTGAAATCACTGCCGAAGTTCAGTTACACACCGGAACGATCTGTGCAATTCTCTGAATGTGCGATTTGTTTGATGGAATTCGTAATCGGAGATGAAATTCGAGTGCTGCCGCAGTGCGGCCATGGATTTCATGTCGGATGTATTGATACGTGGTTGGGATCGCATTCGTCGTGTCCGTCTTGCCGTCAGATTCCGGTGGTTTCAAGGTGTAGTATGTGCGGTGAGCTGCCGGTGATGAACTCGTCGGCGGCCGTTGGAGGTGAGATCGGTAATCGATCGGCTCCGAATAATAATTATCATGTAAATGCATTTTTACCTTAAAAAGTAATTAATTACATATTTAGGCTGAGTGTATATATTAATTCATGTACGTGTATTGAGAATTACTAGTAGTTTTATTAGTAATAAAAATGTTTTTTCAAGAAGTTTTCGTTTTAACAGAACTTCTTAAGACATGAGCGACTCAAACGTATTAACGGTCTAAAACAAAAATCAAACGGGATTTTAAATTTTATTTGTTAAAGTTCACAAGGCAGGAGCGACTCAAACATATTAATGGCCTAAAGCAAAAATCAAACGGGGCTTTAACTTTTATTTGTTAAGAATTTTTGTATAATTAATTTCTTCTAGTGTTCAATTGATAATATAATCATTCTTATTTTAAATTATTTTTCATGAGATATAGTAGATCAAGTTTGTTAATTTTCTTCTAATAATTGCTTCATATTCCTGAAAAGTTTACTTTTTCTACAAATAATATTCAATATTTGTTAAGAAATAATAATTTATAACCTATTATTATTAAAAATGAGGCCTCTTAAATTTGGGCATAAGACACATGTCTTTTTTTTAACACTGTCGAGCCATCCGTGGCTGAAGGTCTATTACTTTGAGCAATGACTTCATACACACTATCTTTCTCATTGATATGTTTGGTATGTCGTTGTGATTTTCGACTTATCCAGGTCTGTGTAGTGTCACGACCCAAAATCACGAGTCGTGATGGCACCTATGCTCCCAACCAATAGGTAAGCCAACCAACATATTTTAACAAACTTAAAAGTGAAAAGATAACAAATTTCCAAATCTCCAACACTGAGTTCCTTATAAGTACGAACGCGGAAAACTGAAAAAATACTACCCAAGAATTGGTGTCATAAGTACAAGAGCTTTTAAAATACGATGCAAGTCTGAAACTAAAAAGACAAATCTAACATAAGGGATATCCTGTCTGAATACTAAATAACAGAATAAGTAAAAGATAGAGGGAGGTGTGGGCCACGGAACAGCCAAGCAGCTCACCACAACTCCAAGACACTCCAAACTCGGACTCAAACTGCTCCTCGAGATGTGCTCCTACTCGGAATCGAATCTGCACCACAAGGAGTGCAACAAGTGTAGTATGAGTACGAAACCACATGTACTCAATATGTCTCATTGACCGACAACGAAGAAGTAGTGACGGGAGTTTATAAAAAAAAAAATAAAAAAAAAATAAATAAAAAAATGGACAATCTGCAGAATGGTTTGAAGAAAAAAATTAGAAGGTCACGTGGAGCAGTGGTTCGTCTTGTTGTAAATTAGGGGGGGGGAGTTGATTCTTATTTTATACATATATAAAATTAAGATATTAATTTGATATATTGAGATAGGTAATTAATTATTTGGTGTATATTATATAATTTAACATTGAATTCAAGGGTATTGGGAGATGTAAAGTTAAGTTCTTGGCTTGAAATTTAGCAAGTATGAAAAATTTGGCATACCAATATATATCAAGATTTGGAGTTTGGTTGAAAATATGAGTGAGTTTTAGCGTCTACGATAGACATATAATAATATGTTTGGTATGTCGTTGTGATTTTCGACTTATCCAGGTCTGTGTAGTGTAAGGCTCGAAAGTTGTTTCTAGTGAGATTTTTTTTTCATAATCAAAATTTGAACCCGTAAATTTTAGTTAAGAAGTTTTATTTGCACATTTGTTCATGTTTATTACATCGTGAAGTCAGAGGTGTATCCAGGAGGGGGTCACTACAGAGTTCACATGAACCCATGCTCCACTCCTGGAATCATATATAGTAGTACTATATTTTTTAAAAAGTATTTAAAATATAAATGTATGAACTCGCACTTGAAGTATCATATAATGTCGTACACTGATTATTGAGTGCATCTCTCGAAGTGAGGTTAGAAATTTGAATTTATTTGAACAGAAAGAGATTAAACCGATCAAATTTACATCTTAGATTAACTTTAGTATATATATATATTTTTGTGATTTGTGAGCTACGCACCCAAAAAATAATAACTTTTTTTAGTATCTAAAAAAAAATTAAAATATTTCTACAAATAATCAAATGGGAATGTGACAACTGACCCCCATCGATCAATAGGTATGGTTGGATTAGGTGAAGGGCCTTTGATAGGATTGATGAATTCTTCTATTCTTAATCTCGTAGATATTTCAAGTTCGAGTCTTGATTGACTATTTACGAGACCTCATTCAACATAAATTTACTTAGATTAATAAGGTTTTCAAATTTCCTTCGATGAAAAATAATCTATATATACACAATCGAAATTGCTTATATGTATAGTGACGGAACCTCTTAGACTAACTTATATATTTAGTTCTTCATATTTTGAGCCTATTTAAAAAAAATCGTAATTTCGTCGCTAATTCTAAATATCATATGATTATTAGAAAATGAAAACATAACTCCATATTACATAGAGCAACATTACCTAGAGTGCTATTATTCTTTCTTTCATTTTTTTGTCCAAATGTAGTAATGTGCTTCTTTAATTAAAACATACTTAACACACTAATGGAATTAATATTATTCCATATTAGTGGCAAATAATTAATAAAATATTGATCATGTTATTCATGACATTTTAATATCATTCCCTTTTAATGGTAGCCATCCAACAAAATAAATATGGAGGACCCATAAAATCCCACTGACAATTATAAGTAGAGCCCCATTTCTTCATGACCATTATTTTCTCTAAGTACTCACTATGCTCACCTCCTTTAAATAAATAAATAAAGATGCTGGAATTTATATATCTGACGGAATCAAAATTTTATTAAAAGAACGAAAAGTATTAAAGAGAAGTAAACATACGAAGAAGTCAAAGAAATCTAACATGCATATACTCTTGTGGACGTGTTTGGTGTGAAGGAAAGTATTTTTCTTTAAAAAATATACTCGTGGAAATAATCAGGTTTCTTACTTATTTTCTTGTATTTGATCTATACGTAAGCAAAATTTCTTATTTTATTGTTTTATAAATATTACATAGATATATATTGTAGGAGTTCGACGGTCGGGTGGAGATGAAATGTGTTAGAAAGTGAAGAGGATAAATATTAATGTGGAATATTATTTGTAGAACTTGTTTTTTCTACTTCCTCTGGGGAACAGTTCAAAAAATATATCTTTTAGAGTAAATATTTTTCTTTTCGAAGTATTTAAGCAACCGAACATTGAAGTTTTATTTCTCCACACCAAAACAACCCATTTTTATATAATTAAAAATAATTTTATTGTTTATATATATATAATATAATATTTTGATTAAAAAAATTCAGATGAACCTGTTACGCTCTCTCTGCTCCTACTATAAATATTTATTCAATTTTTTTGTCTGATGTGCTAAAAAGACTTAATGAAACTGACCAATACAATTGATACTTTTTTAATCCAAATTATTCCTTAAAATTTCTAAAATAATTGGGTTGGGAAGTGGGGACTGGGCAGGGCCAAAGGAATTGATGCACATACTTCTGATGTGCTATAAAGTACATTCGAATTATTTCGTAATGTATCATATTATGTTTAGATAGATGATGATGATATTATTTAATGTTGTTTGATATTTTTCTTGTTAATTTAATTAATTATATTATACTGTAAATATACATATAATTATATTAGACTGAATGACCAATGTGAAAGAGAAAAAAAAATTCTTACAAAATCGACTATCAAGGAGAGATATGTTGCTTACTGCTCACGTAAATATCTGACCTATACTATAGTCAAGCTATTCACATATTTTATTATTACGTTCGTCATATAGTACCGAATATAATAGCAATTCAACAATAATAGGGGTGGTTTCCCATGAAAACATGATGATCCGTCTAATTCGATCCGTTCTAAGTTTTGATAGATCATTAATCTGTCCATTTATAAACTCAACATGCCTTGATTTTCCGCCCAAATTAAGTCTATTTAAAAATTGGATTGACTTAGCTAAGTATATAATCTAAACTGATCAATGAGAAGTATTTATGTAATTTTTTTTGTTTGATATGTTATATAACAAAATATCATTACAATAAAGTTTTTTTTTTAAAATTAGATTTGTATGGTAATTAAAACATATTTTTAAAAAAAAAATAAAATTTGGAAAAATTGATCATATTGGAATAAGTCTCATTATTCAGTTCATTTCAGCTCAAATAACTTTTGAACAAAATTGACGATTCATTTATTAACACATTCCATTTTATCTCGTCTTATTATAATTCAGTCCAAATCACACATTTATCATCATAATATTATAGCATAAAAACACATATTTAATGAGAAGTTGAATCTTTAATTCAAAGCCAACAAAAAAAATAAAATAAAGCACCATGCTTTAAGTCTCCTATTACTACTACTCCATATACTATGAAGTATATACAATTAATATTTTTGCATAAAACTTAGCTTTAAAGCAAATTTATCAAAAAATTTACCCCTTATATAAACTCATTAATTCCCCTCTATTTCTTCATTCATCTCAACACCTCTCTATATTACTACAAAACAAATATAAAAATGGCTTCCAAATTCTCATTTCTTATCCTATTTCCCATTTTATTACTATCTCTCATCATGTCACGCGCAACATTTGCGCGTGACTTCTCCATCGTGGGATATTCCCCCGATGACTTGAATAGCATCGATAACATCATTAATCTCTTCGAGACGTGGATGGAGAGACACAACAAGATTTACAAGAGCATTGAAGAGAAGTTGCATAGATTTGAGATTTTTAGAGATAATTTGAAACACATTGATGAGAGGAACAATATTGTTAGTAATTATTGGCTTGGTTTGAATGATTTTGCTGATTTAAGCCATGATGAATTCAAGAAAATGTATTTAGGACTCAAAGTTCAAAATGAAAAGAGATCAAATGATGAATTTATTTATAGTGATTTTGTGGATTTGCCTAAGTCTGTTGATTGGAGAAAAAAAGGTGCTGTGACTGATGTCAAAAATCAAGGCTCATGTGGTAAGTTAATTATAAAGGGACTCATTTTTAGCGTTAACAACTTTAAAGGGTATTTCAGTCATTTTAACATAAAAAACATTCATCGACCTTTTTTTTTTTACCAAACACTTCAATTAACCCTTCATTTTCAAATTCATAGATTTTAGGGGTATTTTAGTCATTTTAACAAAACGAAGTGTTGAGACACTTTTTTTTTTCTTTACCAACCACTTCAATTAATCCTTCATTTTCAAATTCATAGATTTTAGGGGTATTTTAGTCATTTTAACAAAAAGAAGTGTTGAGACACTTTTTCTTCTTTATTCAATTAGTCCTTTATTTTCAAATTCATAGATTTTAAGGGTATTTTAGTCATTTCAGCAAAAAAACGTTTAGACACCTTTTTTTTCTGTATTGCATCGAACTCTTTTAAAATATCTTCAGGTGTATGCAGATCCTCCGAAACCAATATATTTTTGGAGGTATGATCGACATGGATGCGATAATATTTTTGTAAGGTCCAAGCAACGTAGAAAAAAAACATGTTTATTTTTTTTTCTTAGTTTCATATTCAATACATCCAAACACTTACTAATCCTTATTTTCATATTTATATTTAGGGAAAAAGTCATATTTGCCCCTCTACTATCGAAAAAAATAAGCTATATTAGTCATATGTGATACTAATATACCTTTACAATCATAGTTTAGAGATATATTTATCCGTAAAAACTTCATTTTCAGCTTTAAAAAGTCATGTATCATGCTCTTATCGAACAAAATATGTTGAGTTTTTCAGGTAGTTGTTGGGCGTTTTCGACGGTAGCGGCGGTAGAGGGAATAAACCAAATAAAAACAGGGAATTTGACATCTTTGTCTGAACAAGAGTTGATTGATTGTGATACAAAATACAATAGTGGTTGCAATGGTGGCCTTATGGATTATGCTTTTCAATTTATTGTTTCACAAGGTGGTCTTCATAAAGAGGATGACTATCCTTATCTCATGGAAGAAGGCACTTGTGATGAAAAAAGAGTAAGTCAATAATCTAATAATGACATTCCTAGCTATGTTACTCGTAGAGTCGGAGTCAGGATTTTAAGTTTATGAATTCTATTGAACTTGTACCTAATATTATAGCTTTGCTAGTCTTTGCTTGGATACTTAGATCCTCCGAAAGTAGTTCATTTTATAAAGGATATTCTAACACGAGTAGAACGACATTTTTGGAGGATCTAAGCAAACGTACATAGCTTCTATGAGTATTTCAATCTTGAACACTCATGAAGTTCAATTCCTGGATCTGCCTCTAGCTATATGTTACTCAAATCCTTTAAAATGTTGTCAGATGTGTGTCGGCCAAACAACCACTATAAAAAAAAAACAGCTTTTGGTGGCAACAAATATACACATTAACAAAGAATGATAAATCATTTACTGACATTAGTTAGTTGTTATTGGATACAGTATCGCTATAGGCTTTAGGGACATTTACAAAGAGTATTAAATGCAACTAAAAATATGTTTTTAGCGGCAATTAAGTTATTGCAGTCAATTAATTGTCGCTAAAGGTCATTTTTGGAGGATCCGGTACCGATACAAAAATTTATAAATTGAAATGTGTTATTTTTTTTAGGACGAAAGTGAAGTGGTGACAATAGATGGTTACCATGATGTACCTGCCAATGATGAACAAAGTTTGTTGAAAGCTCTTGCTAACCAACCTTTGAGTGTTGCCATTGAGGCTTCTGGTAGAGATTTCCAATTCTACAAAGGGGTAAAACTTCCTTTTGACTCTCTCTTTTTGTGTGTTACGTTTGTCGTGACGGAAAATGTTTTCTTAGAAAATAAGTCGGTTTTTGGACGTTTGATTGTTTGAAAGAATGAAAAGTTACTTAATTCCCTTACTATTTGTCGGGAAGTCATTTTCCTTTACAATTATCTCTAACTCTCCGACTAAGTATCGGAATATATTTTTGTGTAAACAAGTGATTTTCTAGAAAAAATAACTTTCATCGTATCAAAACATATATACCCTTGACTATAAATAGAATCTTTTAAGATTTTGGTTGTAATACGTGATGTATACTATGAAAATAATCTTTTAAATAAATAATCAGTCAGATTTACTGTTTACTTTTTCTAGTCGATATACTGAGTAAACCCCGGAATTATGAGTGTAGGGTGTGTTTGATGGACATTGTGGAACAGCATTGGATCATGGAGTGGCAGCAGTTGGATATGGATCCACAAAAGGGTTGGATTACATAATTGTGAAGAATTCTTGGGGGGCAAAATGGGGAGAAAAAGGTTTTATTAAGATGAAGAGAAATACTGGTAAAGCCTCAGGTCTTTGTGGAATCAACAAAATGGCTTCTTTCCCTACCAAAAATAAGTGAAAAAAAATATTTGTAATTGTTTTTTTCTTCTATTTGTTGAATGTTGTTTCATTTGTTGGTTTGAGCATTATGTTGTATTTTGTTAAGGAACTATCCAATGTATAATTTAAAGAAATTCTATACTACATTCCCTCGGTTTTATTTTATATATGTCTTATTTTGACAAGACACGAACATCATTTCTGAATGAATCATATGACGTTAAACTAAAGATGTATGTATTACTACCCCAAACGCTCTTTGAATCATGTATCTTAAATATGTTGCATGAATCAGCGTGAGATAGTTTGGTCCATATCCGATGCGGACGTTAGAGCATTGAGAGGATCTTTCCCTAGTACGAGAGGACCGGGAAGGACGAACCTCTGGGTGTACCAGTTATCGTGCCCACGGTAAACGTTGGGTAGCCAAGTGCGGAGCGGATAACTGCTGAAAGCATCGGAGTAGGTGAACTAGAAAAGTTTGGGTAGAGCCAAATCTAAGCATTGGCTAGGTAAGTGTCCTGTAGTAAAATGAGTAGTTATGAACCCTATAAATCATTCCCATGATTGATGAGAATTTTTGGATTCCGTATTTGTTATGTTACTCAGATCCTTTAAAATGTTTCCAAACGTATATCGGATTCTCCGTATGTTAATTATTTTCGAAGGGTCCGAACAACCTGGTTTGTGAGAATTATATCAAGACAATGGGAAAACAATTCCCTTCCCAAAGATGAATTAACCACATAAAAAGTACATAATTGATATTATTCTAGATCACAGAATTGCAATAAAATACACTCTAAAGTTGGAAGATGGCTAATATAAGTAAGTGATTACTAGATAGAACAAAAAAAAGCCAAACCATGTCCTATGACTGATGAAATACAAGAAATTAAATCAACAAGACAGAAAATGCAGAACAACTAAGTATCAGCAAATCGACGTTTCTCACCAGTTCTTGAACTTAAGGTAAGAAGTGTCTGTGAACCTTATTTCTGCACAACTACGATTACACCGATTAAAATTACAACAATCCTCTCTTGGAGTCTTCTTCAGTGAACTAGTCGATGACAAGGAGTTCAATTGGTCAGAAAAGAGAGCGTTAATAACTCATTTCCAAGGCATGCTTGAGATTCCTTGCAGGTTATCGTTGGTGCATACTGGACCCCTCTGATTTATGGGGCTGCCTGGTCCACCGGATGATTCACTATAAGTGCCTCGTGATGGTGGGCTATTGGCCCCTGTCAAACCACCACCAACACCAAGATTGGCGTTCAACGGAGCAGGTAAAACCTCAAAATGGTTTGATGTTTTTGGCTCTTTCCGACCATCTGCAATGAAGCTACCTACGATAACCTGGAAGAAAAGCCGTTTATTAGTGCCTGCTATGCGAACAAAATCTGTACCACGTTTACTCTTTTAACATTTAACATATGCGATAAATGGTAGTGCGAGCACAAGTGCCAAGCCATTGACTTCTGTTATTATTAGTAGGTCCTCATACCTTTGAGTGCGGCTTTCATTTTCTTTATCAGTTAACTTTTTAATATAGTAAACCTCACACACCTCAAAAGGTCAAAGATAACTAATGACGAGATATGATTGTACTTCTTTTTTAAGTCCCCTGCCCCACACTCTTCACAAAAAAGGGATGACGCACACACATCCTTTCGTTCTTTATTCTGAGCGATGCATGCTGCATGCTTTCATAAAGCCAGAATTGTCTCATCCAAAGGAAAGAGGTACAGAAGTAACCAGAGTGCCAAAAGAAAAACTTAATAATCAACGGATTGCTTGTCTCGTATATATACCAATACCAGCTTCACTAATTACCATTTAACACTAAATCCAGGAAAGGCCGATACTGCTGATTCCAATCTTCCTTTTTGGACTTGACAAACAAAATACTCAAGCATTTTCAAGAATCGGATGTAATATGAGAAAGCAAACCTGGACTGGTGATGCGGCAGTTAGAACACCCGCCACACAACCGCCTAAAATCCGTCCATCAGATCCAGCTAATGATACACTTAATCCACCTGTTCTGCTTTGTTGACCACCAATGTCAGACAACATAAATGAACCAGAGAGAGACAAAATGTCAAACCGTCCCTACAGGAGGAAAAGGTCAAGCACTCAACAGTGAAATAATAGACATTAGACAATACGAAAAGAGCGATGCAGAAGAGCAGATTTTTATTTGCAGATCAGTGAGTTCTAGAAGAGACGATCAACTAATTTCAGGCGCAGAATGAAGTTGAAATCAAGAATAAGATTAAAATGCATACGAACAGCATGTGGACTTTAGAAATAATAGTAAAAAAAAAAAACATCTCTCAAGTAGAATGGAAAAATGATAAATTTTTCCCTCACATCCAAGTGAGATGCCCCTGGAAGTAATATTATGAAGTAAATAAGAGACTAATTAAATTACAACAATAAATTGAGGCTTTAGGGGCAAAGTACATCAATGTGTGGGCTTTAGTGAAAAAAGGGTGCTAATGAATATAAAAATAAATAAAAGAAATGCAGAAATACTACAAAAAGACATCAATTATTTGGATTATTTTTTTTGAAAAACTATAATGAGCTGAAGTATGTGAGATGGTATGTGATATGCTAAAACATGTAACATATATTAAGAAGTAAAACCTCATATGTCGCCGTTCCACCGGACGTGGCAGTTTGTTTAAGAGTCACATATGATATTGCACCACTGGCAGATAAGATGCACACAGCCCTTGGACCATTCTGAGAAAACGACATTATTTTATATGCCACATCCTGAAAATCAGATAGTAAAGATTAGATCTCGAAAACTATCACTGGTGTCCAAGAAAGTACAAGAATCCAAAGGCAACACCGGGATTCCAAGTTTCAACATTAAACACGTGTAGACACTTAGATCCGGGTTTAGAAAAGAATAGCGGTATATTGGTTGGGTGCTAAGAGGAGAAGTTTCAAGGCAATTGGACAAGTAAAAATGGGTGAAAGGGCTCAACCAGCTTTTAACTTCTCCTAATTCAAATTCTCAGATGTCATGACAGTGAAACTGAATTATTGACAGTAAAACTAAATACGGAATAGTCGTAATTCCAGACATAAGAATATTTGCTGGCTATTCCCAAGTTTCATAAGAAATAAAATGTTCTTCAAGTCAATTTTTTAAAATCTATTTAGCATTCAAAGGAAATACAAAGGATAAAGAGGTTACCTCTCCTGGTTTCACAGCGATAATATGTGGTGTGAATCCAAATCCTGTTGATCCTGCAATCAGAAAATGACGTTGAGAAGTTCTATTAATAATGCTGAACAAAAAAAAAAAAACGCAGGATATTGTGGGATTTTACTATACAGGGCAAGTATAACATGTTCACAACCTCCCACCCATCCACCAAAAAAGAGGAAAATGGAGGAGAAGGATTGGAAAATCAGCATGTGTCTTCTATTACATGTGATCCAAGAGAAATCATGAAAATGCAGATCAGTTATTTCAGTAGGGCAGAAACTTCTCATGTAAATTTCGAAAACAAAGGAATAGCTCATTTCTAAAATGAGGATGATTGATACATTTTGTTCGTTTTATTTTTTTATTTTGAAAATGGTAAAATTGTAACCTCACAATGCTAGAAACCTCCAGAAGTTGTTAAAGAACTAAGATTACTTACAATGACCTAGGAAATCTACTACTTGTTCTGCTTCTTATATAACAAGACTCTTTACACCAAAAACAAGAAATGGCAATACATTTGTCTATGATTTTTTGAATTCTGTTAATTCTATCTTCAAAACATCTAGTAGTCCTCGCTTTCCATATCGTCCACCAAATATAAGAAGGAATTAATCTCCGCCATTTCCTTGGACTCTTGCGGCCCCCTCTCCAGATTCAACAGCTTAATAGGTCTGATGTGTGTTCAGGTATTACCCACTTAAGTTCTGTTAGATTAAAGAAAAGTGACCAAAGCTGTGAAGTGAATCTAGAATGGAGGAAAAGATGATTGTTTGTCCCTTTTTTCCTCACAAAAAAAACATCCAGAAGCAATGTGAAACTTCCTATTTTGGGGCGCAAAACATGTTAAGCACTTCGCCTAATTTACCGGATGCTCCAGTGTCATCATCAAGGTCTACTTTTCTTTGCCAATTAGCATAAGCCTCTTAAGAGGAAACACTAAGCAATTGATAGTTCACTATGCAAGTAATTTGTAAAAAAAAAATTGTCCATATATTCGTTATTTTCATGCTTATAAATTATAAACGATTAGGACTACACATTTATGTTTGTAGTTTTCTTCCATTTACTCCATTTTTCATCACACTTTGTACTTAAAGCCCCAAACAGACCTTGAAGATTATTTTTTTGCACTTTTTACATTTGATGACAGTGTGAGAAACAAGGTAAATAATTTATCACCAAAAGGAGATGTTAAAGGGAGCTCATATGAAATTTACGATTACAAGCCATGATTCCCTCAAAAAAATTTTTTTTAAAAAACATAGCTATAAATAACTTTTTTTTTTGAAATTGGTAAAATAGCTATAAATAACTTTTTAACTCTATGTGAGAGACTATTTATAGTTCCTACTTGAATATTTGCCAAAAGGTGAAAAAGGGGAAGAAAAAATAAAGAAAAGAAACATTTTTTAATAAACAATATACAGAATATGATACAAGTACTACTTCCTCTGTAAGATTCTGAAGTCAGTCTATGCAGATTCATTGATCCAAATCCCATCTTTCTTTGTTCTCTTATAAACTAAGAAGTTAAATTGAATTAGATTAATTTAATTAAATTTAGATACCCGTAAACTACACAAAAAATACTATAAGTTGTATTCTACCTCATATTAATATAATAATAAAAAGCACTCAAGAGTGTGGTCTAGTGGTCAATGAAATGATTGACAGAGAGTCATGAGGTTCCAAGTTCGATGAGACAAAAACACTAGTTAATTCTTCCCATCTATCCTAGTTTTGACGGATACGGTTACATGGTACATTTTACTGGGAGGTGATAGGTATCTCGTGAAATTAATCGAAGTCCGCGAAAGTTGACTCGAACTCTATGATCGTAAAGAAAAATAATGAAAAAAGTATATTAAAATGTTGGTCAAAGTGCATACCTCTCTCTTGAGAAAACGTGACAAGTATAAGTGAAAAAAACTTATTAAATACTTGTCAAAGTGCATACTGTTTGACTCTCGAGAAAGGAAACGCGACAAGTATAAGTGAGGGAGAAAGTACTTTTGAAATAAATATTATACTATGACAACTAACTATGCTCAATTCAAAACATTGAAAGCAAAAGCATAAACATTTCAATATTCTATATTACACATGAAAAAATGCTTATATATAAATAAGAATTTACCAAGATTGTCCATTTGCTGTTTTTTGCCGGATCCAGGAGGTCTCCCTCTACCTTTCTTCGACGAATTTGGCGAACCTGGTCCTCCAGAATGCATCTGAGCACCAGCAGAATTACCCGGATCTCGGGGCGACAAGCTACCGCCGAGAGAACCACCACCAACCGGCGGCGAAGCAGCCGGATTCAATCCCAATGCCATAGACCCATCCGGACCGTATTTCCTAGGCCTCCCTCTCTTCCGTTTCATCGGCTCCGACGAATTATTGTTCAAGTTCTGCAACATCGATGTCCCAGCTCCGGCAGAACCTTCAGCCGACTGGTACGGTGGCGGGGCAAACACAGCCGTATTTTCATCTCTGTAACCCAAATGCATATTCTGAACCACCGGCGTCGTTGCCGGAACATTCGACGGAGAATTTTGAACTCCGGTAACACTGAAATGATCTCTACTTGTCATTACTCCACTACCTGCCTCAGTTACCGACATTTTTCATCGATTTTCCCCCCAAATTCACCTGAGAAAGAACACCAGAACCAAAAAAAAAAAAAATCAGCTCCAATGGCTTCTACAAATCTACAAAATTACTCTTTGTAGCAGAAAAAAACGAAATTTACAGATTTCTTAGCTAAAACCCTAGCAAAAGTTCATCAGTATAAACCCTAACCCTAGAAATTCAACTGAAAATTAACAGAACAAAATTTTGCATAATTGATCAAGCTTAATTATAAACCCAGAAAAAATTTCAGAATTTTCCCCAAATTTTTAACAGATCAAGCAAAAAAAAAATTAAAAAATTAAATAAAGGTCGAAAAAATAGTATCAACACATAAACAATTAAAAAAATAATTATTTTTTTGAAAAATAAAATAAATCTGAAAATTCAATTGAAAATAAGAAGAAATCAGAATTTTCTTACCGTAAATTGGAAATTGTCAAGATGGAAGAGAAAAAGAAAATATATATTTAGGGTTTAGAGAAGAGAAAAAAAAAAGAAAAAGAAATAGAAATGACTTTTTTTTTTTTAGAAATAATTTTTGTTTTTTTATTTGAAAATAAAAATACAAAATAAATAAAGGTGAAAAAGGAAAAAGGAAGGTAAGAAAAGGTAAGGCTAAAAATTGCTCTAGTACAATTATAATTAATAATAATTATATATTGCATTTAATTCCAAGACCCTTTTTTTTAAAATTTCAAATTTATCAATATGAACACGTGACTTCATTTCTTTTCAATTTCTTAAATTTCGTCTAGTCATAAAAAAATCTGTATTTTTATTTATTTAGGATAAAGACACCTTATGACAAGTGATGTCATTCGATAATAATTTATTTTATTAAAAAGATACTGATAACTATATAAATAAAATATGGAATAAAAATAAGTATAGCTAGTATATAATAATATTCTTTTTGCTAAATAGATATTTTATTTATTGACGTATATCATAAATATATATATGCAAAAAAATTTAATAATATAGCGATATTTAAAATTAAAAGCATAATTTTTACTAAAATTTGTGTATTTTAAAGTTGAAAGACATAATTTTTTACTAAAATTTGTCAAACACATAAATTATATGATTGACCTTTCGATAAATATGTTTAATTTATGAGTAATGTAGAAGTGTATTTAATAAAAAAAAAAAAGACCTTTGATAAATATGTTTATATTATATGTGTAATGTGTGTTAATATTTTCGGTGATGGAATAATATATGATAAATCAATATAATTTTTAATCGGAAGCGGAGCCAATATATATTTAGGGGTTCATTTGAATCCTCTTTAGCGAAAAATATAGTACTATTTACATATGATTAGTTATTTTTTTATGCATATGTAGTAGATATTAAATCTCATTTGGTTATTTCGTGTGTTTACTTCTTCAGATTTTAAATTTCCTATTCAAAAATCCTAGCCTCGCCATTGTCCGTAACAAAAAGATACTGAATCATATCTTGTACTCCCTCTGTCCCAATTTACGTGACTTACTTTGCTTTTTAGTCAGTCCAAAAATAATGCTACAATTCTATATTAAGTAACAATTTAAGTATAAAACGACGATTTTATCCTTAATGAAACGATTTACCACCACACAAATTTCTATGACTCATGTTAAACTGCAAATTTTTTTAAAAAATCATTTCTTTTTTAAACTCTGTACCGAATCAAACTGCTTTACGTAAAATTTACATATCGTAAAAAGTCTCAGGGAAAATCAGAAAAACGTCACATCAAACATAATATTTTCATTGAAAAATTCGTTTCATACCTATTTATTTTTTTTGTCTCTTTTTCATTCAGTGTTCAATACTCACTATAATCACTGACCAATATTGAACTATTCGCGCCCCAAAATACCACATTAAATAAAAGCAACTTTATACATAAAACTCGAACTCAAAATCTCCCATTATAAAAGGATACCACAACTTTTGGTGCTCTTTTTCAATAATAATTTTTTTATATATAAAAAAACAAACTGCCAGAGTGGAATTTCCAACTGTATCTGTTTGATGAAAATAGCAGAAAACTGGTTGGCTGTGAATTGGATACACCAATATCTCTGCTTCTTCAAAGAAAACTAAAAAAAAATAAAAACAGAAATGGTGGCTCTTTCATCTTCATCTTCATCTTCATCTCCGTGTTTGAATCATTACCAGTATCAAGCTATTCTTCGCTCGCCACGTGTCCCTTTAATTTCCTCTCATCTTCTTAAAGGTTCAATTTTTACTTCTTTATCTTCGTAAACTTTTACATATATCAACTAATTTTATTTTATTTTTCGCTTGTTTAGTTCCCAAGAAAAATCGAAACTCACTTATTTTCTGCTGCAACAACACTGTGCCTGATTCAAGAACAGGGTAATTTTTTTTATTTATTCGAATTTTACCCAATGTAACAATAAAGTCGCTAAATTTTACTCAATACAACAATAAACTCAACTATTTTGTTGATAATTGTAGTGTCTGAGTCTGCTTGCGTGCATTATGAAGTATAATTGCTACCACTTTACTCAACGTAGTAGTAAAGTCGATATTTGTTTTATAATCGTGTTGTTCAGGCCAGCTTATCGTCACCTTGATTTTTTTTTATTTTATAATGGTGTTGTTTATGCTAAGCTAATATGCACTTTCAATCCCACTAACACAGATACGGTGTAACTCTATCTGTTAAAGCTCGGGCAGATGAGAAGAAATCACTTAGTGTTTCGCGAGATAAATTTTGTTGATAATACACAAATTGTTTTAAATTTTTTCATTATAGTGATTAAGAGGGTAAAAATATGTGACTTTATTGATATAGTGGATAAAACTCAGTAATTTTAATTGACAATATAGTTGTGTTTTTAGTGTTATAGACTATGGTAGCTAAAAATTCAGTTAGTTTGATGTGTTAAGGATAAATTTGTGTGTTCGTTGTTATCGTTAGTAAAGTTTTGTGATCATACGCGAAAATATCCTTATCTTTTTTTCTTTTTGTGTGTTTTATTTCATTCGGTTACCATGAACTGTTGTCAATTTTCGATCAGCTAGATCGATTATCAGAGCACATTTGTGAATTTCTTCTTTTGTTTACCTCATTTGATTCTAAAACTCGAATATTTGGATAGTGAGCAAGTTAAAGGAGAATGCGTAACCAAGAGAAGAGAGCTCCTGCTACAGGCAGGCTCTGTTGCATTTTCTCTGTCCGCGTTTACATCGATTGCATTGGCAGAGAAAGGTACACTTTGATTAGTTTTTCGACTTTGACATGCTCAGTATCCTTCAAAATGTCTACTTGCTAAAAAGAATGATGTTATTTCAGATGTCCCGGAGGAGTTTCGTGTTTATTCAGATGATGTCAACAAGTTTAAGATCATGATACCTAGTGGTATGGTTTTTACATTCCGTATTTTTCTTCTTGAGTGGAAGTATCGATAAAACCATGTGCTAAGAGCGCGTATGGATATTATGATTTACAGTAGCTGTGACTGTTAATTCTGTAAGAAAATTGAGAGTTGGTATGTAAAATGCAGTAACAAAAATTGGATCTTTTCTTTTTTTTCTTTTTTTTGGATAACCGCAGTGACTTTGGGCAACTTGACTAATTCCGGGGTGTCTACTACCTCCCATCAGTACAGTTATCGAGTAACTCGGTCTACCAAGGCTTGGATAGAAAAGGAAAATCACCTTTCGTGAACAAATATAGGATCTTTTTGGCGGCTTAGATATTGAGACGTAAAACTTTTAAATCCATAGTTCTTGAGAAGAGATGATCTCTGTCAAGGAATAAAAAGATTTGCTCTAACACAACGAGAATGAGAAGAAAATGATGTTAACAAATGAAGAATTACTTGCAGATTGGCAAATAGGCGCGGGAGAAGGTGATGGAGTAAGGTCACTCTTAGCTTTCTATCCTCCAGAAGCTTCTAACTCAAATGGTATTAGTTGGACATTAGTGATGGATCGATTCATTTGAGCTTTATTACATTGCTGTGTATATTAACTCGATCATCATGTTGTTTCAGTCAGCATAGTAATCACAAGCCTTGGTGCTGATTTCACCAAGTTGGAATCTTTCGGGAAAGTTGATGCTTTTGCTGAGAATCTGGTGCGTCTTAATCCATCCCTATTATGAAACAAACTCTCCGCTCCTTCTTCTTTTTTTGTTTTAATTCACGTTCTTACTTCGGCCCTCAATGATTTTTAACAGGTCAGCGGATTTGATAGAAGCTGGCAAAGGCCTCCGGGAGTGAAAGCAAAACTCATAGATAGCAAAGCTTCTAAAGGTATATAAGACAATCTAAAGCACTTCCTAAACTTGCCTCGATGCAATGGTTATCTGAGGTTAACATATAAATCGAATAGTGTCTGTTTATAAAGCCATGAAATGAATGCATACTATTGTACCTACACAATTAGAAAGTGCTTTTATGAAATGATTTTCGACGAGTCAAGAAGAAAAGCTCTCATTCCTAGAATTTAGAACACGTAAATTTAAAATCCTGCATCTGTCTCTGTCATTAAGAAATTAAGTGATTTTATCTCACTGAAGTAGTTGTAACTTTGCTTCAACGCTTAGGAGTTTATACTTGCACATGATGTGAGGACGTTCAATTTTTTAAGCCGTTGATTACTCTTATTAATCAGGGTTGTATTACATCGAGTACACTCTCCAAAATCCCGGTGAAAGTCTCAGACATCTATTTTCAGTGCTTGGGATAGCAAACAATGGGATTTACAACAGACTGTATACTCTCACTGGACAGGTCAGCTAAACGAAGCAAAAAGACATGCATTAAACTTACTTGGCTTTTCATTTTTCCATTACGAGAGGATGATGATGAAGAGTCGATAGACTGTAAAATTGATTAAGATTTGATTTATCTCGCAGTTTGTAGACGAGGAGGCAGAGAAATATGGTGCCAAAATACAGAAGGTAAGTTTAAGTTCATTTTCTCTTGTTTTTTGTGTGCTAGTTTTTTGAGTGAAGATATGAATCACAAAAATGTCTATAGTATCTCAAAAGAAAGCGTCCTTCGTGGATTAGGAAGAATTCTCTTTTTCGTTATAAGGAATTGTAAACTTCGATAGCTTTGTAAAAAGATATAGAAGAAAAAAGAAATATGTGCTTATACATATGAGAAACGGGATTGAAGGCGAAAGAGGTGGATTTGCCCCTCTCCCCCTGCACGCGAGATATATATGAGGCCTAATCCGATTCTGATTCTTCTTTTCTTTCTAAGTTTGTGAGTAACCAAACATGAATCTTTCTATTCATTTGTCTCTCACGAGACAGTGTCATCAACGACACACCTCAAGCTAGAAGTAGCTTTCTGTGATTATATTATACAGTTTCTGTGATATGTTGAAGTAAGTTGCATCACATTTCATATATATTATCTCTGTATATGTATAATTAGAAGTTGTCTTCAGCAGAAATTGTCAATTTTTTTGCAAAATGTTGTGTAGCTTGACGGATATATTTTCACAGTTTACCTATACATACACGTCAATCTCCTTTGTAAGCCTGTTTAGTATCCCGGATTGAGTTAGATCACCATGTTAAGTGATGAAAGACGGAAAAACCTGAGTGCACTGATCTCAACTGTTGAACGTTTTCACGATTTCTTAAGAAAATGTTCATTGTCTGTTCCACATGATTCGAATCAATGTCTGAAGTTTCTTGCAATGTGCAGGCTGTTTCTTCTTTCAGATTTATATGATGACATGAATAGAGAGCGCGATATTGCAAATTTTGGCTTGAGCTTCTGGTTTTTCTCGTTGGTGAATGGTACAACATAACTGAGAGCGCGTAATCACAGATTCAAGTTCTGGTTAAGGTATATTAAGACGACTCGAGAAAAAACTGGAGTTGTAAGTATGAACTAGCAACTTGATCAATGTTAGAGTTAGTATTTGCATATATTGTTATATACCAAAACTGTATCGATTTTTTGATAAAAATATGACCTTAGTGCAAATAATGACGCTCAAGTTTTGATTATATATTTGTACTCTGCTAAGGACCTTAAATCGGTTATTTGAGCTTTATTGTCATCTTCCTTTGTGAAGCAATAAATACAATATCGCAAAAGGACAACTCATTACACGAAACATCAGATATAATTGTATAGGCTAACCTACAAAGTGCATTTCTGCTCTTGCTAGTTTTTCTTTCTTTTTTGGGTTTCCCATCCACTTGCCCCATTGGAGCTCCGACTAAATCCGAATGGCGTTCAGAGCTTATGTATGCAGGGCCTAGGGTAACGCTCCCAACATAACTTTCTCTATACTAGTTTTTTTTCTTTCTTTCTCAAGCAAATCTCCCCAACAATTATCTTTCTAATGTTGAGAAGAAACACTAGGCTAGGCTTAACTAAGGAAAAGATTTTGGGAGGTGGATGGGGAGATCGGATGGGAGTTGAGACCCCCCGACAAATCGAACAGTCAAACCAAATGCAAGGAGAAAAACTCCATGCTAGCTACTTACCGATGCTATACGAGTCTTCAACAAAGAAGATGGTGTTACTGATATTTTGATAAACATCTTCCACCACCTTCAGCTTCAGGTATCTTACTACCAAGAGCCTGTTTGGCTAATCTTTAAAAACCTGCATAATTTTGTTTGTGTTCAAACACTCGAATGGTGTTTCTGAAAGTATGTATGTGTCTGTCAATAATTTTGAGATTATAATAGAATTGTCAAATGCTAAAAAGATAGATACGTTTCAGTTTCAAAACAGCATACTACTCCAAGCTATGTTCATCGCATATTCATTCGTCTTTGAAAAGCAATCTTAAGTTTCTACTGGGGCAGCTGAAGCCATAATACATCCTTTGCTATATCATTAACAACAACTAAATAACTATGGCCAAACATTCACAATGTAGGCCAACTACAAATGCTCCTGCTTTGTCGACTCATTTCTGCGCAAAGGGCATATGAACGTGAAGACACCCATGAAGGGTGACATCACCGTTGGTCCGAAGATGATCAATTCTAGCAGGTAAGATGACCACCTGAAAAACAAAACCATGTCAGCCAACTTAAGAGTGTTGTGATCAACAAATAGAAACGTAACGACGATATAGTTTTCAGAACCATTTAAGAAATATCAAGTTTTCTTGCAAGACAGTTTATCTTTACCTTCTTGAAGGCAGTAATACCCCACAAATTGTCAAGTTGGTTTGGCTGACCAGTAATGACCAGGCGACCAGTTGGATCAGATTGAACCCGCACCTATGTTTATTTAGAGCTTTGAGATGATGTAAAAAGACGAAAACAAAATTGAATGCACTTGATGGAAACAAGTAGCATGATTGGTATTATACCTCCTCCCGTAAAAGCCCAGGCACCAGCGCATAGACCTCAAATGAATCATTCTGTTTGCATAAAATCATTACAAATCACATGAGAGAAATAAAATGAATATATAATCTAGAGGTTCTTAATTCTTTTATTTCTGAAAGGAACTTACTGTTTCACGAACATTGATTTTCACCCAATCAGCGGGGGGTCCAACGTCAACAACTTGGACATCCAACCTGGCAGATGGAAAGCAATTTATCTTTACATCAGAAACGGAGGAACCAAAAACAGAAAAATACTACTGAAGTTCCTAGTATAATTTTTCTTTTGGGTGATAAAACTGTCGGTATACGAGATAAATGAAGTGCCACTAGCATTTGTAATGAAACATTCTAGATTTCATCAAAATAACTTAAGGTTGACTTGAGAGATAAAAACGTTAGAAGAAAGGATCAAAATAAAGTACGACTTACGTCTTAAAAGTTTCTGTTTCTGCAGCTTTCGTTGGCTGATCCGCTTCTTTTTTTTCCTGGTGCTTAAGAGAGCCTGAATACAACAAGAAGTTCTGCTGCGGTCAGTACTCCTCTTTGATAAGAGGTATGAATTAAGAAAAAACTTAAGTTCTCCAATGATGATCCTTATATAGTTACAGTGTTAACTAACAAACACTAAAGGCCAAAGTTTTGGAAATGCCAAACTTTATATTGGGAGAAATCTTACCACTAGTTTTTCGACTCTTTGCACGCTTTGGTGTATTGTAGGCACTCCCATCCTAAAAAGATGAAAAACACCAAATTTACTTGTACATGGCAATAGACAAGATCAAACTTAAGAAAATCAACGCCCA
>JAKWJD010001766.1:68069609-68387645 GCA_027705065.1 Solanum peruvianum | reverse complement strand
TTGTGTCTATGCATACGGTTGGCCATCACGGCTTGTCCGACCCATTTGGAAGGTCAAACGAGCCCCGAAGCGAGCATACGCCTCATTTCGACGATTTTCGTGTGCTATAGCACACCATTTTTGGGTGATCCGGATTCCGACGTCAAAATGCCAAATTTTTCGTGGACGTCCGTCAAGACCTTGTCTATGCATACGGTTGGCCATCACGGCTTGTCCGACCCATTTGGAAGGTCAAACGAGCCCGAAGCGAGCATACGCCTCATTTCGACGATTTTTCGTGTGCTATAGCACACCATTTTTTGGGTGATCCGGATTCCGACGTCAAAAATGCCAAATTTTTCGTGGACGCGTCAAGACCTTGTCTATGCATACGGTTGCCATCACGGCTTGTCCGACCCATTTGGAAGGTCAAACGAGCCCCGAAGCGAGCATACGCCTCATTTCGACGATTTTCGTGTGCTATAGCCACCATTTTTTGGGTGATCCGGATTCCGACGTCAAAATGCCAAATTTTTCGTGGACGTCCGTCAAGACCTTGTCTATGCATACGGTTGGCCATCACGGCTTGTCCGACCCATTTGAAGGTCAAACGAGCCCGAAGCGAGCATACCCCTCATTTCGACGATTTTCGTGTGCTATAGCACACCATTTTTGGGTGATCCGGATTCCGACGTCAAAAATGCCAAATGTTTTCGTGGACGTCCGTCAAGACCTTGTCTATGCATACGGTTGGCCATCACGGCTTGTCCGACCCATTTGGAAGGTCAAACGAGCCCCGAAGCGAGCATACCCTCATTTCGACGATTTTCGTGTGCTATAGCACACCATTTTTTGGGTGATCCGGATTCCGACGTCAAAAATGCCAAATTTTTTCGTGGACGTCCGTCAAGACCTTGTCTATGCATACGGTTGGCATCACGGCTTGTCCGACCCATTTGGAAGGTCAAACGAGCCCCGAAGCGAGCATACGCCTCATTTCGACGATTTTCGTGTGCTATAGCACACCATTTTTTGGGTGATCCGGATTCCGACGTCAAAAATGCCAAATTTTTTCGTGGACGTCCTCAAGACTTTGTCTATGCATACGGTTGGCCATCACGGCTTGTCCGACCATTTGGAAGGTCAAACGAGCCCCGAAGCGAGCATACGCCTCATTTCGACGATTTTCGTGTGCTATAGCACACCATTTTTTGGGTGATCCGGATTCCGACGTCAAAAATGCCAAATTTTTTTCGTGGACGTCCGTCAAGACCTTGTCTATGCATACGGTTGGCCATCACGGCTTGTCCGACCCATTTGGAAGGTCAAACGAGCCCCGAAGCGAGCATACGCCTCATTTCGACGATTTTCGTGTGCTATAGCACACCATTTTTTGGGTGATCCGGATTCCGACGTCAAAAATGCCAAATTTTTTCGTGGACGTCCGTCAAGACTTGTCTATGCATACGGTTGGCCATCACGGCTTGTCCGACCCATTTGGAGGTCAAACGAGCCCCGAAGCGAGCATACCCTCATTTCGACGATTTTCGTGTGCTATAGCACACCATTTTTGGGTGATCCGGATTCGACGTCAAAAATGCCAAATTTTTTCGTGGACGTCCGTCAAGACCTTGTCTATGCATACGGTTGGCCATCACGGCTTTCCGACCCATTTGGAAGGTCAAACGAGCCCCCGAAGCGAGCATACGCCTCATTTCGACGATTTTCGTGTGCTAGGCACACATTTTTTGGGTGATCCGGATTCGACGTCAAAAATGCCAAATTTTTTCGTGGACGTCCGTCAAGACCTTGTCTATGCATACGGTTGGCCATCACGGCTTGTCCGACCCATTTGGAGGGTCAAACGAGCCCCGAAGCGAGCATACGCCTCATTTCGACGATTTTCGTGTGCTATAGCACACCATTTTTGGGGTGATCCGGATTCCGACGTCAAAAATGCCAAATTTTTTCGTGGACGTCCGTCAAGACCTTGTCTATGCATACGGTTGGCCATCACGGCTTGTCCGACCCATTTGGAAGGTCAAACGAGCCCCGAAGCGAGCATACCCCTCATTTCGACGATTTTCGTGTGCTATTAGCACACCATTTTTTGGGTGATCCGGATTCCGACGTCAAAAATGCCAAATTTTTTCGTGGACGTCCGTCAAGACCTTGTCTATGCATACGGTTGGCCATCACGGCTTGTCCGACCCATTTGGAGGTCAAACGAGCCCGAAGCGAGCATACGCCTCATTTCGACGATTTTCGTGTGCTATAGCACACATTTTTTGGGTGATCCGGATTCCGACGTAAAAAATGCCAAATTTTTCGTGGACGTCGTCAAGACCTTGTCTATGCATACGGTTGGCCATCACGGCTTGTCCGACCCATTTGGAGGGTCAAACGAGCCCCGAAGCGAGCATACGCCTCATTTCGACGATTTTCGTGTGCTATAGCACACCATTTTTTGGGTGATCCGGATTCCGACGTCAAAAATGCAAATTTTTTCGTGGACGTCCGTCAAGACCTTGTCTATGCATACGGTTGGCCATCACGGCTTGTCCGACCCATTGGAGGGTCAAACGAGCCCCGAAGCGAGCATACGCCTCATTTCGACGATTTTCGTGTGCTATAGCACACCATTTTTTGGGTGATCCAGATTCCGACGTCAAAAATGCCAAATTTTTTCGTGGACGTCCGTCAAGACCTTGTCTATGCATACGGTTGGCCATCACGGCTTGTCCGACCCATTTGGAGGGTCAAACGAGCCCCGAAGCGAGCATACGCCTCATTTCGACGATTTTCGTGCTATAGCACACCATTTTTTGGGTGATCCGGATTCCGACGTCAAAAATGCCAAATTTTTTCGTGGACGTCCGTCAAGACCTTGTCTATGCATACGGTTGGCCATCACGGCTTGTCCGACCCATTTGGAGGGTCAAACGAGCCCCGAAGCGAGCATACGCCTCATTTCGACGATTTTGTGTGCTATAGCACACCATTTTTTGGGTGATCCGGATTCCGACGTCAAAAATGCCAAATTTTTTCGTGGACGTCCGTCAAGACCTTGTCTATGCATACGGTTGGCCATCACGGCTTGTCCGACCCATTTGGAGGGTCAAACGAGCCCCGAAGCGAGCATACCCCTCATTTCGACGATTTTCGTGTGCTATAGCACACCATTTTTTGGGTGATCCGGATTCCGACGTCAAAAATGCCAAATTTTTTCGTGGACGTCCGTCAAGACCTTGTCTATGCATACGGTTGGCCATCACGGCTTGTCCGACCCATTTGAGGGTCAAACGAGCCCCGAAGCGAGCATACGCCTCATTTCGACGATTTTCGTGTGCTATAGCACACCATTTTTTGGGTGATCCGGATTCCGACGTCAAAAATGCCAAATTTTTTCGTGGACGTCCGTCAAGACCTTGTCTATGCATACGGTTGGCCATCACGGCTTGTCCGACCCATTTGGAAGGTCAAACGAGCCCCGAAGCGAGCATACGCCTCATTTCGACGATTTTCGTTGCTATAGCACACCATTTTTTGGGTGATCCGGATTCCGACGTCAAAAATGCCAAATTTTTCGTGGACGTCCGTCAAGACCTTGTCTATGCATACGGTTGGCCATCACGGCTTGTCCGACCCATTTGGAGGTCAAACGAGCCCCGAAGCGAGCATACGCCTCATTTCGACGATTTTCGTGTGCTATAGCACACCATTTTTTGGGTGATCCGGATTCCGACGTCAAAAATGCCAAATTTTTTCGTGGACGTCCGTCAAGACCTTGTCTATGCATACGGTTGGCCATCACGGCTTGTCGACCCATTTGGAAGGTCAAACGAGCCCCGAAGCGAGCATACGCCTCATTTCGACGATTTTCGTGTGCTATAGCACACCATTTTTTGGGTGATCCGGATTCCGACGTCAAAAATGCCAAATTTTTTCGTGGACGTCCGTCAAGACCTTGTCTATGCATACGGTTGGCCATCACGGCTTGTCCGACCCATTTGGAGGTCAAACGAGCCCCGAAGCGAGCATACGCCTCATTTCGACGATTTTCGTGTGCTATAGCACACCATTTTTTGGGTGATCCGATTCCGACGTCAAAAATGCCAAATTTTTTCGTGGACGTCCGTCAAGACCTTGTCTATGCATACGGTTGGCCATCACGGCTTGTCCGACCCATTTGGAGGGTCAAACGAGCCCCGAAGCGAGCATACGCCTCATTTCGACGATTTTCGTGTGCTATAGCACACCATTTTTTGGGTGATCCGGATTCCGACGTCAAAAATGCCAAATTTTTTCGTGGACGTCCGTCAAGACCTTGTCTATGCATACGGTTGGCCATCACGGCTTGTCCGACCCATTTGGAGGGTCAAACGAGCCCCGAAGCGAGCATACGCCTCATTTCGACGATTTTCGTGTGCTATAGCACACCATTTTTTGGGTGATCCGGATTTCGACGTCAAAAATGCCAATTTTTTTCGTGGACGTCGTCAAGACCTTGTCTATGCATACGGTTGGCCATCACGGCTTGTCCGACCCATTTGGAGGTCAAACGAGCCCCGAAGCGAGCATACGCCTCATTTCGACGATTTTCGTGTGCTATAGCACACCATTTTTTGGGGTGATCCGGATTCCGACGTCAAAAATGCCAAATTTTTTCGTGGACGTCCGTCAAGACCTTGTCTATGCATACGGTTGGCCATCACGGCTTGTCCGACCCATTTGGAGGGTCAAACGAGCCCCGAAGCGAGCATACGCCTCATTTCGACGATTTTCGTGTGCTATAGCACACCATTTTTGGGTGATCGAGATTCCGACGTCAAAAATGCCAAATTTTTTCGTGGACGTCCGTCAAGACCTTGTCTATGCATACGGTTGGCCATCACGGCTTGTCCGACCCATTTGGAGGGTCAAACGAGCCCGAAGCGAGCATACGCCTCATTTCGACGATTTTCGTGTGCTATAGCACCCCATTTTTTGGGTGATCCGGATTCCGACGTCAAAAATGCCAATTTTTTCGTGGACGTCCGTCAAGACCTTGTCTATGCATACGGTTGGCCATCACGGCTTGTCCGACCCATTTGGAGGGTCAAACGAGCCCCGAAGCGAGCATACGCCTCATTTCGACGATTTTCGTGTGCTATAGCACACCATTTTTGGGTGATCCGGATTCCGACGTCAAAAATGCCAAATTTTTTCGTGGACGTCCGTCAAGACCTTGTCTATGCATACGGTTGGCCATCACGGCTTGTCCGACCCATTTGGAGGGTCAAACGAGCCCCGAAGCGAGCATACGCCTCATTTCGACGATTTTCGTGTGCTATAGCACACCATTTTTTGGGTGATCCGGATTCCGACGTCAAAAATGCCAAATTTTTTCGTGGACGTCCGTCAAGACCTTGTCTATGCATACGGTTGGCCATCACGGCTTGTCCGACCCATTTGGAGGTCAAACGAGCCCCGAAGCGAGCATACGCCTCATTTCGACGATTTTCGTGTGCTATAGCACACCATTTTTTGGGTGATCCGGATTCCGACGTCAAAAATGCAAAATTTTTCGTGGACGTCCGTCAAGACCTTGTCTATGCATACGGTTGGCCATCACGGCTTGTCCGACCCATTTGGAAGGTCAAACGAGCCCCGAAGCGAGCATACGCCTCATTTCGACGATTTTCGTGTGCTATAGCACACCATTTTTTGGGTGATCCGGATTCCGACGTCAAAAATGCCAAATTTTTTTGGACGTCCGTCAAGACCTTGTCTACATACGGTTGGCCATCACGGCTTGTCCGACCCATTTGGAGGGTCAAACGAGCCCCGAAGCGAGCATACGCCTCATTTCGACGATTTTCGTGTGCTATAGCACACCATTTTTTGGGTGATCCGGATTCCGACGTCAAAAATGCCAAATTTTTCGTGGACGTCCGTCAAGACCTTGTCTATGCATACGGTTGGCCATCACGGCTTGTCCGACCCATTTGGAGGGTCAAACGAGCCCCGAAGCGAGCATACGCCTCATTTCGACGATTTTCGTGTGCTATAGCACACCATTTTTTGGGTGATCCGGATTCCGACGTCAAAAATGCCAAATTTTTTCGTGGACGTCCGTCAAGACCTTGTCTATGCATACGGTTGGCCATCACGGCTTGTCCGACCCATTTGGAGGGTCAAACGAGCCCCGAAGCGAGCATACGCCTCATTTCGACGATTTTCGTGTGCTATAGCACACCATTTTTTGGGTGATCCGGATTCCGACGTCAAAAATGCCAAATTTTCGTGGTGGACTCGTCAAGACCTTGTCTATGCATACGGTTGGCCATCACGGCTTGTCCGACCCATTTGGAGGGTCAAACGAGCCCGAAGCGAGCATCGCCTCATTTCGACGATTTTCGTGTGCTATAGCACACCATTTTTGGGTGATCCGGATTCCGACGTCAAAATGCCAAATTTTTCGTGGACGTCCGTCAAGACCTTGTCTATGCATACGGTTGGCCATCACGGCTTGTCCGACCCATTTGGAGGGTCAAACGAGCCCCGAAGCGAGCATACCCTCATTTCGACGATTTTCGTGTGCTATAGCACACCATTTTTTGGGTGATCCGGATTCCGACGTCAAAAATGCCAAATTTTTTCGTGGACGTCCGTCAAGACCTTGTCTATGCATACGGTTGGCCATCACGGCTTGTCCGACCCATTGGGAGGAGCCCCAGCGCGAGCCCTCTTTCCCTTTCACTTTTCTTCCCTTTTTTCGTCTGTATTCATGTATCACACCTTTTTTTTGGTGTCCGGTTTCATCTCCGTCCAAAAATGCCCATTTTTTCGTTTATCAGTCCCCGTCTCCTTCAAGACCTTGTCTTATGCATAAATATAAGTTTTCCCATCACCTGTCCGACTGACATTTACGCCTTTGAGTTTCAAACGAGCCCGAACGAAGCGAGCATACCCCTCATTTCGACGATTTTCGTGTGCTATAGCACACCTTTTTGGGTGATCCGGATTCCGACGTCAAAAATGCCAAATTTTTTCGTGGACGTCCGTCAAGACCTTGTCTATGCATACGGTTGGCCATCACGGCTTGTCCGACCCATTTGGAGGGTCAAACGAGCCCCGAAGCGAGCATTGCCTCATTTCGACGATTTTCGTGTGCTATAGCACACCATTTTTGGGTGATCCGGATTCCGACGTCAAAAATGCCAAATTTTTCGTGGACGTCGTCAAGACCTTGTCTATGCATACGGTTGGCCATCACGGCTTGTCCGACCCATTTGGAGGTCAAACGAGCCCCGAAGCGAGCATACGCCTCATTTCGACGATTTTCGTGTGCTATAGCACACCATTTTTTGGGTGATCCGGATTCCGACGTCAAAAATGCCAAATTTTTTCGTGGACGTCCGTCAAGACCTGTCTATGCATACGGTTGGCCATCACGGCTTGTCCGACCCATTTGGAAGGTTCAAACGAGCCCCGAAGCGAGCATACGCCTCATTTCGACGATTTTCGTGTGCTATAGCACCCCATTTTTTGGGTGATCCGGATTCCGACGTCAAAAATGCCAAATTTTTTCGTGGACATCCGTCAAGACCTTGTCTATGCATACGGTTGGCCATCACGGCTTGTCCGACCCATTTGGAGGGTCAAACGAGCCCCGAAGCGAGCATACGCCTCATTTCGACGATTTTCGTGTGCTATAGCACACCATTTTTTGGGTGATCCGGATTCCGACGTCAAAAATGCCAATTTTTTCGTGGACGTCCGTCAAGACCTTGTCTATGCATACGGTTGGCCATCAGGCTTGTCCGACCATTTGGAGGTCAAACGAGCCCCGAAGCGAGCATACGCCTCATTTCGACGATTTTCGTGTGCTATAGCAAACCATTTTTTGGGTGATCCGGATTCCGACGTCAAAAATGCCAAATTTTTTCGTGGACGTCCGTCAAGACCTTGTCTATGCATACGGTTGGCCATCACGGCTTGTCCGACCCATTTGGAGGGTCAAACGAGCCCCGAAGCGAGCATACGCCTCATTTCGACGATTTTCGTGTGCTATTGCACACCATTTTTTGGGTGATCCGGATTCCGACGTCAAAAATGCAAAATTTTTTCGTGGACGTCCGTCAAGACCTTGTCTATGCATACGGTTGGCCATCACGGCTTGTCCGACCCATTTGGAGGGTCAAACGAGCCCGAAGCGAGCATACGCCTTATTTCGACGATTTTCGTGTGCTATAGCACACCATTTTTTGGGTGATCTGGATTCCGACGTCAAAAATGCCAAATGTTTTTGTGGACGCCGTCAAGACCTTGTCTATGCATACGGTTGGCCATCACGGCTTGTCCGACCCATTTGGAGGGTCAAACGAGCTCCGAAGCGAGCATACGCCTCATTTCGACGATTTTCGTGTGCTATAGCACACCATTTTTTGGGTGATCCGGATTTCGACGTCAAAAATGCCAAATGTTTTCGTGGACGTCCGTCAAGACCTTGTCTATGCATACGGTTGGCCATCACGGCTTGTCCGACCCATTTGGAGGGTCAAACGAGCCCCGAACCGAGCATACGCCTCATTTCGACGATTTTCGTGTGCTATAGCACACCACTTTTTGGGTGATCCGGATTCCGACGTCAAAAATGCCAAATTTTTTCGTGGACGTCCGTCAAGACCTTGTCTATGCATACGGTTGGCCATCACGGCTTGTCCGACCCATTTGGAGGTCAAACGAGCCCCGAAGCGAGCATACGCCTCATTTCGACGATTTTCGTGTGCTATATCACACAATTTTTTGGGTGATCCGGATTCCGACGTCAAAAATGCCAAATTTTTTTGTGGACGTCCGTCAAGACCTTGTCTATGCATACGGTTGGCCATCACGGCTTGTCTGACACATTTGGAGGGTCAAACGAGCCCAGAAGCGAGCATACGCCTCATTTCGACGATTTTCGTGTGCTATAACACACCATTTTTTGGGTGATCCGGATTCAGACGTCAAAAATGCCAAATTTTTTCGTGGACGTCCGTCAAGACCTTGTCTATGCATACGGTTGGCCATCACGGCTTGTCCGACCCATTTGGAGGGTCAAACGAGCCCCGAAGCAAGCATACCCCTCATTTCGACGATTTTCGTGTGCTATAGCACACCATTTTTTGGGTGATCCGGATTCCGACGTCAAAAATGCCAAGTTTTTTTCGTGGACGTCCGTCAAGACCTTGTCTATGCATACGGTTGGCCATCACGGCTTGTCCGACCCATTTGGAAGGTCAAACGAGCCCCAAAGCGAGCATACCCCTCATTTCGACGATTTTCGTGTGTTATAGCACACCATTTCTTGGGTGATCCGGATTCCGACGTCAAAAATGCCAAATTTTTTAGTGGACGTCCGTCAAGACCTTGTATATGCATACGGTTGGCCATCACTGCTTGTCCGACCCATTTGGAAGGTCAAACGAGCCCTGAAGCGAGCATACCCCTCATTTCGACAATTTTAGTGTGCTATAGCACACTATTTTTTGGGTGATCCAGATTCCGACTTCAAAAATGCCAAATTTTTTCGTGGACGTCCGTCAAGACCTTGTCTATGCATACGGTTGGCCATCACGGCTTGTCCGACACATTTGGAAGGTCAAACGAGCCCTGAAGCGAGCATACCCCTCATTTCGACAATTTTCGTGTGCTATAGCACACCATTTTTTGGGTGATCCGAATTCCGACGTCAAAAATGCCAAATTTTTTCGTGGACGTCCGTCAATACCTTGTCTATGCATACGGTTGGCCATCACGGCTTGTCCGACCGAAGGTCAAATGAAGCGAGCATACCCCCCATTTCGACGATTTTCGTGTGCTATAGCACACCATTTTTTGGGTGATCCGGATTCCGACGTCAAAAATGCCAAATGTTTTCGCGGAAGTCCGTCAAGACCTTGTCTATGCATACGGTTGTCAATCACGGCTTGTCCGACCCATTTGGAAGGTCAAACGAGTCCCGAAGCGAGCATACCCCTCATTTCGATGATTTTCGTGTGCTATAGCACACCATTTTTTGGGTGATCCGGATTCCGACGTAAAAAAAGCCAACATTTTTCGTGGACGTACGTCAAGAGCTTATCTACGCATATGGTTGGCTATCACGGCTTGTCCGACCCATTTGGAAGGTCAAACGAGCCCGAAGCGAGCATACCCCTCATTTCGACGATTTTCGTGTGCTATAGCACACCATTTTTGGGGTGATCCGGATTCCGACGTCAAAAAAGCCAAAATTTTTCGTGGACGTCCGTCAAGACCTTGTCTATGCATACGGTTGGCCATCACGGCTTTTCCGACCCATTTGGGAGGTCAAACTAGCCCCAAAGCGAGCATACCCCTCATTTCGACGATTTTCGTGTGCTATAGCACACCATTTTTTGGGTGATCCGGATTCTGACGTCAAAAATGCCAAATTTTTTCGTGGACGTCCGTCCAAACCTTGTCTATGCATACGATTGGCCATCACGGCTTGTTCAACCCATTTGGAAGGTCAAACGAGCCCCGAAGCGAGCATACCCCTCATTTCGACGATTTTCGTGTGCTATAGCACACCATTTTTTGGGTGATCCGGATTCCGACGTCAAAAAAGCCAAATTTTTTCGTGGACGTCCGTCAAGACCTTGTCTATGCATACGGTTGGTCATCACGGCTTGTCCGACCCATTTGGAAGGTCAAACGAGCCTTGAAGCGAGCATACCCCTCATTTCGACGATTTTCGTGTGCTATAGCACACCATTTTTTGGGTGATCCGGATTCCGATGTCAAAAATGTCAAATTTTTTCGTGGACGTCCGTCAAGACCTTGTCTATGCATACGGTTGGCCATCACGGCTTGTCCGACCCATTTGGAAGGTCAAACGAGCCCCGAAGCGAGCATACCCCTCATTTCGACGATTTTCGTGTGCTGTAGCACACCATTTTTTGGGTGATCCGGATTTCGAACATTTCGTTTCATGAAATCTAGGTCACAAAAAATTCACGGAATGTAGCACACGAAAATCAGTAAAATTTGCGTTTACCTGCTTTGGGGCTCGATTGAACTTGAAAATGTGTCGATTTTCTCCGCGGGATAAACTGAGTCCATAGATAATGTCTTAATGGATGTCCATGAAAAATTTGGGCAAAAAGACATCGAAACGTTGGATCACTAAAAATCCATGGACTATAGCACACGAAAATTGGTAAAATTGGGTATACCTGCTTCGTGACATATTTGACCTTCAAAATGGGACATTTTGATCGTCACGGTGAACTGGCTTCATAGCTTAACGTCTAACGGACGTCCTCAAAAAAATTGGGAAAAATAAAATTGAAATTTTGGATCAAACAAGATCGTGGAATATAGCACTCACAAAATGATAAAATGAGGGGTTCTTTGCTCCAAGGCTAGTTTGACCTTCAAAATAGTCTGTTTTGACCGTCATCGCAAACTGGTTCCACAACTAACGTCTTATAGAAGGTCCATGAAAATTTTAGGCAAAAAAGACATTAAAATTTTGGATTCCAAAAAATTCATGGACTATAGCACACGAAAACTGGTAAAAAATAGAGGGTATACGTGCTTCAGGGCTCGTTTGACCTTCAAAATGGGTCATTTTGACCGTTAAGGTAACCAGACTCCATAGCTAATGTCTTAACAGACGTCTACAAAAAAACTTGGGCAAAAAGACGTCGGAATAATGGATTACCAAAAAAATCATGGACTATAGCACACCAAAATCGATAAAACAAGGGATTTACGTGCTTCGGAGCTCGTTTGACCTTCAAAATGCTCTATTTTGGCCATCAAGGCCAACTGGCCCCATAGATAATGTCTTAACGATTGTCCATAAAAAATATAGGCAAAAAAGACAACGAAATTTTAGTATGGACTATAGCATAAGAAAATTGTTAAAATTGGAAATACCTGCTTTGGGGCACATTTGATCTTCAAAATAGTCCGTTTTGATCGTAAGGGCCAACTAACTCCATAGATAACGTCTTAATGAAGGACCACAAAAAATTTTGGCAAAAACGACGTCAAAATTTTGGATCACCAAAAAATCATGAACTATATAGCACAGGAAATTTGGTAAAATTGGGGGTTTACTTGCTTCGGAGCTCGTTTGACCTTCTAAATGGACCGTTTTGGTCGTGACGACCAACCGATTCTATATATAACGTCTTAACGGACGTCTATAAAAAATTTGAGCAAAAAAGACGTCGAAATTCTGGATCACAAAAAATGATCGTGGACTATAACACACAAAATGATAAAATTAAGGGATTCCTTTCTACAGGCTTATCTTACTTCAAAATGGTCCATTTAGACCGTCAGTGCCAACTTATTTCACAACTAATGTTTTAACGAAGATTCACAAAAAATTTGGGCAAAAAGTCGTTGCATTCTGAATCTCCAAAAATCGATGAACTATAACACATAAAAATTGGTAAAATAAGAAGTTTACCTACTTCGAGGCTCGTTTGACCTTCAAAATGGGTTATTTTGGCCTTCAGGTCCAAGTGACTCCATAACAAACGTGTTAACATACATCTACAAAAAATTTGAGAACAGAGACGTCGGAATAATGGATCACCAAAAAAGATCATTGACTATAGCACATGAAAATCGATAAAATATGAGGTTTACCTGCTCGGGGATCGTTTGACCTTCAAAATGGTTTGTTTTGGGGGTCAGGGCCAACTGAATATATAGATTATGTCTTAATGGATGTCCATTAAAAATTTGGGCAAAAAAGACGTCAAAATTTTGGATCACTAAAAATTCATGGACTATAGCACACGAAAATTGACAAAATTGGGTATACCTGCTTCGGGGTACATTTGACCTTCAAAATGGGTCATTTTGGTCGTCAAGGCCAAGTGGCTCCATAGTTAACGTCTTAACAGACGTCCACAAATTTTTTTTGCAAAAAAAACGTCAAAATATTGGATCACCAAACAAGATCGTGGACTATAGCATATGAAAAATGACAAAATGAGAGGTTTCCCTTCTCCCGGGCTAGTTTGACCTTCAAAATGGTCTGTTTTGACCGTCAGGGCAAACAAGTACCACAACTAACGTCTTAACGAGGTCCACAAAAAATTTTGGGCAAAATAGACATAGGAATACTGGAGGTCCTCATAAAGTTTTTCCAAAAAAAAAAAAATTGGGTGCTTTGAGGCGACATATCCTTGGATAATACACATGAAAAACCAAGAAAGTCGTCTAATTTTTACAAGTTGTCTCATAAATGCAAAAATATGCCTGAAAAAATGGTTGGATGGTACATAATTCTTTCCTTACTTATTATAGAGGTCCTCATAAGTTTTTTTTAAAAAAATATTTTGGATGCTCCAAGACGCTAAATCCATAGGCTAACAAACACAAAGAAATTGAAAAAAATGCTTACGCTAAATCCATAGGCTAACAAACATAGAGAAATTGAAAAAAATGCTTACTTCCCATAAAATGGCTCCTAAAGGTTTTAAATGCGGCAGATCATGGTGAAGCTATACATACTATTCACCCAACTCCTTACAAAGGGTCTTGTAAAACTTTTTCAAAAAAGTAATCAGCTAAAATCACTATTCATGGTTAACACACACAAAAGTTTCTTGGTTAATAATACACACAAAATGCAACATAGTCACTTCTGTATTATGCATATCGATCATTCATGTAAAAGGAATCCGACTTCCAAATCTAACTATGATCCTTAGGTTATTTTTCTCTATACAATTTTAATTTTGGTGCTCCGAGGCGTCAGATTCTTAGGCTAATACACACAAAAATCAAGAAATTTGTGTAAGTTCTAAAAAGGTTTGTAAATGCATAAATAGATATAAATATGGTGTGAGTATATGTGGTAGTTCCCCAACTCATTACAGAGGATCTCATAAAGTTTATTTCAGAAAGATAATTTTGGGTGCTCTGAGACAATAGATCTATGGGCTAATTAATACACATGAAAAATCAAGAAATTTGTGTGATTCCTTAAAAAAATGATGCGAGTGTTAAATAAGCGTTAAAAATAAGGTGAGTGTACGTGGTGATTCCTCATAAAGGTTTTTCAGAAAATAATTTTGGGTTCTCCAAAGCATCAGATATATGGTTTGTAAATGCGGAAATAGGCATTAATAAAATGGTGTAAGTATATACGTGGTGGTTTTTCAACTCATTACAGAGGTCTTTATAAAGTTTTTTCACAAAAATATTGGGTGTTCCGAGGCGCCAGATCCATGGGTAACACAAAAAAAAATCGAGAAATTGCGTAATTCCTAAAAAAGAGACTGTAAATGCGAAAATAGGCGTTAAAAATTGGTGTAAATATACGTGATGGTTTCCTAACTCACTACAGAGATATAAAAATAATTTTAGAATAAAAAATAATGGTGGAACTATGCATAACACGCTTACTCAATTGATACCGAAGGTCTTTATGAAGAATTTTTTTAAAAAAATTGGGTGCTTATACGTGTCTGATCCATGGCCTAATACACATGAAAAATCAAGAAAATCGTGTAATTTCTAAACGTTAGTTTGTAAATACAAAAATATATTTGGAAACGGTGGGACTATGTGTAACGCTTACCCAACTCATTATGAAAGTTCTCATAAAAAAGTTCATATTAATTTTGGGTGCTCCAAGGCGCTAGATCCATGAGCTAATATACACAAAAACTCAATATAGACGTGCTCATAAAGTTTTTTGAGAAAAAAAGTTTGGATGCTCCGAGACGAAATCCCTAGACTAATACACACGAAAAATGAATATCACATAAATTCTAAAAGTTGGCTTGTAAATGTGAAACACGCCTGGAAAAAAATTGTGAGATTGTACATAATGCTTCCTCCACTCATTACAGAGGTCGTTATGAAGATTTTTTTTAAAAAAAAAATTGGGCGCTCTGATGCGACTGATCCGTGGACTAATATACACGAAATATCAAAAAATTGTGGAATTCCTAAAATTTTGGTGTAAATGTGAAATTATGTCTAAAATGGTAGGCTTATATGTAACGCTTCCCTAACTCATTACGAAGGTCCACATAAAGTTTGTTGCAGAAAAGATTGTTAAGTGCTCTTAGGCCCCAATTCATGGGCTAATACACATGAAAAACAAGAAAGCCACCTAATTCTTAAAAATTGGCTTGTAAATGCGAAAATATGCCTGAAAAAACTAGTAGAATTATACGTAACGCTTCCCCAATCATTATGGAGGTCCTCATAATTTTTTTCTAAAAATATATTGGATGCTCCAAGATGCTAGATATATAGGCTAATACACACGAAAAATTGAAAAAACTGTTTATTTACCATAACATGGCTCCTAAATGTTTTAAAAAGCAGCAGATCATGGTAAAGCTATACAAACTATTCACCCGAACTCCTTACAAAGGGTCTCGTAAAACTTTTTCAGAAAAGAAATCACCCAAAACCATTATTCATGAGTTAACTTACACGAAAGTTCCTTAAAATCGCCTAATTCCCTATTTTAAAAAAATGAAGATTTAAAATTTGTAGTCGTATCCTCCATATCATTTGTGTGGTTATAAGACTTCAAAAAATTTTAGTCTCAAATATACTTTAACCGTTTAACGTTTGTATGATTTATAACTTCTTCTCATTAACACTTCATTCTCTATTTTTATTTTTACCTAATGTGCAGTGTGCAGCTGTGTCAATAATACACACAAAATGAAACATAGTAACTTCTGTATTATGCATATAGATCATTCATGTAAAAGGAATATACAATACATGTCCACAAAATGAACAACTATATATCCTTGGTTATGTCTCTCTATACAGTTTTAATCTCCAACAATATCGTAAATCATCAGAACGATTCATCTATACAGTTTTAATCTCCAATACTATCGTACATCAGAACGATTCATCTATACAGTTTTAATCTCCAACACTATCGTAAATCATCAGAACTATTCATCTATACAACTCTAATCTCCAATACTATCGTAAACTACAATCAGAAGAGGCTACTTACTTTCCCAGATCAAAGAATAAAGTCTTGTCAGGTGACTACAAGTATGTTCATTCACAGAGTATACCAGATTGTGGACTTTCACAAGATAAGCCAGACTGCGGGGATGCATTTGTTTAAGATGAGCTTGAGTCAGAGGCATCGGAAGAAGAATCATACGGCATTTCACCAGAATCCTCTCGAGGACTTTCAAACAGAGATTCATGTGCATTTCCTTCACATATCTCAGTGTATTCCTCAAAGGTTAAAGAATCCTCATCCTCGCTAGAACTTCCAGAATCCTCTCTTGGCCTTTCAAACAGAGATTCATGTGCATTTCCTTCATATATCTCAGTGTATTCCTCAAAGGTTAAAGAATCCTCATCCTCGCTAGAACTTCCGAACAGAGAGTCATACGTAACACTTCTCCACATCTCGGATTTTTCCTCATTGTCAGAAACAGGGCATCTCCCTTCGGCTTTTTGCATTACAGCTTCAGAACAACAATCAATGAAGGAATAAGTAGCTGATAATTTTCTTAGATAAGTTTCTCTAACATCCTGAAGTTCCTGCAAGACTTCACGACTTGCCCCAGAATCTACCGTATCACTCTCAAAGTTAGTAACTGAGGTCAACTCCTCTTCTTCCCTGAAAATCACTGATTTCTTATCAGTTGGCAATGCACCAGGATTAGCACATATAGCAGGAGACACAGTTGTCTTATGGCACTCAAGAGGTGCAACTGTGGAATGCTGCTTGCCTTCCACTTTGTCCGGTTTATTTAATGATTCAAGAGGATATAAGGATGTTGGCCTGGCTAAATGCCTGTCAAAAGCAAAGGCAGCAAGATTATTAGATGCCAAGATTCATTCCTCCCATCCTCTATCCAACTTTTTCAAACAATTCCATACATGAAAATGATATATAAAATTTAAACTAAAAAGGGAAAGACAGACTCAAATATTGCAAAAATTAAAAACAAAAAAGAAAGACAATAATCAAAGAGAGTAAACAACTACATAAAATGAGCCTGTTTTGTTACACAATATAGAGGAAACCTCAGAGGAGGAACGTGTAATCCTCCTTAAGAATAATAATAACAAATTAATAAGAAGTACTATAAAATTGAAGTCTCAAATTCAAAATGCTATAGATTTACTTGAAAAAATCATGGTTAAAGAAAAAGTCATTTGACTTTTTAAAGTAAAAGGGTTAAGTTTTATTTGCAGAGGCGTAGTGAGCATTCAGAGATCAATTAGACCATGGTTGAATGAAGATACCTGCTATAGAAGAGCATGTATGCTTGCTGTGCAAGAACGTCATCAATTCCTACATCAATGACCTGAAATAAATTGTGAATTAAGACACGAAAATTAGAAAATGAGAGGAAAAAGAAGGTGAGAAATGCTCAATTTGTATGGAATCATGAATTTCTTGTCACAGGAAGCTCATGAACATTTAAGGCTAGTCAAGTGTGACTACATACTTATTAATGACTATGACAGAAAGAACTTTACTACTTCACCACAAGCCCTTATGTAAGCAAGATGCTACCTTCAACATTATTTCGAAAATGAGACATAGGCTATCAAGTAACAAAGAGCCTCAAAGATGATGTCCATATTGTTGGAAAGGACATACAAACATACCACGCACCCCAAACATGTATGAAGGAACAACAGGGTGAAGTTGAGATCTATTCATTATATTTCTATTTTGACATATACCCAGGCAAATTTGTCTGTTACATGCATGTTGCCAGTTGCATAGAGCCAAATGTTACATGTCGTATAGTCTTACCAAAACAGGATTTTTTTTGTTGCAGTTTAGACCATACAAGACCAAAAGGATCAGAAGGTTGCCTCTGAAGCTTCAGTTTTTGACAAATAGTATACATCCTCCAGGTATGAAGAGAACACCGCTATTGAATCTTGTGGGTGAACACACAAAGTAAAAAAGAGGAGATTAAGCCAGGAAACAGATGCCTCCTACCTCAGTGTCATCGGCTCTATACCAAGTCTCAGTCAAATCCTTGATGTAGCAGATATAATGACCACAATGTAATGCATTTGACATATCCTCATGAACAATCACCGCATACAGATTGAAATGGTCATTGCCATCTCCTGTTTCACTCATGTTAGGATTTAGATCTAAACTTTCAGGAAAAGTCACCCTATTATTTAGTTTGCCAGGAGTATCCCCGCTCTGCAAAAAGATTTTAGGCCCAATTAGATTATGCTATCAGAAATCTAAAACATTGACTCATACAAGGTTTGCTGTTTAACAACAACAAGAAAAAAAATCTAGACAGAACAAGATGGGACAGGGAACAGAGAGAAACACACTTTTCCAAGAAAGCAAGAAAGGCATAACATGGACTTGAGCAACCAGCAAACTGGAGACCTAACTTCAGTAAATCTGTAAAATCATAAATAGCTTCAGCTGGGTCCTTTTCTATGCAATGTCTATGTTTTTATGTACTATTTTAGTGTTAAAGCAGCTATAGAGAAAAGTTCCATCGTAATCCTCAGAAGAGATTCTAGCTGTTATGACTTGTTGAAAAGTCATTCTAGCAATATTATTCATAATTGCAATATGGAATTTACATCACACACTTGAATATCATTAAAAATGATGAAGAGCTTGAAAAAAACATATTATTAGTCACTTTTCACCTACAATGTACGAGGAAGGATCAGATTGTGTTCAACAACAAAGATCTCTGATGTCGATTCCCATTATTAAGCAAACTAGAAGTTAAACATTCTAAATATAAAACCCCAAGCCAAATTTAGCCTAATATACCTAGAGAGTATCATAGAGAGTTATGGATGAAACTTTGCGCCTATCATTGTAGAGAGACGAATAAAAATGCTGCATCCTGGTATAGTTAAGTCAATAGTGAGAGATGCACTAGGTAAGCACTTTAACCTTCAAACTATTATTTGCTGCATACTATAAAGACAAACAAAAACATTTCTGTCAGAAGTTGCCCATTCTTTATGTGATTCATGTGCCTCTTAAATGGAGAAACAGGGAATATTTCAGTCCCTTCCATATCAAACAACTATCCTCACTTCTCATTTCCAGACATCAACCCTGCCAATTGGTCTCGCTGGTTTATTTATAAGTCTCTTTTAATTTTACAGTTTGTAGTTTTGGTTGAAACTCTCTAGCCATGACAGTTTAAGAGAAATCTATGGGTTTAGGGGGTCAAGTACTCTTAGTTATTGATCTGCAACTATTTTTTGATCAGGAATGCAATGGCTTTTTGTACTACAAACTTTTTCCAATAGTTCTTTCTTACTACTCACTGTTTCCCTAGGAGTGAGTACATCCCATTTCTAGTACCCAATCCTTTGAGGTGCTTTTTGTATTAGCCATGTTCCAGGTTTAGCTTTCACTAATAACCAGCAACCTACTTGTTGCTGCATCTGCGCCTTTCAATTTGGCAAATAAAAATTTATTTCACAGAAAGAGAGAAATTGATTCTGGAATGACAATCAAGGGAGATGAAAATTGGATATGTATACTTTCTTCAATCCTCTATGATGTTCTGCTTTCCTTAGGCTTGGTACTACAAATCCTCATAAATGATTAAAATATCCCTTTGTTTAGTCACTTTAATGGCACAGACCTTCATCTATACTGAATAAAGTGATACAGAAGGTGGTCATTTTTTTTCAATATTTTAGTGGCTAGTTATCAATAAAACTTAGTTCAAAGGCCAAAGAGGTAATATAGATGAAAAGGAAATGAGATCAACCTTAAACCTTTTCAAAGCGATTGTTAGAATATTTGGTGCCTCCAGGATCGTTAAGCGCTTCCATGCCTTGACATAATCATTGCATCTGCAAGAACATGTCATTCATTAGTGTTAGGCTGTCTGGTATTACAGAAAGAAAACCAAGGGAAGATGCAAACGAAAAACAACTGAATGAACCTTTAAAATATCATATCAGAACAAATATAATTTCAAACAATCAACAACTGAGCAGTAGACAAAGAACAAACATCAAGAGCAACTCATCACCCAGATATTTTTAGGTAAGTTACACCTGCTCTCCCAAAAACAATGTCTGTGATGCTTGACTAATTTAATGATTAACCTAAGAAGTAATACCAACAAGAAACTTTGAAAATATTTCCCCAAAAAAAAGAATATAAATTGAGGAAGTTCTGGCATAAAAAAGTACAGATTTTGCACTAGAAATTAGGTCAAACCAGGTGTGACAGAGTGAACCTGCATTCTATGTCCTAGCCACTTAGCCAGTCGTGTAATTAAAATGGATTAACATAAAAGTGAGAATAAAAGCAATGATCAGCATTGCATTGGCAGAATGTATACTGGCATGTCTTCACTTGAAGGAATAACTAACTGGTATTTAAAAGTATAGACTAAGGTCACAGGTGCCCTTTTGAAGAAGAAAGCCGGCATTTAAGAGAAGAAGCTACCTATCACATTTATACATATCTTCACCATCCATACACTCTTCGGCAGTGAATTGATCTAAGCATTTCTCCAAAGAATCAGCTTCCCCATTAATCCCTACAGTCAGATCCATCATATTCTCGAACTGATTTGAGTGATTACCACATGCTGTACATTCAACCTAAAAGTAACAATAGCACATTATGCGACAAAAGATGGAAGGGAGATTGACACTATACGAAAGTGTAAATACTGTGCAGCTTATATGTAAAAAAAAATTGAAAGCACATATTCAGCAATCAACTATGCCTCAATCCCATACCAACTCAGGGATCAAGTATATGAATCTTCTGTACAAACCAACACACAGAAATTTGTTTGGCCAATACAACAAATATCATGATAATAACTTTTTTAATCTGTTTCACATTGCACAATCACATTGAATAACTCTTTTCTCTCATAAATTAAAGATTACCTGAGATTGAAGGCGACCACCAAATATATGCTGAATAATAGTTGTTTCCTGAGCGCTAAGAGGTTCAGCCTTATCTCCATCAAATTCAGCAAGTACTGCCGATTGCATTGTGTCAATAGCAAACCTACCAAGTAGGCAACTTTATTATGATTCGACATGTTTACTGACATACAACACAAGTAATTACATTATTGATCTTCATAAATCAGGTTTCCATGTTGTGCATTATAGCAAATTTACACATCAACTCAGCTCAGACAACAACATACCTCATAAACTCATGGGCATCCTCCTGCTTTCCACAAGAAAGATTACCACCAATGTTAGGCAACCCTGATAGTACGTCAATTGGTGAAAAGGGATCCTGACACCAGGTACATTGTTCAACATGGAGTTGAAATTCGCAGAGGAAGCACCAACCATTCGATCTACCTGGGCAGAAAGAGAGGATAAATGATATAAGAATTAATTCCAATAATTTAAAACAAAGGGTTAGTTCATCATAATAATTTGATTTGATGCAGTTACATTCTCTTCTATGGCCTCTCTCCAACAAGTAGGCGAGAAGTGGTCTAGTCTGTGTTAGACATTGCAGAACCACGTTAGCAAAACAGCTGCATAAGAACCAAAGAACGACATTAAGAAAACTCAAAGAATAGACTGAACGGTAGATGACTATTGGTTGTTAAGAGTTTATACTAGAGATACCTGTTACCACAATTTATGAGTCTACGAGGAGGATAGCCTGAACCACCCCAGTAAAAGTAATTCAAGAATTCTTCATATGGAAAAAGTTCCTGAAACAGGTTAAATCCCAACTCCAGTCAGGTTTTTAAAATACAAGTGTATTTGGTGTACGTAAAAAGCTAATTAAGGAAGAAACATGTACCTGATTATTTTTTCCGCCAAAAGGAACAAATGAAGTGCCAAACATGTACCTCCTTTGCAAAGTCGATGCTGATTGCTCAGAATTACCTTTAACAGATGATTGAAAATCCCTACATCCATACTTGTGCCCCGAGTTCCAATCGGATTTTTGGCAAGCATCAGAACTAGATAGATATATAGGCAGACAGACAGACAGAGAGAGAAATAAAACAATTAGCCACTATCCTACACTCAAAGTCAGATTTATATAAAGAGAAGCAGAAATATTATGGTTACTCCAAGGAAAGAAATGAAAACCAGAAAAACTAGGAAACAGCAGAAGTAGAAGAAAAGCTGAAAGAGAACAACAAATAAAGAACCCTGTAAGTGAAGTGAAGTAATTGACAAGAATGCTTGTTGTGACTTGTGAGAGGAAGTATGCGTATCAACGATAACTTCTTTTGTTTCATAGAAGGTGATTAGGAGTTCTATTACTGAAAAAGTCAGCCAACTTTTGCACAGTGCAGGTCAGTACAAAAGTAGGGATGTATATATATCAACAACTATATCAGTGCAGTTGCAACTCAGCTCGTCTGACATAGAGAAGCAGACATGCCAAACAAAAAGAAGCTCAAAACAGTTTATTCAGCACTAAAAAAAATCTGTAACATAAGATCTTAATGAATCCCAACATGATTTGACAAGGATAGGCACACAACAGAAAGTTTATACATCCACTTAATATGGAGTTTCTCTTTAGTTAAGTGCTTTAAGTTGAATGTCGGTCCTCTTTGACGATGTTGTCAAATCAACACTGAGCTCCAACTTTAATGCAAGGTCCCCAATACTGTGTCCAAGCTTGAATTGAGGCACTTCCGTGTACACACAAACATACATACATACATACATATATATATATATATATATATATATATATATATATATATATATATATATATATATATATATATATATATATATATATATATATATTATATATATATATACACACAGAGAGAGAGAGAGGACGGGGTTCATAAAATTGGTAATCTTCCACCCAATTATAGGCTAGAGATGCCTCTCGCCACACTCCACTGATTGGGTAATTTAAAGAGCACTCTATTTTGGACTAAATTTTTTCTGTTTGACACCTTGCAAAGTGGATATTAAATGTAAAGGAAGACATCACATGAAATCATTAGAACATGTGGCTATGAACCACGGTATTGGGGTTTTGAATCCTTCCTCACCCAGAACATGCTTACTCCGTCTCTTCTCATTATCATATATTCTACCTCTCTGAACTTCAAATACCCCTCCCACTCATTACACAAGTAATTCCCTGCAATTGAGCGGCATGGATAGAACTCTTGGCCACATCAGTTACATACATAACATTATCACAAGAAACCCAAAATAGAGGCATGATGACAAGAACAGCAACATTTCATCCTCAAAAGGATAAGAGCCTCAGCCATCGGATGATCAGGAAAGATTTACAAGATCCTACCATACATAAATCTTGCCAAATGGAATGAACAAAACTATTTCCTACTCTATCACTAAGAATAGCCAGTAGTAGATCAAATTATCGTTCTATCCTTCACAGAATTAAGCAATTACCAAATTTCCCTATCAAATGGTTCATCAAACTATTACTCCATCCTTCACAGGATTAAACAAATCTACTAAATTTACTCCACCTCACCTTCAACAAGACAACTAACAGAGTAATTGTAACATAATTTCTGGTTCAGTTATACCTAAATCTTGTAGCATTTCTCTACATTTACAGCTCAAATTAACCCTAGAAAAACAATCATCAAGTCTACCTAGAAACGCGTGTAACTTTCACTTCAATCAAAAACGATTACACAAACTACCAACGAAAACTTCAGTATCTTTGTATAAAATCGCGAATTCGAAAAGTGTGCGTACCAGTAATTAACCATCTTGCAGCGGGAGCATCGTTTAGAGGTGACATTGCCGCAGACGGCGCAAGCACTCGGCAGGCCCATATTTCGATCGGCGACGGCGAATTATCACCGGAATCAAAATTACCGGCGAAATGTGGAGTAGTTAAGTAGAGTTGCTGTGAAAAAAGAAGTATTGAATTGCAAATACCAAATTTATAGGCTCTTTGTTTCTAGAACTTTATAGAAACTTTCTAGAACCTTTTGGGAAATTCAACTAACTGAATTTGGTGTTAGTTGATACTAGTAACTGAAATTCAAGTAGGTTCTTGTTTTTGAGTTCTCTTTGGGTAAAAAATGCCCTCTAAATTTTTGAAAATGACTTACGAAGGCGTTTGATTATGAAAATTGTGAGTATTTGTATTTCGAGAAATTATATGAATTTCTAATAATCCATGAAACAATCACTTGGGGAATTGGGGTCATTTGACAGTTGATTAGAGTTACGCAAGTATTAGTATAATAGCATACCCATTGGAATATCATAATTGGGGTTTGGAGATGCAGAGTGCGTACAAATTTTATCACTATCTCGTAAAGGTAGAGCAGTTGTTTCTTATGCAAGTGTTAGTAACATATGAATTAGTTATGAGTGAATGTATTATTTTATGCACGTATTAGTTATACAGAAACTGCATAAAATAAAATTACATAGACACGTAAGACAACAGATGTACAAAATTACAAAAGAAAAAAAAAGTTCAAGGAGATTATAGAACCTTAGTTAGTTAAAGTGTGTCTCTGCGATTTCGAATATAGTTTAAGGGGATTATACTTGTGTCTTACTCCAATTGAATAAGTAGACAAACTTTATAGTCTAGGGAGTATTTGTGTCTTATTCCAATCGAATAAGTAGACAATTTTTTTTTTAAATGGCAATAGAAATAAAATATATTCGAATAATGTTGAATATATTTTAAAAAGATAGAAAAAAGGTGAATATATAATATATTTATTTTCAACTTTATACAAGTTTAAGTGTTTACTTGTGCACATTCAAAGTTAAGGGTCATAGTTGTCAACTGACGTCAAGTTAAGAGTCATATTTATGTATTATGTCTTAACTGATTTATGTATCAGATTTCATTTCACCCTATTATTTGTGGATGAATGACTGCTCTATCTGTAAAGATTTTGGATTTGTCGAAACAAGAACTTAACATGAAAGTTAGGTAATCATCTATGTAATGTCATTTGGTCTATTTCAATTTATCTGACTTAGTTTGACGAGAATAAAGTTTAAGAAAGTAAAGAAGATTTTTTTCCTATTTTTACCAGGAGGAGGATATGTTGGGAGAGTTTAGCAAAGCCCATGAAGCTATTAGGTGAGTTTACTCGTATCGTAAATAATAAGTTTAGAGCTTCATTCGTTATGTGTTTTCACATTTGAATGATAATTAAGAGGCGTGGGATTCATACAGTCGACCTCAACTTGTTTGTTACTGAGGCGTAGTTATTGTTGTTGTATTTTCATAATCTTGTTCTCGTGATGTGTCTCAGGTCATTAGATAGTTCAATTGCTAAGATCAGATTTGAAATGTCTTCAACCAAGACGTTCCTTGGTATGAAGGAAATGGAAGATTTACCTACCATGATCACCGCGGATACTGAAAGATTTGGGATAAGAAGGAAGCCTTTTGTGGATCAGACTCTTCAAAAATATTGTAAGATGTGCTCCGAGCAACATATATAGCTCAGAATGACATATCATTTTGCCTTTTTAGTCGAATCATTGGTTATGGCATTTACATATCGAACAATTTGGGCATATTCTAGCCTAAACGTTTTGTCTGCAGTTGCAAACTGGGATGCAGAGTTCTATGTAAAGGTTGATGACGATATTCACGTTAATTTAGGTACATATATATATATCCACTCTCCTTTGGATGACGATGTAATGTAAGTTCATGTTAACTGTCCGTGTATGGAAGTTAAACTCTTTGAATGTCACGATGTTGAATAGGTACTCTGGCTGCAACGCTAGCCAGACATCGATTGAAATCAATGGTGTATATAGGATGCATGAAATCCGGTCCAGTTCTTAATCGAAAGTAGTTCCTCTGCAATGCGCGTTCTGTAAATAATCAAGAACTAGTCTTGTACTTCTTCTGTCTGGTTTTGACTTGACCCGGAGTTTAAGAAAATGAAGATGAACTTCTGAATCTTGAGGTGTTAAAGATCTCGTGTGTTAAGTTAGAAGTAAAAAGTTGTGAAGAAACGGAAGAGACGTTCTTCATCAAACGTACTAAACAGGAATGTAAGACAGACAAATCGAAACGGAGAGAATATGGTGATTTCAGGCCTATTCTGCATAAATATGCAAATGAAAGATGTTTCACTTGGAGCATGGTTAATCGGTCTTGAAGTTGAACACATCGATGAACGTAGAATGTGTTGTGGAACTCCTCCTGGTAAACAACTTGTAGATTGCATATTGTTTGTACCGTCAGTGTATAGAACTTAAACTCTTTTCGAACTAATGATGTTCTACGACTTCTTATGTTGTTGCAGAATGCGAATGGAAAGCACAAGGTGGTAAAGTTTGTGCAGCATCGTTCGAATGGAGTTGCAGTGGAATTTGCAAATCCGTCCAGAGGATCAAGTATGTACACGCCAAGTGTGGCGAAAATGCTGCTACTCTTTGGGATGCTCTCTTGTAGTTTCGAGTTTATAGGTTCTCGATTCATATATACATGAGATAATTGTAACACAGATACACTAGTACGAGTCAAAAGTTATTAAGTTCTGTCGAATCTGTAAGTGTAATTGTAGCTCCGTCGCCTTGTAGAACTACACTATTTTTTCTTAGTGATTTAATTTTGGTGACATTTTTGTTAGGAGGAGATATGCATACAAAATTTTGATCCCACAATGTACATTGTGATATATTATATGGAACTACAAGTTAGAAGTGTTGTGAGGGTAAGAAAATTCTCACTTGAAAACCCGTGGATCGTTTGATAGCTGGTTAGAGTTATGCATGTAATAGTAATACATGTTTTATTTGTGAGACACTAATTATATAAAATTTAGTTATTCGTGTTTTACTTATTTCACATTCGATTATCTCATAAATTATATAATGTATTAGTTATGCTAGTAGTTTCTAAATTACAAATCAAACTAGGGGTGCACACTATTTAAAAGCCAAACCAAAATGAATCAAATTCTAATTTGGATTGATTTTTTGGTTTGGTTTTGGATTAATAATTTACTTTGTTTTGTCTTTTTGATTTGGTTTCGGATTTAGAAAAATAAAAAATAAAAAACGAAATATATATATATATATATATATATATATATATATATTAATTTTTTAAATTGCAAATAAAATTTTGGTTATGTTTCTAATTCTTGACATAAAATAGAAAAAAACAAATCGAAAAGAGAAAAACCAAACCAAACATAAATTATTTTGGTTCGAATTTGGTTACACTTCTTCAAAACCCAAAAAACCCAAACCGAATAGTACAAAACCAAATCCAAAAACCGAATGCATACCCCTAAATCAGACACCGTATTAATTTTAAACATTCGTAAATTACCTCCTAATCAGTTATCAAACGTGTTGCTATTATTTAAACATGATTTAATATCTACATAACTTATCTCCTAACCAACTATCGAGTATCGAACGACCTCGAAGTTTATCGTAATATTTTTTGGTCTAAATTTCAATTCTTCTAAAATTTAGGTGAAATTTGGAATAAAGATAAGATATGGGCACTTTGTGATATTAGGCCTAAATATTGACCGCCTAGCGGCCTCGCCTCCTTCAAAGCTTTTTGTGATACAAACCCTTACACGCAGAGTATATATATATAAAGAAGAAGAAGAAGAAGAAGAAATTCGCCATTTTTGAAGATTTTGAAATGCCAGGCTTAACTTGTAACGCTTGTGACAAGGAATTTGTTGATGATACTGAGCAAAAGCTTCATTACAAATCTGAATGGCACCGATACAATCTTAAACGCAAGGTATTTGCTAAAAAACAAATCCCTTTTTGATACTTTTTTGTTTTGAAAAAGTGAAATTGTTTGTTTGTATGAATTGAATGTATTAGTTTGTGTTTGTTGTGTATTGGATTGGATGATATGGAACCTCTGTAATTAGGGAGATTAAACATAGCCTCTATGTACAGGGATAGAGCCAGATTGTTTGTTACAGGTTTGGCATAAGTCATAAACTAGTTATTTTGTCTCAAACCTTGCATTTGTGTTTAAAAAATTCGATCTTTTTAGAACCCAGTAAAGAAAAATGATTATGTTGAGCACCATGAGGTCTCGAGTGCAAATTGCAGTAGATAGAACACTAGGTGATGATGGATGGAATTACCTGGTTTTGGCTCAAACCTTGTATTTGTGTTAGAAAGATTCAATCTTTTTAGAACCCAGTAAAGAAAAATGATTCTGTTGAGCACCATGAGGTCGATATAACACTAGGTGATGATGGATAGAATTACCTAGTACTTGTTGTAGGTGGGAGGTGTTAGATGTTTTGTGGAGGTGCGTGTGAGCTGGTCCATATACCACGGTTATCAGAAAAAAGAAGAATTGTGGATTGAAACCCATAAACTAGAAATTGTGAACTTGGATGCACCTTAACTCCAACTAATTAATACTTGCTGTCTTTCATCAAATAGGACTTTATCCATCAAGGTGTAGATAGTTGTAAAAAATAAACTAGCTTTTTATTTTTGCTCCTGAATCTTGATTTAGTCATTTTCTTGTTCATTGAATAATCAATGTTCTTACCAAAAGGGGGTACATGCGATATATATATGCTATATTCTGTTGCAAAAAAGCATGTGGATTAAACTTATCAAAAAAACAAGCAGAAAGTGGATTTCACCTATTAACAGAAGAAATGATGCTTCATAGGATTTTTTTTCTTTTTATATCTCTGGTATCGTTACCAAATACCAACATCCTACATATCACTGGCCTCTTTACCTATTAGTTTCATAGGCCTGGAAGAGTATGAGTCTGGTTATGGAACCTGCGTCCAATCTATATTAATCAACTGAATACTACCTCACTAGGGACTTCAGTTCATGCATCATTCATCAAAGCTTAGGATTGATGACTCTATATGTCTACTCTCTTCCATATGGTTCGTTATGGAATCGCTTCATGGGTTAGTATGCAGAATTGTGATGTTTTTGCTCTCATGCATGTTTTTTCAGGTTGCAGGAGTTCCTGGAGTGAGAGAGACTATTTTTCTAGCCAGACAGGCTGCACTTGCAGAAGAGAAGGAAAAGTTAAGTGAAACTCCATTGCTATATGCCTGTGGTCTGTGTGACAAAGAGTATAGAAGCTCCAAGGCTCATGCTCAGCATCTGAAATCTAAAAGTCACCTAGCACGGGCTTCTCAACAACCAGGTCATCCTAATGAGAATAGTGTTACAATCAAGCCGCTTCTACGCCACCCTCGAAATGAAACTTCACGCAAGGCTAAAGAGGATGTTAATGAGGAGAATGATGAAAGTGATGAAAGTGAATGGGAGGAGGTTGATCCAGATGAAGAGATGATTAGTGAAGCCACCGATTCTTTGACAGACTTGAAGATGGATGAGCATACGTCTAATGGCAATATGGATGAAGATAGTGATGATGAATACGTTGGTAACTTAGACCCGTCGTGTTGCTTCATGTGTGATAAAGAACACAAGACCATTGAGAGCTGCATGGTTCACATGCACAAGAATCATGGATTCTTCATCCCTGATGTCGAGTATCTTAAGGATCCCAAAGGGTTCCTTACTTACCTTGGTCTCAAGGTAGAATATGTGCTTCCTCTAGACTTTTTTCCAGCATTAACCATTTCCTGTGTTCACGATCTTTTTCTTTTTTCTCGTACAGGTTAAAAGGGATTTCATGTGCTTGTATTGCAACTACAGATGTCTACCTTTCAGCAGTTTAGAAGCAGTTCGGAAGCATATGGAAGCAAAGAATCATTGCAGAGTGCATTATGGTGATGGTGATGATGATGAAGAAGCTGAATTAGAAGAGTTTTATGACTATAGCAGCAGGTATAATTTCTAACATGATTGCTTTCGATGTAATTTGGGTAGGATGAGTGTAGTATATTATTTTCAAGAATTTTTCTTAAAATAATCTAGGTAGGATGTGTATAGTTAAGCTCCGTAGTCTGTACCTTTTGTTATTGCTTCTGAGGTTCTCTTCGGTTGTAGCTTTGTTGATGAATCTGGGAAACAGCTCATTTCATCGGATGACACGGGCAACAGTGTGGAACTTGGAAGTGGTGGATCTGAGCTCATAATAACAAGAAGAAATAATGATGGAAGATCTGTTAGGACTCTTGGATCAAGAGAGTTTTTGCGATACTACCGACAGAAACTGAGGCCTACACGGACCAATGATGTGGCTATAAGTGCTGCATTAGCTGCAAGGTATGTATTAACTTGTTCAAGAGTGTCCATTTCATCACCTTCCTCCACCTTAAACCGTCATTTGAGCAAAACGCCCTTCCCTTCCCTTCCAGGTACCGAAGCATGGGTCTTGCAACTGTGCAGTCAAGAGAGCAAATGGTTAAGTTGAAGGTGTTGAGAGCCATGAACAAGTCTGGTGTGGAGATAATGCGCAGTAAGATTGGCATGAAAAGCAACGTCATTCGCAACCTCCCTAAGAATATACCCTATTAGTCCTTTCGATAGTAATATTAGCCTTCTAAGAGATTGTTTGGTGTTTCTGTTATTCCAACTTGTGTAATTCCTCATACTTTATAACTTTTTGGTTTGTATTATCATATAGATTGTTTGGAAGTGACTTTTATAGCTATTTCTAGCCCTGTTACGGTCAATTCACCATGAGGATCGCGTTCCTGGTTTGACATCGCGCTACAGGGTATGTCTAATCTTTTTGCTGCCACGACGTTGGCTCTATGCAAAAACTCGAATACTCCTAGTTCTAGAAGGTACACGAGTCTATTTTTATCGGTATGGAGGATATTCCTCTACCCTTAATTATAGGTCTCGAAGCTCGAATAGGGAAATATCATGTTATAACAAGTCATATGTCACACACCTACCCCTTCTAGCTTTACTACATGTTTCTAAAAATAGCTTTACTTTATATCAAACTATAAAATGATGTTGAATTTATTATTATCCTCAAAGTTACTATTAGTCTAAGAGTAGGACTCTAGTACAACTTTTTTCTTGTTTTATTCGTATTAAAACTCTAATTAAATTCAGATTCACACTGAAAAATCTCATATTAAAGGATAAAGTTTGGGAGACTCGAAGACTACACACTTAATTAGTGGCAAAACAAATCGAAAATTTTCTTCTATATATGAATTTCCCAATATATAAGTGACATTTTTTTTTAATTTATATGTGGAATAAGCCTAAGCAAGTTTTGACTTTGCTCAAATAAGTGTGACTAATTAACATGGTAGCCCAAATTTTTCTAGCTTTTCTTGACAATAGACAATTTTATTATTAATACCAAAACATGACAAGTTATTGTCAAATCAAAAAAATGGCTTAGTATATTCTAAAAACAAGATTAGATCAAAATGGAGGTGGGAAAAGAAATATATATTAAAAAAATAAATTAATCTAAATAAACATTCACCTAATCACTTAAATCATAAATAACGATAAATATGTTTTTTAATTTTTTTTAAAAAATTATTTAATATTTAATATCCACGTTGAATTCGATTATTGGGTATGAAGGCGTAAAGTGTTCCATAACAAAGGGAGTCTATGTTCAGAAACACTCAAATATGATAAGAACGAATAACTACTTATCACTCCCAACTATTTTGTTGCGAATAGAAAAATTATTTTCGAGATAAATTTTATATGGATATCCCAAAATAAAAGAAACACTTAACCTAGCTATGTTGAACTTTATTTTACTTGACTTTTCCATTTCACTTTTCTTTTTCTTTTTTTTTTTTTCAACATCATCAACATATAAATACATTATTCTATATTTTTATGCTCTTTCCTCTTCAATCTTCTTCTGGGTGTTCTTGATTTCTTACAAATTTCTCAGGTTTGATCCATTCCCTTTAAAAAATTTGTTCTTTTTCTCTATGGGTATCTTAGATTAGCTTGAATGATCCATTGCTGTTTTCATTTTCTGTATTGGTTGACCTTTTTTTTCCATAAAAATTGAATCTTTTTGGTCAAAATTGATCTTTTTGGGGTTTTTTTTTATGTTAAAGATTGATTTATCTGTTAACAGCACTTCATGTTGAGATTTTTGTATTTGGGGCATACCCTTTATCTGGTTTTGATTTTTCTATTTGGTGGCCTCTTTTGTTTGCTTTGTGAATTGGTGAAATGATGCTGTGAGAAAAATGGGTATAATTGAAGTTTATTATTAATCTGATAGTTAAGTAGAGGTGCAGAAGAGAAAGAGAGGAAGTTATTGAAAGATGATCTCTTGTAACTTGGATTATTGCACTTTTATGGTGTAGTTACTGTTCCTTTTTTCGGAATGCTTTGTCATGCTTTCTATCGTATTTCGTTATGATCCCTTCACTTTGTTATTTCGTTTTTGATCTGTTTTGATGTGCTTTTCGTTGAGTTGAGGGTCTATTGAAAACGTCTCTCTCCCAAGGTAGGGGGTTAAGGTCGAGGTATATGGCTATACGCTACACTCCCCAAGCTTCACTTGTGGGATTACAGTAGGTATTTTGTTGTTGTTGTAGAAATTGAAAGATAGAGAGGAATTTAGGTTTAGTTCCTAGCAGAGGCAAAAACGCCATGTGATGTCTTTCTATATGTCCAAGTATTGGTAGATAGAGTTATCCGGTACTGGGTTGGTGGGAGGTAGTAGGTGCTTGTAGTCGAGCAAGCTGGAGAGTGTATAAAGTGGGAAGTCCTCGTATAAGTATCTGATTTGTCGGCATTTGAGTTCAATAGTTGATCATTTGGTATTTTGATGTACAATTATTTTTAGTATCGAATTTCTTCTTATAAAGAATCAATACTTGCACCTTCTTGAGAAAGTTTTTCCATACTTTTAGCTTGTGATTGAAAATGATTAAATTGATGGTGAGTATTATGAGGTGAAAATGGCACAATGAATTGAGGAGATGACATTTTTTGGTATAGAGAAGTCATATAAGGATCTCTTCACCTTTACTCAATTACATTTTAATTCTCTTTTTTTAATAAGTTGCAATTCATGATGAATCAATTGTCTGCCTCCAGAGTTTAATAGCCTTCACTGATTAGCTTACTCTTCTTTTAGTTTTTATCTTTCTTTTTGTTTTCTGCGTAATGGTTCTGAGGCATTTTTTCTCTTCTGCCCCGTGAGTTCAAGCTTGTTTTAGTGAAATGTTTGTGTACTCATATTATACTGTTGCTTTTGTTTGCATAATTTCACAGTTAGTCATCTCGATATTATTTGATCCTGATCGGAGGAAGGGAGATGCTGCATGCTGACAGGAAGTTGATCTTTAATCTCTCCCATCATTGAAACTTCAGACTAAAAGGAGTTATGACAAAGTTTTCTACAGAGGAGGTGGAGCTATATACCAATTGGGATGATGTGTTTTGTCCCATTTGCTTGGACTTCCCTCACAATGGTGTGCTCCTCCAGTGCTCATCTTATGACAAGGGCTGCAGGCCTTTTTTGTGTGACACAGATCATTTGCATTCCAACTGTCTAGAACGCTTCAAACAAGCACATCGGGTGATAGCTGGTTCACCATCACTTTCGATATCCAATGAGAGAGAAGATGTGATAAAATCAGAGGCCAACAGCTGGTCTGCCTGCCCCTTGTGTAGGGGAAAAGTTACTGGATGGGTTGTTGTTGAGAAGGCTCGCGTACATCTTGATGTCAAGGAGCGCTGTTGTGAAGAGGATAAATGTAAATTTAAAGGTACCTATGTGGAACTTCAGAAACATGCTAAACTTGACCACCCTCATGCACGCCCCTCAAAAATAGATCCTGCTCGACAGATTGATTGGGAAAACTTTCAGCAGTCCTCTGAAATAATAGACGTCTTGAGTACTATACATGCAGAAGTTCCCCGAGGGGTTGTTTTAGGTGATTATGTGATTGAATATGGAAATGATAATTCTGATGATGAATTTGAGAATTTCCCTTCAGCGGAAGGTAACTGGTGGAGATCATGTATCTTGTATCAAGTATTTAATAACTTTAGGACGTCTAGAAACAGAAGAAGATCTAGAGTTAGTAATGCAAGAAGAGGAAACCGCCATTATGATGCTTCAAACTCTGATGAGAGTTCTGTGACATCTGTAGAATATGTAGACTATGGGGTTGAGGAGCTTGATGATGGTTTTGTAAGGATTGCTGGCGTCTCAAGGAGAAGAGCTGATAGTCGCAGGTCAGTAACTTCTAGATAGATGGCCTTTATTTTCGTATGCACTACATTTTTCTACGCTCATCTTGATTTGAGGATGTTTTAGCCACTGCAAAATGTGAGAATCCATTATTGATCTCTATTCTCTTGTTGGACGCCACCTCAAATCAAGCTTTTATTGCGGCATGCTCTAAGATTAATGACTCAGTATTCCCTTCTGTAGTTGTGATTCCCCCGCCCCCCTGGGTTGCTTCTTGTGAAGAGAGGATCAAACTAACTGCACCCCACGTTATATCTTTTCTGAGCTGATTATTCACACATTTTGATGCATTAGATATTCTTTCCATGATTCTTATAAACTTTTCTGAGTTTTTCAGTCAAGTGCTAACCTTCTTCAGCCTCATAAATCGTGTTCAACAGAAACATTTGACTGTCCGTCATTTGTTATGGTAGTCTGTTCTTACTATACCTGACGATATAACAGTAGGATGATACAGTGATAACCTTTGAATACTGAACCAGTTAATAATCTAACAGTAGTTCACCAATTTGGGGAAGAGGTGTTAGACAGGACATGGGACACTTGCAGAGCTTACCGAGGACATGATCCTAGTCAGGAAGATATGGAGGTCGAGGCTAGGGTAAAAGTTTAGTAGGAAGATGAGTGTTGTGTAGTCTCCACTATCAGTAGTGTTTGTTATTAGTCGCACTCACATATTATCTTGTTCTTTGATTCAATTATTATGTTTCCTTTGCTTCGGTTGCCCATATTATTTATTGTTGCTGCCGTTTATGTTCAACATGATTGCTCCACTATTATATCGTCCTTTTCGTTCTTGATTTTACTATGCTTTACTTGAGCTGGGAGTTCATGGAAAACAACCTCTTTACCTTCACAAGGTAAGGGTAGGGCTGCGTACACACCACCCTCCTCTGACCTCACTTGTGGGATTACGCTATGTTGATAGTGTCTATGTTGTTAATATTCAATCTGATTCACAACTTCTTATTTTTTTTCATACTTCCTTTGTGGCACAGTTCTCGGAGAAGACGTTCCCGCTTCTATGACAATTAGGTAAGTACTTCCATTGAAATCCTCCACCACCATCACCACCCCCACATCATGGTCTATTAGAACATGCATTGTTTTCCTTGAAGATATTGCAGGAAACAACACTAGATCTCGCTTGCACCTGTAAAAGGATCGGGACCTCCCCCGTTCCATCCTTTAATGGTTCCCCTCAACTACGATGGTGCAATCCATGCTTCCCGTTGCTCCAGTAACTAGATCGTTCTTACTGGTTGTTTTTTATTTTTTTGCTAGGAATAATAAAGGATCTACTGGAAAGACTGGAGCGTATCGTTCATTCACCTGAAAACCTAGCAATTACTTATCAAGTGTTTGTGTTCATGGTGGACTAGCGCCCACGATATGAAAATCTCTTCGTTTAGTTGTGGTGCAAACGATTGTAAGTTTAATGCTTGCGCGTGATATAGTGAAGGCTTCATGGATAGTCTTTAGACAATTTTTTAACTTCTGTAATGGATTTTATCGTTTATGTTTTTGTAGACTGCAACTGCTATAGATCATCCTTTAGAAATTTTCTAAAAAAAGAGTAAATATTAACTTGCTATTTTGTTCATATTGTGAATATTGCATTTTGTTCATTATAATGATGGATATTGATAGCTAATTTTGGTGTTGATGCAAATAAAAGAGATATTTTGCGATAAGCTCATTACCTTGTTTGGAAGGATCATTTATTGAAGTGTGTTCACGATACATAAAATATTCAGTCAGAGCTACGAGTGTAGCCGTCATGTTTCAGCTACCGCGATAGTGTATTCCATCAGAAATAGACACAACCAAACATGTAGAGTACATTCATCAACAAGTTCAAAGCAAATTTAAACATTCAAACCAGTTATCAACATCAACCCTCATTGCTACCACGAAAGGAATATCGAGAAATCTATCAATGGTGGCAACTACAGTTAACATTGGTAAGTATAGAGATACATAGTAGTCAAGAGTTGTATAAACAGATATATAGCTTTAAAGAAATGAAGAGGATGACAACAATGCAATGACCTACAACCATCAGATTTATGTGATCACAGAGATTTGTTAGCAGGCATTACATCATTCCTCTCTTGAAGCAGGATCTAACCCGGCAGACGGGCTATCAGCAAAGTAGTCTTGATGCTTGACGTTTACACCATACTGCAATGCAAATCAAAGGTTACGGAGAACACTGATATGCAAAAAGTATCGCTGAAGTGATAAAAATATTGGCATCGCAAGGACAGCCTTTTGGAGAAGAAGAAACAAGAGAGGTTCTACAAGGATGGAGAACACCTTACTAATTTTGGAGCATCCATAAGGTCCCGGTCCCAGTTGGTATTAGACGATTTAGTAGCTCTTTGTAGAGAATCACATTCTTAAATGTGAGGTTACTTTTATACACCCATGTTATTATGCACGATTGCATCGATTAAATCATTACCTTAACAAAAATTAAAATTTAAAGAAAGGATCTATAGACCAAGGGCTTTATATCAACAAAGGCAGTCCGGTGCACAAAGCATCTCGTGTAAGCAGGGTTTGGGGAAGGGTCGAGCCCAAGAGGGTGTGATGTAGACAATCTAACCTAAGGGCTTTATATCAACAAAGGCAGTCCGGTGCACAAAGCATCTCGTGTAAGCAGGGTTTGGGGAAGGGTCGAGCCCAAGAGGGTGTGATGTAGACAATCTAACCTAATGCAAGCATTAGTAGTTGCTTCCATGGCTCGAGCGTGTGACAAATAGGTCACATGGAGACAACTTTACCATTGTTTCAAACACACCAACATAGATATAGGGTAAAAATACCCAACAAGGCTTAAATAGATGGGGGAAATCACCTAGGTTTTTCTTGTCTCCGCGGGAATTTGAACCGGAAACCTCATTGGTTCTCCCACTTCATTGACCACTAGGTCACACCCTCTGGTGCTACAATATGAATCACTTTTCAAGTTCACATAGGAAAATGCCACATCAAGCCGTGATCAACCAGCAGATTCTACTAAAAGCACTTATGCATAGGTTTCATCCTTATATCTTGATCATCTTGTCACTATCTCTAATATACTCACTGTACACAACTATTTAACTAGGAAAACACATTTAGAAAGAAAAAAGTAAAAACAAATAGACCACTCGATTGGTAAAAAGCATTATACAGCAGACTATTTATAGAATAAATAAGATGAAATTACAATGATGATTAACTTTTTATTATTTTTTGATAGGCCAGCAAAGAATGATTACCTCTCGTAGAGATTTTGAAAGATCATCCATTGTCAAGGTAAGGCGTTTGTCCTGCTAAAACAGAGTTAGAACCAATAAACATAAGAAAATGAAAAGAGAAAAAAGTGAAGCACCTTTTGCTGCTTATCTCTCTTGTCCTTGACAATAGTTGACTGCCTTGCCTTGCAATGTCTGCATTACCATGAAAAATAAGAAAGTTAATCTAATAGAAGCTCGGTTTCCAAGAAACATAAACAAGAATTTCAAAATTCAACTATATTTTGTCTCAACACAAAAAATGAGGGTGTATTTATCCTGGTCTACCCACAAGTCATCAACTTTCCTTCCTTCAACCACTGTCATCTTGTTGTCTCAACCATATTTCTAGTCTCTACACAGAATACCAATGGAGATACCCCTTGCTCCTGATATATCCTAACTTTCATCGAGTTGCCTGCTTTCAACCACTGGCATTATGTTGTTTCTCTATTGGAATGGCTCCTTTTCATAAATATCCATTTCTTTCTAAACATGAAGGATACATAAGAGACCATTCACAAACCCTTTTTCTTTCTTCCGATGATAAAGCCATAATCTATCCTCAAAAGACTCACAGCATTTCATGAGTTTTACTTTCATTACGACTATTGAAGGCAAATTAGTGAGCAAAGTGAGGCATTCACAAAATCTTGAGTCGATAACGAAACAAAACACAACTGATTTGTCACAGTTGAGAAGATATACCACAATCCATTAGAAGCATTAGGAAAATAACAATCCATTGGAAACATTAAGAAAGGAAGTTCAGAGAAAGTTGGATGCTTTGTTATTTGTAATCATATATTCTGAAACAAGGTCTTTCTACATGTCTACTCAAGTCATATCTTAGTTTCTTTATATTGTATTTTTCTGTTTCTTTGTCTCTTTTCTAAGGTTTTGGAGTGTCACAGACACAATAATCTCCCGAGGTAGTAGTATTATTGCGCTAACAATTGAGAATTTCAGGTGTTATACTTTTGGTAGTGTAGTCAAGTTAGGGTCGGCAGTCTTTGAAAATAAAACAGGCTTAGATTCTAAAATTACCAACTTAATGTTTCTAATTCATTAGAGACGAACCAAAAAGAGTGTTTTTTTAAGGTTTGGGGGGAGGGGAACAACTTGAACACTTAACAATTGGAAGGATCATACAATGACAAACACCTAGACAGGCAACAATTGCATTGAAGCCTCAAGAGTAGGGGACAATCGATGAGCATGCCGAAGAATTAGCAGCATACTTAACATAAGATGGAGGCGGAAGCAGAATTCAAGAAGATAAAATAATTAAGAAACATACTGGAGAGCATCAGTAGCCACATCTGCAATAAACTTCTGAGTAGCAACTGCCACCAACCTTATTCTGCATATCCAAAGGAAAAAGTCAATACAACAACACAGTATTAACTTAAGATAAACCAGCCATCACTGTCAAACGAAACATCAAATGCTACAATATTAAAATTTACAACTTGTAAAAAGGTAAATACCAATCCAATTCACAGATATATAAATTTTACTTGAATTTACTGCTAAACCAGATAAATAGAAAACGATCAAAACAAAAACGGGACTAGAGAATACTGCCGCTTAGTCACTGTTTGATTGCTACAAAGATATTCAGCTAATTGCTCATCTAATTTTCATAAAAATGGGTATTGCCTTGCGGCTCCACCAACAACCCACCAAGATGGTATATTATTGTTTACTGATGCAGGTTTACAGGTGGATACTGGACTGGCAAGTATTGGTGTTGCAGCTCTGGAAAGCCTTGGAAAACTGATTCATGCCCATGTTTCCCTAATCCAGTTTACGGGAAAAGCTACGACTGTTGAAGCACTTGCTTTAAGAATGGCTCTTGAACGTCCAATCAGGAACAATTGGAAGGATGTGAGAATCCTATTGGAAGCAAAGAGTGTTATTGATATGATTCAGGAAAAAGTTAACTACCTCATGGGAGATAGAAGTGACTTGTGAAGACATTTGGAAGCTACGAGCTTGCTTGATCATGTAGACTTTGTTCATATTCCGAGAAGTCTAAACAAAACTAGCACATAATTCAGCTAAGTTTTCTATTACTTCATTGAAGGAAATATCTTGGGAGGACATCCTCCCAAGCTGGATTGTACTTCATTATATGGGCACCTTTGCCCAATTTATTTGTTTGCTGCAGTAACATAATATCTCCCTTTGAACCCCCAGGGCTTAGCTCACTTGGCAAAAGTGTAGAGCTTTCGCTATGCCAAGCAAAATAAACGTAGATTGAGGAGCGCATTCATCGTATTCGAGTTTAAAGACTATGGTTAGCTCAAGACAAAGGATAAACCTAGTGAAAATAGTTCTAGATAAACACACGAAAATCATTATCTTCCTTATGAGTAATCCAGACATTTTTTCTATAACTAATCTAAGCAGGCTAAATTGCAGAAACATCAACATAAGAATGAGAAGAAAATACATACAATCGAACATCAGGACATTGAAATCCACTTTTACCCAAGTAATGCTCCACCAATTCATCAGGAATCTGATCAAAAGCGTTAACCTACATAAATAAAACATAAAATTGATCTCTTCAGTAAGAAAAAGGGCAAAAAGTAGCTCACAGTGGGAGTATAGTCCATTAAGGAAGCAAGGAAATCGGCTAGAACAGCATCATCCTCGTGTCTTCCTTCACTTGTTTGTTGACCTTGACTTTGGTTCATCTTCACCGTCGAAACAGAGTCAACGGAGGATCGGCGGTGGTCGGAGTTTCAATTTCGCCGGAGGAAAATTGGGGAAGATGGAAGTATTTTTATGCCTTTTTACTTTGAGAAAAGAATTGGAAGAAGAAATTGAAAAAAAAAAATTCTAGTAATAGGTAAGTAAAATTACTATGGTTACGATAATTTAAAATATTTAAAATATATATATAAAAATTATTTTTAAACTCGCATATTGAAAAAGTAATATTATTTTCCTTCTAGAAAATAGAAATATTATAATTTTGATTATTTTTTAAAATTCAAAATCATTTCTCCACAATTATGAAAAAAAATATGAGAAAAAGCCTAAGAAAATTGTATTTTTGTTATGTGAAATTCGTTCGCGAAGAGGGGCATATATATTTCACCTAGCTAACGATGGTATTTAGTAAAAGAAAAGAATAACGAATCATTTATTTTTTAAATTTAATAGTTTACGATATTAAAAAATATATATAATTAAAAAAGTTTTATTCTCTATCGAATCAAACGCGATTAAAATCTACATTAAAGTATATATATACTCATAATCACTTATGTTAGACACTTTATTCTTCTCTATCATAGAAGATTAAAATGAATTATATTATTATTTAGTAAACGATTTTGATATTATTTGATAACTAATTTAATTACCATACAATTGAGTAACTTTAGTTGGTACTTGAATGATTCGGTAAGCACGATTGTAAATTATGTTTCACAAATATGACTAATATCACATTTGATTTGTATCATTTGAAAATTATATTAGATAAATATAATTTATAAATTACATTTTAATAATAACTTAATTTATATTCGATAAATACGATCTATATATCATATTCAACAAATATAACCTATATATCGCAAGAATAAACATGATTTTTAGATCACATTTAATCATTACAAATTATCAAATATAATTCGTAAAACGTCACATATGCACATACTTTCAAGATTCTTCAAATAATTCATTTCCTAAATCGATATATAATCGATATTACTCTTTTCATTCATTATATCAAAAATGTATCGTTAATTTTATCTTTTTCCATTGAAAAATTTAAAGATGATATATTTATTTTCTAGCAAAATAGCTCTTATAATTGTCGTTAATTTTTAAAACATGTATCAAATCGGAGTAACAATTTCGATGAAAATATATTACTCGAAAATGAAAATTTTTCTAACTCTTTGTTATCTCAACCAAAATTGAGTACAATTTCCCGAATCTCAAAATTGAAAAATTAAACCAAAAATGGAAGAACTCAAAAAAAAAATAGACAAAATTGCTCTGTTTTTTTTTTTTTCAAAGCTCAGTAGCTTCATCAATGGCCGATTTGAGATTCTTCATGAGCTTGATCCATACCTTCATTTTTCGCCTTCTCATCATCAAATTCTTCAGTTTCCTTTTCCAATTTCTTCTCAATTTTATCACCAGCACCAAACGAATTACCTCTACTCGAAATAGGCGTAGCCAAAAAAGTTGGATTCAAATCTCCAGCCATTATCACAACAATTTTCTCCTCAAAAACCGGCGACGCCTTGAAAACATCACCGGTCGATTTCTCTCCGTCGCCGGATTCTACATCGCCGTTTTCTCTCGGATAGCCGGATCGTCTCCAGTAAGAACAAGCTAAGATTACTAAAGCAAAAGTTATTAACACTAGCATGGACGCTACGCCGGCGAATAGATACGGCGCCGGTGAATGCCATGGCGATTTTTGAACAATCGCCGATGGAGAGATTGATGGAGAAGCAGTAGTAAAGGTACTTACTGTTCGCATTTTTATTTTATTTTCGAAGATGAAATGTCTAATATTTTATTCTTTTCGATAGAAAAACTTATTGAATTGTTGCAAGCGAAACGAATATTAAGCTTTTAGAAGAAAGTAAATAGGAGAAATAAAACTTAGCTTGGCTTGAGAAATGCAAAGATGGTATATGTGTGTATTTATATGAAACAAATTTAGTGGAGGAATAGTGAAAAGAGACAAAGTAAGTTAAAAAGAAGGGTGAAGTGATCAATAGGGAATCATAAAATTTAATGAGAAAAAAAAAATTTACGAAAATTATTATAAATTCCATTTTTTTAGGGTAACTTTCACATATAGCAAACAAAAAATTCGTATTTGTATGTTATAGCAAAGTTTGCATAATTATGCTCCATAGCAAACATAAAAACTATATAATTTGTTATACATATACAATTGTATAATCCGCTGGCCTAAATTGTATAATTTGCTGGCCTATTTCGTTGCAATTGTATAATTCGCTATCCTATTTCACTGCGATTTTATAATGCACAATTGTATAATTCGTTGCCTATTTCGCTGCAATATTTTATAAAATTTGCTTTGCATACAGTTGAATCAAATTAAAATGTATGTATATTGCATAATTATAAGTGTATTGCAAGAAGATATATTTTTTTCTCTAACATTATATTAAAACAGAAACACAATATATACACTTCTGTTGTATAAAGCTAGAGAAAATTGTATTTCACTGCAATTGTATAATTCGTTGGCCTTTTTCTCTGCAATATTTGAAGTAAAATGTTTGTAAATTGTATAATTAAGTGTATAACACGAAGATATATATTTTTGCATGTGTATATACAATTTTCTCTCGCTTTATACAAAACAGAAAACAAAATTTATACACTTCTGTGTATAAAGCGAGAGAGGCGAGAGGCGAGCGAGATTTTTGGGAGAGAGACGCCTGACAAACTTTAGCTAAGGTTTGCTATGGAGCACAATTAAATCAAACCCTAGCTACTCCATTTATTTTATGTTATTAGTTTGCTATTATATACAATTTTCCCTTCTTCTTTTTTTTGCATATCATTGTGATTTAAAAAAATATCATAAAATATTAGTTAAAGTTATTATCGTTTGACTCTTAAAAAGGAAATTATGACAATTAAAAGGTGGACGGAGGTAGTATGATATATCGTTATCTTTGAAATTTCTTGTTTTTAAAAAATTACAAAAAAAATCATATTCGGATATCCTCTCGTTAAGTAAAGTATCATCTGCAATGTATCGGACAAGCACAAAATGTATTAAGAATAATGAAAAATTTAGGATTTCTGTAATTAGGAAAACTTTCGGAGTAAGATGTAATTAGCCTATAAATGTATGAAAATTTTGTACTTTTTTATACTAATAATATTCATTTCATATGTTGATGTTTGGTGATTCGATTAATCTGGATTCGTTTCACATGGTGTATGAAAAAGTAAGATAGAAATGCCATGACATCCTTAGCCTTTTTGAGGTGCTTTCAATCTCACGAAATATGTATTAAAGTATACTAGTGACTCGTTCGACTCGATTAATAAAAAATAAAAAGATCGCATTCATCTCATTAACGACGTTGCTTTAATGGTAAAATAAACAAATCTTTCGTTTGAATTATTGCTATAGATACTAAGTGGAAAAAACACTCAAGCTTATGAGTAAAGCAGCAATAATCATTGAGCAAAGAAGAGAATTAAAAATGTCATTAGTGGAGTAAAGTGATCGTATAATTATAATTCTTTATGAACTAAAGTATCATTGTCTCATACTTATCAACTAAGCTTAGAGATGATATTAATAATTAAATATTGATAATTAGTGTTGAAAAATCACAAAGTTATTTTATCTGTTAAATTTCATGTCAAATCATATTATACCACGTAAAATAAAAATACAAAAAGCACGTAATTTTGCTAGGCCAAATGGTTCTTGATAAAAATTTATTTGCGCATGATGTTTATATCAAGACCAAATACATAAACAAATTCCTAAAATTGTTGGGGTTTTTCCTTCGGATAACTCAACTATGTTATTTTTCTATTAAATTATTGAACCACCCATAATTTGTTCCGTTTAAACAAACATCGTTGACTAATGTGAAACCAGATTTGTGAGAGATATTGATAGATGATAATTGATACATATGTTGTGCCAGATTTCATTAGTCTAATTGATAGTGAAAATGTTCGAAAATAATTGTGTTTTCTTGAAGTCATTTGAACACATTAGAAAACAAATGAGACTAACACGGTTTGGTTTGTCTTCATTCCTTCAATCAAAAACATTACAATTCGAACATAATTGAAGACATTTACGATAGAAAAGCTGATCAAAATCAACCAACAGTGTTTCGAAAGAACAAATTATGTATAGTACAATGATTCAATAGGAAAATGACAAAGTAAAGCGTAAATAAATTCAACAAGTTTATGAATTCGGCGTTATTTGTGTTAAATTAGTGTAAAGTGTAAACGCCAAATGCGGCAGCTGTACAGTGTAAGAATAGTTGCAAATATTTTATTTGAACTTCTTTTAATTTTATATTATATATAATTGTAAATAGATTTATGTTTTTTATAAAAAAAAAGAAAGTTGAGCTACATTTATTTTCATAGTGAACAAATTATACCTTTTAAAAAAATAAAAATCGTCACTAACTTTAATTTTATTTTATTTTGGTGGGGGATGATATGTTTTTTTAATATAATGTATATTGGTAAGAGAATATTTGATAATCTATATGGAGCCCTTCATGGTTCGCCACATCTAATTAAGAGAGTTCTAAAATAAAATAGCACTTACTTTTGTTGCTATGAAAATTGTTTTATATTATTGACGGTGTGAGATAGAGACTAGACGGATAAACTTTTTATATTTTCTAAAGAGAAGATAAATGTACTCTAAATCATGGTAAATGGTATGCTTCTGTCGTTCAAAAATTAAATCATACAAGCCCTTCACTTTAATGGAAGACTAAATAAAGAACACGTAGCTCAATCTTATCCGTCACATCTGATATTTAATAAATGTTGAATCGATGGATAAAATTGTGATACGTGTATGTTTGTTAGTATAAAGTGTATATATACACTGATTTTTTGACGGAATGAACACTAATATCCTAACGTATAACGGATGGTATTTGCATACAATTTACGACTGTTTAGGAGTATATTTACCTTTTTTTTTTTCTATTTTTCATTAGAAATCTTTTATTGAAAATTAAAAAATAAAACGTATTTAGGATAGAGAATATTTCTCTTTTAATAGGCACACTCAATATAAATATAAATTAATTGAAGTTATAAATATTAAACACCAAATAATTATTAAAAGAGAAAAATACTTTTTGCTTTACGTCGTCCTTTCCAATTATCGATTCTACTATCAAAATGGATTAAATAAGTTCTCACATAATAATATTTTGTTTTGTAAGTGGAAGAATTCGAATAGATAATATTTTTTAAATTTTTAGCCACTTTCTTTGAGTTGGATGACGACGTGAAATACCAAAAGGCTTAAACTATTTGTTTCCATTATTTTAAATTGTGATGAAACGAATATAATTTCTTTATTCTCAATTAAAAATTTGTACTTTGATCTTAAAGAATTGAAATTTTTTTTATTAGTATTGGTCGGGAGTCTAAAATAAATATAAAATGCCGAAAGAAACAAAACAAAATTATCAATTTCAGAACAAAAATGACAAATGGTAGGACTACATTATCAATAACTCTTTTCATATTCGACTTGATGTTCGAATCTGCAATACAACTTTGATTAAATTTGAATCGACACTAAAAAGAAAAATATGTCCTAACAAAATAATATATACCGTCAATATAAATAATTTTTACTACAATCAAACCATCTTTACTCATAGGCACATATCTTACTTTTACTAATATTTTAAATTTCATATATTTAAAGAGATTTAGAGGGTGTTCAAATTGACTTAAACATTGATTAAATTTATTTTTAACTTCGTGTTTGATAAATATGAAAAATAACTTTAAAATAAATTTTATAAATAACTTAAAATAAATTCTAAAGTACTTAAAAAGATCAAAATGGACATACAACAAGTTAAAAATATTTGACTTAAAAGAATCATTTTAGTTGAATCTTATTTTTTACTTAAAAACTATTTTTTCTTTAAGTCAATCCACACCGACTCTTAAGAACTTATTAAAATGAAGAGAAAAAACATAACAATGTATTGTATATCTCAAACAAAAATTACACTCTCCGAAATGTCAAAATTGTAAATCCAAACTAAAATCGGATTTTTAAATATCAAAAGAAAATCGTCAAAGGATTTGATATAATGATTAGCTCGTTTCTTCGTAAACTAGGGAGCAGTCTCCGAATCGACGTGTTTAACTATAAATCACAATTAATCGAGCTCCCATACGAATATTCACGCCTTTTTTGAGCTCAGTGACTTTGTTCATGATTTTGGTCCCTAATTACTTCATCTTTCAACTTCTCATCAGCTAATTCTTCATTCTCCATCTCCAATTGCTTCTCAATTTTACTTCAATTTTCATCTCCAAACGAAGAGCTTTTGCTCGAAATTGGCGTAGCTAAAAAAGTTGGATTCAAATCTCCAGCCATTATCACTACAATTTTCTCTTCATAAATCGGCGCAACTTTAACTAAATCTCCGGCAGATTTCTCACCGGCGCCGGATTCCAGATCATCGGTACCATCTCTAGTCTCGCCGGAGCGTTTTAAATAAGAACAAGCTAAAATTACAAGTGCAAATGCTATTAACCCTAGCATCGCTGCAACACCGATGAATAAGTACGCCGCCGGTGAATGCCACGGCGATCTCTGAAAACTCTCCATCGGCGAAAATGTAGTTTTCACCGTTGATTCAACTGGTTCAATTGTTGATGGAGTAGCAATAAAGGTGCTCACAGTTCTCATTTTTTATTTTTTTATATTTTTTTTTGGCTTAAAATTTTGTGTTTTTTTTCTTCTTAGTTTGAGAAATGAATAAATGGTGTATATGTGTATTTATAATTAGTTTGTAATGTAAAAAGGGAATAATTTTTTAAGAGGGAATAAACAATATTTTATAAGTAAGTATTCTCTTGTTTTTTTTTAATTTCTCATCCATGTTCGGAGTCTCTGAATTGAAATTTCGACTAAATTTGGATCACGTACTTCGAAGTTCATTCGAAAATGATACTCTTAATTAAAATTTTCATATTCAATACTTGAACCTGAAACCTCTAATTAAGAGAATATAATATTTTTTTTATTTTCTATTAAAAAAAGTTAGCCTTTTTTATGAAATATCTTATTTATTGCATGAGAGTTCATATTTTACATAACTAATATATTATTTTATCATCATTATTAAGCTTAATCATTTTAAATAATTACTCGTAGTTATCTGTTACGTGATATAACAATCCAACTTATTATTATTTCCGCTCTTATTCTTATCAAATAGATCATTTGATAGAGGAATTTGATTGATATAATGAACTTCAAATTATGAATCCGTCTTTCTTGCGTTCATAAATGTCAATATATTATAGATTTGAACTTTGATCCTATCTTATTTCCATATGTTCAATCAACTTTATAATAAACAAGGAATATGTCTCTATCATGATAATGATAAAAAAAAAATAAAAAAATGGATATTTATTTATATTGGGCCCAATTAGTGGGCCTTGTTTTGGGCTGAGGTGCAATAGTTAAGTCCACACATCTAAACTACAGGAAAAACCCACTTAGATTTTTCTCTTTTTCAATCATTAAGCAAACAAGTGAATAAATAATAAGATTGGTGGGTAAAGCAACAACAAAAAATATATTGTATTTTTTTTATATATATATTTGATTCCATTCTCTTTCATACATATCCATAATATTAGATTTATCTTTTTTCTTTTTAATTCTTTTCATTTTTTATTTAGTCTTATCATTCTAAAATGTCTGAGTCGAGCATGTCACATAGGGCTTGTGTAGTGCAATTTATATTTCATGTGTGATTTATAATCTATTACACAGTAAAGGTTTTACCTAGTACACACAAAATGCTCATTCGAAGAGCAGAGATTGTAACAAAAACTGTTACAAACTGCGAATTTTCCTGAAGTTTCGAAAAGCATAAGTTATTGAAGTACACATACAATGAATCTAGCTACAAACATTTGAGATGGAGGAGAAAATGTGAGAATCTTCATGAACAATGTGACATCATTTTACTTTTATTTTCATAAAATATAATAGGCCACTTCTATCCTAAGAAAATATAAGTAATTAATAATGTAATATTCTTATCATAATTATATACATAAATAAATATTCTTTGGTGTAAGAATATATTTTTGTTGTATATAGATGGCATATTACTTTTTTGTAACGTCCTTTATTATGTGTTTCGCATGCCAAAAGGACAAAAGAGGCCTATCCCATCATTAAAATTGTTGCAAGTGGAAAAAATGGTTCAATCACTAACACAAAATAAAACAAAAAAAGGAACAAGATATAGTGTATTATAGTAGATAATGTTTTTTTTTATATAAAAAATATTTTCAAAGTTTATAGAGTACAAGAGTTGTATGCACTTTTACACCCTTATTTTAATATAGTATGAGTAACATTGTTTATCTAAAGTTGTCGTTAAATATAGTTTGTTACTGTTTCATCTAAAAACTTGTTTGTTATTACCTTGTGATGATTAGGCGCTTTTTATGAATAGATGTTAGCATGCTTTCTCTAGCTATTAAAAAAGTTCTAGTGTATTTTGTTCTCGAATAATTGATGTCTCATCAGTTGAGCTCTGAGAGAGTGTGGTAGCTGAAGAATTGTGGGAGTCAATCTAAAATTTAATCGTTGATCAATCGTAATGAAAGTTAAGTTAATTTCTTTATTCCTAACTTAAAGTTATGTCTTTGTATATGTATAATTGAATCTCAAACTATGACAATTGAATTAATCGAGTAAGTAATTGTAGTTGTGTAGTTGAAAAGATTGAGAAGCAACAAAAATAAGGTTTAGGATCTCCTAGTGATATGATGCACCTTTTCATGACAATCACATAGATTGACCTAAATTGAATAATATCACATTATGTTAAGAGTATATTTGGATTGACAGAACAAAAATTAGTATCATAGCCTTGGTTCAACAAGATCAGTAATAATATACTTAGACGACGTGGCTGACACATAGTGAATCGTGAAGATAGGCTACATAAAATTTAATTTGAGGGACAGATTGTTGAGTGTACGAATAAAGTCTCACATTGATATCTGAAAAGATTGAAAAACTACATATAAATATGGAATCTTAATGATACAAGTCCTTTTGAGGAAAATCGTGTAAGTTTGATCTAAATCGAAAATTATAACATCTTTTTGGCCGTACATTTAAATGAAAGGACATACACTATTTTAGATTTGAAAAATCACTACCATATCCTAAAATCTAATTTTACTTTTTGTTGAACCTCATTTCATCATCTACCACCAACTAGTGTTTCCTCACTTTCTAAAAGTTTTATTTTATTATAATATTTAAAAGGAAAAAAATTCTTTTTGAACACTAAATAAAGTTATGAAAACAGCTAGTAAATATTATTAGCAGTATTTTTGTGGGGTAGGAGATCAACCTAATCTTTTAGCAGCCTTTATTCATTGTGTCAATGGACTTCCCCTTACATTTCCTTCTTTTTTTTGGTTTCGTCCCGAGATCTGATACAACGAAAGCTTTTCGTTCAACCTTTCTTTCGCCTAAATAATTTCATTGCCTCATTCCGCTCGCCTACAAAAACGTATTTCGTTCGCCTACAAAACCACCTTTCTAGTCGAGCGCACGAGAAGACCCTGTAGAAGTCCTCCATCCATATGTTACCGACCTGACCATCCATCTATCATTGGAATCAGAAGAAACTGGTCCGTCCAACGTCTCTGACCTTGTTCCAAGAAGATCTCATTTTGCCCTCTGCAAGACAAAGATCTCAAGGATTGTAGTGAGATGGATACATTCTCTTGACATTTAATTAAAACTTTCGAATTCGAGCCCTAAATATAAAAAAGAAATCTAGATAGGACGTGTTTTCCCCATAAATGGATCTTATGCAGTATGATTCAAATTAATTCAAATCTCAATACAGATATCGAACTCTTGATTATAAAAACAAACTACCACAATATCTCAAATTATTACCAAAAAGTGGCTATTTTTGCATATTTCTCCCATAGCAACATTGGGCCTATTAATGGGCCATTGTGAACTATGAAGCCTTCCAATGTAAGTAGGCCCAAATGGAGATTTTATCGAACGATAAAGTTAGACCTTTCGTAAAGTATAAATATATTTGAATTTTTTTCATTTTTTTTATGAATTATATGTTGATACAATAAAGATTTCATTAGGTGTGTTATTCAACTTTTTTCTAATTTTAACAAATATTAGACATGCAAACGTGTTAGTCATTATAAATCGAGATTTTAAGATAAGTTAACCAACAAAACTTACCAAAAATTAAGATTTTAAGTTCCATTTCTAAACCCTTTTAATAACACAAAAAAAAAAAAACCTGCGATAAAACATTAAAAATTAGATTAATAATCAAAACTGTAGCATAAAAACACACACACAAAAAAAATTAAATAATTGAATAAATCAATTTTTACTAGAAATTAGATATTGATATGTTCATACAATGCATAAATATGTTATATTTATAGGTAACTAAAATTATAAGAAAATTAAAACTTGTCCTAAACTACTTAGGAATTAATTATAGGGTTAATTAGTTGATTCCTACTTGCAATAGGATTAATAAGATTTCTTTTTTTTTTTCCAATAAATATCTAGCTTATAAATTAAAAAGTAAATTGAAATTATAAATAATAAGTGTTTTATATAATTTCTATGAAACTTAATAAAGAAGAAAAACGTTTTTATTAGACACACCCACCCACATCATTTCAAACAATTACGTATCTCATGACTAATTAAGAGTTTTTAACCATATAATGAATAAGATATATCATGTCTTTTTGCTACTAGATATACTAAAATACGAAGAGATGGTGACGAGCGAGTGAGTTACGTAGCCCAGATACATGTGAATCAGACTATATATATGTATCTGGAATATTTGATACATAGGAAAGTGGAAAGCGAGATGGGAGGGAGGTGAGGGAGATTTCTCATGTATCTGAATCAACTTAGGAGAGTGAAAAGCGAAATAGGAGGGAGGCGAGGGAGATTTGTCATATATTTCGGATACATGCGAATCCACTTAGATACAATGTATACAGACAAATTATACCTAATTTGTATTTTGAGATACATGTATCTAGAAGTATCTAGAGACATCAAAATTATAAGATTTGTAATAGTACAAACTTCATATTATTATCAAAATAATTAATTTTTAAACTAGTAAAATTTCCGTAAGTTTCTTATCATGTTATTGTCCTTGGCTAAGTTGGGCTTATATGTGATTCTGAATAACAAACATCATATCCTGTCCAGCCCAATTCTTTATAAAAGTTTTTGAATGAATTTTAAAAAAAAATTAAATCAAGTATTTTTCAGAATTTGAAGTTTATTTATTTTGATTACTAGTAATTTGTGAATTCAGTTTTTGTATATGTACGATAAGTCTCTAATCAGCAAATAAACGATCCTTATAATATAATTAAAGGGATAAAATAGTTATTTTTCAATCTTAACAAAGTCAAAGTTAATACCCAAGTTTAATCAAGAATCAATTCTGATATATTTTTTCAATACGATGAACGATATTTCTGCTCTTAATCATATTTTTTTTTATTTTTAATGAAGTTACTAAAATATTATATAAACAATAATATAAATGATAAGAATAAACTATAAAGTCAAAAAAAAAAAGTTTGTTAACACCAAACACTAATATCAAGAATTAATTGTGATAAAATTTTTTTTGGATACAATGAAAAGGCTATTATTCATTCCACTAATTTCTAATGACATAATTAAAAATGCTTTATAAACATACTTACTATAATTGGTAGAAACAAAGTCAAAAAGATTTGTTAACACCATACACTAATCAAGAACTAATTGTGATATCTTTTAGGAGATGGAATTAATTTATCTATAAACATACTATAAATGATAGGAGCAAAGTAAATAAAAAAAAAAAAAAACTTGTTTCTGTTAAAAAAAAAAGAAGAAAAATGCACGAGTATCTCTTAATCTTTATTCGAAATTTTGGAGACACATTTATACTATATTAAGGTTTTATTACTTCTCTAAACTTATTTTATAAATAATTTTATAAACCTTTTTGGTCTACATGGCACTATCCCAGCTCGTGTTGACATTTTTTTTTCAAGCTAGTATCACGTAGTTCGAAAAGGGGTAAAAAATTATTTTCAAAATAAATGTGTTTCTGAGATTTTAAGCACAGATTGACGGGATCCTTATGTATTTTTACTTTTAAAAATAATGTACTTTCTTCTTTAGTCTATATTATTGATCATTTTTTATTTTTAGCATCATTTCATTTTCAATTTTTTATATGACATGTTTAAAATTACAAAATTAAATATTTTTTTTAATCAAATCGAGTCAAATTAAGTTAATTTTTTTAAAAAAATATTAAAACAGCTAGTATAGGTGCCCCACCGCCCCACGTGAAGCATTTGTTGGTATTGGTTGATAATAAAGTCCCAAATCAATGGTAGTGGCATGGGTTCAATTATCGAATCGATAGATAAAATTATACAGATATTAATAATATTAATATTAATTATGTAAAATTTATTATCAATATTAATTACGTAAAATTTATTATGTAACTTATGTTAGTTGTTTTATGTTTAATATTGTATGAAATAATATATAGATTAATTAAATAACCATAACTTTTATCTAGTTATGCAAAATTATAAATCGATAACAAACATTATCTTTAATGTGTTGAATTTTATATACTATATGTAACAAGGAAAATATTATAAATATGATATTAATTTATCGTTTCTTTTCTAACCAACAATCAAATGATCGTATTTTTATAAAATGTTTATCCGTGAAAATACTCCATAGTGTTTAATCAAATGTGAAAGTGTTTTCTTGAAAAATGATATTTATAAAATAATTACTCCATAATATCAGTAATCAATATCGATATAAATAATAACATTTTTTTCTTTATGTTTATTTATATGCCATCTTTATTTTTAATTTGTTTCAAATTAGATGTTATCTTTTTATTATTAGAAATAATTTAATTTTTAAATTTTTTTATCGTTAATAAAATAAGTAATAATCACCAGGAATATCTAAGATTTGTCCAACATCATAAAAAAATCAAAATCAACTATTTTTTTAGCTTAAATTTTGTCTTAAATATATATAAATAGGTATCTAAGACATAAAGCAAAGTAGTTATTAAATAGTTTGGTCAAACACTAATTAAATTATTTATTAGATGTCAATTACTAAAGTATTCCACTTAAAAAGTACTTCAAATAATATTTATTTTTGTTAGATAATGTCCTATTATCCTTCTTTCTTGGAGAGTTTGAAGTTTATAATAAAAAAATTTGTGATACACAACAATTTTAATTATAAAAATATGATATTTTCAATAATAAATTAAAAAAGAGTGTTTCATGAATCGGGATGCACTATATAGTACACAGATATATGATATAATACATAAATATATTATTTAACTTGGGCTCAACTTACATTTATGTCCTTGTATAAAGCTAAACAACAATGCATCTTACGTGATACCGACATGACGATTTGTGTCCTTTATGTATTATGTCACACGTAACTCATGTGTCAACGTTATTCAAATTTAAATGTCTACTTCTATATGTCCAAAATTAAAAGCCATAAACTTGAAAATAAAATCATGTTAAAAAACATATTTATCTATTATGCTTATGTATATTAAACATTTTCCGTGATGACATTTACTTTGGGACTACGTATGTCGCCCTTGCTTGGGTTCAAATCCCGACTCTCGAACCCCAACTCTCCATCTATCTCGTTTGCATAATAATTGTGTTGGATATCATATAATTTAATTTCTCTCGACATAACATTTCTAACTAACTTATTACCTATGCAGAGCTAAACATAAATATCGAACATCGGATAAAAGCTATGTACACTCCTAGTGACTCTTGAAAAGCTTCAAAAGCCAATCCCTACAAAGTGTACAAATTAGTCACGAACCAATTTTAAAATATGGGACCCATATACACGAGAAATGGGTCCCACATTCCATTATGAAGTTTTAGTTTTTTTTTCAGATAAAGCCAAACATGTCCTTAATAATAATTCAATCCAAACACGGCATTTCTTACTTGTGGACCCCAACCTCTTTTATACCCAAAAAAGACAACTCATTTTTTTTTTCTCATAAAAAGACAATTTATTATTTTACATCTTTAATTAATGCTTAAATTTGTTTGGCTATAAAACATCCCACGTATCGATTCCTTATTCGTTGACTTCTAATATCACGTAAATTATTAGTTTTATCTTCGAATTAATTATTGATTTAAAAACACCTCTATACTTAATAAACTAAGCTTTAATACACACATTAAGTAATTACACTCTCTTTTAATACAAAAACGAAAAATCAAACTTTTTATTTATCTTATACGAGGATAAATACATTTGAATTTGGCGTATAACATTAGTTTCTTCCTCGACTATTGACAATCTTTTAGAACATTCATCTACTTGATTGACTAAACTTAAAAATAGACTGATGCTATGTCAAGGTGTAGATTGGGAGTAAATATAAGTTTAGTTAGTCAGGTAGATGAATGTTTTTACAATCGTTAATAATTAATAAATAAAACTAAGTAACATATGCCAAGTTTAGAGATATTTTCAAATATTTCTTTCTTTAAACGAATTAAAAGGAGAAAAATGATAAAAATGAAATAGTTCCTTAAATATCAACTCAATAATTTTGATTTCTAAAAGTATATGCTAAAGATAACACTCTCAATCTATGTCAAATAATTATAAAACATTAGATTTGATGGTAATTATGAGAAAACAAAGAAAATAGCAAAAAATTCACATTTTATAGGTTTAGTGTAATATGCAAAAAGTTTAATATTTTCTAGTTTGGTGCAATTTATTTTTAGGTGAAACAAGAGTTCGTTTTATTCGAAATAAGTTATTTCGAGATTAATTATTTTAAAGTAAGTTACTTTTTCTGTTTCAATTTATGTGGTATTTTTTATTTTTCGAGAGTTAAACAATTTAAGTTTGACCAAAAATTCATGAAATCTTCAGTTTTTTGAAATGAAATTTATATATTTATAAACTACGTAAAATATACTACACGTCACAATAATTAATAATCAAAATTTTTAAAAGATCTTTGAAAATTTTACGATCAAACATAAATTTGTTTGAATTTTGAAATCCAAAAAGTGTTATATAATGTGATAACTTATGTCATCACTAAGATATATAAATAATGAGATAAATAATCCCGTAATTCCTCAATCCAATCACAAAATAAAATAATTTTTTTACAAGTCAAATATTTAGATTAAAAAATATTTAGTTTTGGTAACTTTTAAAATATCAAAATTGATTAATACATATTTAATTGATTATTTTGTCTTAAAATGGAAAGGACCATTTTTGTCATTTTTCTCAAACAAATAAAAAAATGAGTTGCTATTACTTATATATATATTAGTCAGTGTTGTAATAAAAAAATTAAATTTGACAGAAAAAATAAAAAAAGCAAATCAATTTTTGATTCTCTCACTTAACACAGAAAAAAAAACTAACCGAAATAATGGGAACGGAGAATTGGAGTTTGACGGCGAAGTTATGTGACTCATGCAAAACGTCGCCGGCGACGGTGTTCTGCCGGGCAGATTCAGCGTTTCTCTGCTTAGGATGTGACTGCAAAATCCACGCAGCAAACAAGTTAGCGTCACGTCACGCGCGTGTCTGGGTTTGTGAAGTGTGTGAACAAGCTCCGGCGAGTGTCACGTGTAAAGCGGATGCCGCTGCTCTCTGCGTTACGTGTGACCGTGATATTCATTCAGCAAATCCGTTAGCTCGTCGGCACGAGCGTTTTCCTGTAGTTCCGTTCTATGATTCCGCCGTCGCGAAATCTCACGGCCGTGGTGATACCGATGCCGATGCTGTTGATGATGAGAAGTACTTTGATAGTACTAATGAGAATCCTTCTCAACCAGAGGAAGAAGCTGAAGCAGCGTCGTGGATACTTCCGACGCCGAAAGAAGGAACTGATCAGTATAAATCTGCTGATTACTTGTTTAATGATATGGATTCATATTTAGATATAGATCTAATGTCATGTGAGCAAAAACCACATATTCTTCATCATCAACAGCATCAACACAACCATTACAGCTCCGACGGAGTTGTACCAGTACAGAACAACAACGAAACTACTCATTTACCAGGTCCAGTCGTTGATGGATTCCCTACATACGAACTCGATTTCACTGGATCTAAACCTTATATGTACAATTTCACCTCTCAATCGATCAGCCAAAGTGTATGCATCTGCATCTGCATTACTCTCTTCAATTTCCTTCAGTTTATGTGAATCGGTTACCGATCTCATTTTGATTTTGTTTTAACTAACAGGTTTCATCATCATCTCTTGACGTCGGAGTTGTACCAGACCACAGCGCAATGACGGATGTATCAAACACTTTTGTGATGAACTCATCTACCGGTGCTATTGCCGGCGCCGGCGCCGACGTTGTACCGAATGCAGTTTCCGGTTTAGACAGAGAAGCAAGGGTAATGAGGTATAGAGAGAAGAGGAAGAATAGAAAGTTCGAGAAGACGATTCGATATGCTTCTAGAAAAGCTTATGCTGAGACTCGGCCCAGAATCAAAGGGAGATTCGCTAAACGTACTGAAACTGAAATCGATTCACTCATCACCGTCGATGCATCATACGGTGTCGTTCCATCGTTTTAATTTTTTTTAATATATATATATTTATTATCTCTAATTATAAAAAATAAAAAAAAAACGAAGAAAAAATTGATATTTTGTTTTTTCCTCTTTATGTTGTTAGTGAGGAGGATCGTAACTATGTGTATATATATCTAATTTTGTTTCTCTTTTTTTTTGTATCAAAAAGCTATTAAATGGATAAATTTTGTAGTGAATTATTAAAATTTTGTTATATTTTGTTTAATGATGAAATTTGATTTGATGTTTTTTTGTGAATGGCATAATATACCAAGATTCAAAATGTTTAATTGCGATACACAATAGTTGATATAACATTTCAATAGCAATCTATCATAATGCATGATAAATATAATTAGCTAATTTCATTATTATGAATCCTTAATTTACTTCAATTTTTTCCTATAATTTTTTTTTTGGATATTACATAGAGCTTTGTTTGAATCTCAATATTGTGCGGCGATTTTAACATTTAAATTAGACATCTTTTAAAGGTAAAACATTGAAAGCTCTCTAAAAATACATTTCAAAATGGATAGTTAATTCATTTACGTATAAATCGTAATGGCATCTTTTGATATCGTCATCTTCGTTCTAAATAGGGGCGGAGTTGTCATTCTGCCAGGGGGCTCATTCCAACCCCTTTCGGCTGAAATTTACTATTCATATATGATTAAAATTATCTTTTATGCGTATATAATAAGTTCGAACCTCCTTCGATTAGTTGATGTGTTTAGTTTTTCAAATATTGAAATTCATCGTTATAAATTCTAACTATACCACTGATTCTATATACATCCAAAATAAATATCACATAAATTTTAAGGTAGTTCACTCACAAATGGGCGAACTATAATTCTTTTATTAACTCCTCACGTGAATACTCTTCACATTAGCAATACTCTTTGCATTAACAAACATCTGATTCAGACGCGAACTGAAAATAGATGAATATACGTAGAGAGTTTGACATATACCAAAATACTGATGCATATATCAAAATTTACTTTCCAGTGTTTACGTAATATTATTTTGAATGAATTTAAAGTTAACGAAATGATAAATCAAAATCTTTTTTTTATGTGTGTTTTTAGAAAATATCACTTTTTGAATTTCTCACAATTGATAGCTAAAGTTTAAAAAGTATTCTTTTTGATCTCAAACTCAGTAGGAAAAAATACTTCCCATCTAAAAAAATTTATCTATTATATTTGTAGATAATATCAAATTATGAATGGATTCATTCTATGTCAACATTGAGGGATAAGAACAATGGACTTTTCACAACACTGCTGTCATTTTACTTGGACAAGACTTATTATTAATAATAAATAATAATAATTATTTATATTAATAGTAATATTTAATTTTATCTACTTTTTTGTGGACACAAAATTAAGAATTGACACTCTAGTCAATGTCTTAAATAATGTCAAAAAAACACATGGCCTGTGTTCATGCATTAGTCTATTTCAATAATAAAAAACTAACCCTAAAAGAAGGAAAAAAAAGAGTTTAATTAAAACTTTAGTATATTTGTTTGATTAGTTTGGTTCATGAAATAAGATATATAAATTTAATATTAAAATTATTATTATTAAATAAATATTAACTTAATTTTATTTTTAATTTTACAAAATGAGATAGTTTATTTCACGAACCAAACGAATTTTTATTAAATTTTGCGAGGATCTCATAGTATATCAGAATCTGAAAGCTTATTGGTAGATTAGATTTTCTCATATCTTTGACAAAAATGAACGGTCCTCTAATTACCAATAAATAAATAAATGAATTAATTATTAATAAAAAGAAATTGACACAAAAAAATGTAGTAATAAGCACTATATGTTTAATAATTTTATGGACTTTTTGTTTGGAAATTCATTAATTTTTAAGTAATTTTCTGTTTGGAAGTTCATTATTATATCCCAACTATATGAATATAAAAATTGGATAATTATTATATATTATATTATACTCACGTTAACTTGACTTTTATAATCGAGCTTCAAAAAGAATGTCAAATACTAAAAGTGAAACTAAAATAAATTTTTTAATGTAAAATTATATAATTGAGTTTAATTTTAGTTTATTAAGTGATCTTTCAATATAATTGGTCAAAGTCAAAAGTTATATTAATTACGCCTTGTTCTTATTTTCAAACATTTTTTTTATTAGTATCTAATCATATAACATGTCCATGTATATCATTAAGGGAAAGAGGATATATATTATTTCCAAACTATCGTAAATGATATATATATACTCTCTATCATATTTTTGGTACATTTTGTTGTAAAAAAATTAGAGCGTATATGTCCTTCACTCTAACGGAAGACTAAATAGGAACACGTGGCACAATCTTATTCATCGATCCGATCTCGGGTTAGTGAATAAAATTATGACACGTGTATGTCCTTTAGTATAAAGGGATATATGTTCTAGTTTTTAAACTGCAGTGGCACCAATATCTCTAAAATATGACGGAGGATATCTTTTTACCATCTACGATAATTCAGAGGATATATTTATCATTTTTCTTTATCATTAGTAATTAGTCTCAACTCACAACAAATTAATGCAATTAATCAACTTCAATATCCAACTCCAAATTAGGGAAATGCCACCTCGAAAAAACATGAAAAACATGTTGGTTATTTTAAAAAATAAACTTAATTAAATCTTGATGACTCTCAGTTTGTTTATACGTAGTTTTACGAGCAATTTATAAATTACAATCAATTTCTTAAAGTAATTAATAAAGCAATCGACAAGTAGCTTTTCGAGAAACTTTCTAAATTAACTTATAAATTACCACCGATTTCCTAAACTAGTTTACAAAGTAGCTAGCTTTGCGATCAACTTCTTGATTTAGCTTATAACTTACCACCAACTTCCTAAGCTAGTTAACAAGTAGCTCAAACAACTTATTAAAGTAACTTATAAATTATCAACTTTCTGAAGTAACTAACAAATCATCGATAAGTATCTATACAAGCAACTTCCTAAATTAGCTTATAAATTATCACCAGCTTCCTCGACTAACTTACACGTAGCTCTATGAGCAACTTACGAAAATAACAACTTATAAATTACGATCAACTTCTTGAAGTAACTAACAAATAAAATAACTGATAAAAAGCTTTGGAAGCAACTTCCTAAATTAGCTTATAAATTGTTACCGGCTTTCTCAACTATCTTACTAGTAGCTCTACGATCGAAATAGCTTATAAATTGCGATCAACTTCTTGAAGTAACTAACGAAAAACAAGTAGCTTTGCGAGCAACTTACTAAATTAAGTTACAAATTGTCACGAGCTACCTCAACTAGCTTACCAATAGCTCTACGAGCAACTTACTGAAGTCGCTTATAAACTATCACTAACTAACTTACAAGTAGCTCTACGAACAACTTACCGAAATAGCTTGTAAATTAGGATCGACTTCATGAAATAACTAGTAAAGCAACCGACAAGTATCTTTGTGAGCAACTTCCTAAATTAACTTAAATTATCACGAGCTTCCCGAACTAGCTCTACGAGCAACTTATTGAAGTAACTTATAGATTACGATCAACTTCTTCGTGCAAGTAGCTTTGCGAGCAGCTTACAACTAGCTATGCAAGCAACTATTACCTCTGTTCTTCAAGTTATTCCTACTCCACAATCTCCATTGTCATACCAAACTAGCAACAATACCTTAAGGGGCTTAGAATCATGTTCATCAATGTCGAAACTCAAACAATTCCATGCCCAAATTGTTAAGCATGGCCTCTCCCATGACAATGACGCAATGGGTCGAGTTATTAAGTTCTGTGCAACATCTGAATTGGGCGATTTGAATTATGCCCTCCAAGTGTTTGATAAATTGCCTGAACCAGACCCTTTTATCTACAATACTGTTATTAGGGGTTTATTGAAATCTCAATTGCTGAGAGATTCTTTGCTTTTTTACTTGTGTATGTTAGAAAGTTCAGTTCGGCCTAATAGTTTCACTTTTCCTCCTCTTATTAGAGTTTGTTGTATTGACAATGCTGTGGAAGAAGGTAGACAGATTCATGGACATGTGGTGAAGTTTGGGTTCGGGTTTGATCGATTTTCGCAGAATAATTTGATTCATATGTATGTGAGTTTTCGATGTTTGGAGGAAGCGAAGAGGGTGTTTGATAATATGTGTGAGAGAGATGATGTTTCATTGACTACATTGATTAGTGGTTATGCTCAATTGGGGTATGTTGATGAAGCTTTTCAAGTGTTTGATTCGATTAGGGAGAAAAGTTGTGTTATTTGGAATGCTATGATATCAGCTTATGTGCAGAGTAACCGGTTTCATGAGGCGTTTGCTTTGTTCGAAAGGATGGGGTGTGAGGGTGTTGTGGTTGATAAGTTTCTTGCTGCGAGTATGTTGTCAGCTTGTACGCGACTTGGAGCGTTGAAGCAAGGTGAGTGGATAGTTGAACATGTCAAGAAGAGTGGGATTGAGTTAGACTCGAAATTGAGTGCTACGATTGTTGATATGTATTGCAAATGTGGCTGCTTAGATAAGGCTGTGGAGTTCTTTAAAGGGTTGTCAAGAAAAGGAATATCGTCGTGGAATTGTATGATTGGAGGGTTGGCGATGCACGGGGAAGGTGAGGCTGCCATTGAGGTTTTGAAGGAAATGGAGAGTGAGAGGGTAGCTCCAGACTATATAACGTTTGTGAATCTACTTAGTGCTTGTGCTCATTCCGGGTTGGTTGAAGAAGGAAAACACTATTTTCGTTACATGAAAGAAACGTATGGTATTGAACCTGGCATGGAGCATTATGGATGTCTGGTTGATTTGCTTGGAAGAGCTGGATTACTGGTAGAAGCAAGAAGGGTCGTAAACGATATGCCTATGAGTCCTGATGTAGGTGTATTGGGTGCTTTTGTTGGTGCATGTAGGATTCACAAGAACGTAGAGCTCGGAGAGAAGATAGGGAAGCAAGTGATCGAATTAGAACCCCAGAACAGTGGTCGATACGTGTTGTTAGCTAACTTGTATGCTAATGCAGGTAGATGGGAAGATGTTGCCAGTATAAGAAAGTTAATGAATGACAGGGGAGTGAAGAAGGTACCTGGCTTCTCCATCGTTGAATTAGAAGGCGTTGTTCACGAGTTCATTGCAGGAGGAAGAACTCATCCTCAAGCCAAAGAGATATATCTAAAAGTAAACCAAATGCTGGAGTGTATAAAATCTGCAGGCTATTCTCCAGATTCTGATGGAATGCAATATGATATCAATGAGGAAGAAACAGAGAATCCATTGAACTATCATAGTGAGAAACTAGCTATTGCTTTCGGGTTATTGAAGAACAAACCTGGGGATATTCTTCGAATCACAAAGAATTTACGCGTTTGCAAGGACTGTCATCAAGCAAGTAAGTTCATCTCAAAAGTTTATAATCTCGAAATCATCGTTAGAGATAGGAACAGGTTTCATCACTTTAAAGGTGGAGAGTGTTCTTGTAAAGACTACTGGTGAAAACAGAGATAGAGATGACTGTTATAGAAAAGTCGGACTATATAGATATAATATAACAAATGTTGTTATACACTGGTGAATCAAAATGCAATAAAATGGGGATTACAAGAAAACAGCAGTATATATTATAAAGCTACTGTATGTTAAACATAGAACAACAATAATTTGGGATTTGACTTATGCCCAGATTCACTCTTGAACATTTCAATACAAGTTGAGAGAAAGCTTTGACAATGTTCAATTCTAAAGATTTTCCTTACATCATAAACCCAGAAATCTATCTATATTCAATATTTACGTTACGTCCTATGGGTTTTCTTGTCGTCTAATTACCACGAGTTAGAAGTGGTAATTACTTTTTAAGCTGAGGTACCTCGGGAGGAACCCTCTTGGTTACCGAGAAAACGGACAACCACAATGGTGATGTTATCTGCACTGCCTCTTTGATATGCTTCCTGCATCAGCCTCTTAGCTGCATCTTCAGGATCTTGGATCGGCTTAACCATCGAGACAGCCTCCTGTAAATTTATTTGTAATGATGGACTATAAACTACTTGATAGTTAAAGTAAGACTATGGTGATGGATTCGATATCTAAGTAAGAAAAAAGGGAAGAATTATTAACCTCATTCGTTACAACGTCCCAGAGTCCATCACTTGCAAGGATGAGAAATTCAAGAGAGCCATCGACCTTTTCCTCCTGTATTTTGAACAACAAATTATGTCCGCGAATACACCAAAAACATTAAGGTATATAAGATGTGGAAAATATAAAGAGCAATAAAGATTCAATTAAAGTGTCTTCCAAAAAGAAACATGCTAGCAGCTGCTATCGAAAAGCTAAGACATGTCCTAAAATTATTATGAATGAGGACTAACTACTAAACGGTTTCCGAAATGTGCCAACATATACATCGAGAAAATAGGTTGAAAAGTACAAATACATTCACACAGAACATTTGACATTCATTTCGAAACATGAATTCCTATGTTGAAACAATTAAACAAGTTGTTCGAGTCACCTGTATTTCTGGATCAGCGACAACGTACTGCTTTAAAAGTCTATCGCCAAAAGCACGAGAAACAGCAAGTACACCTCCAACTCTCCAGGTACCTGCAACACAATATGTTATGTTTAGACTTGCACGAGATTTAGGAAAAAAATCAATAGACTAAAAACGGACTGTCAAATGTGATGGGCTTACCTGCCCACATCACAAAACCTCCAGCATCTTCAATGCGCTGTCGCTCATCTGTTTGGTCAGGCTTGTGATCTCGAGAAACAGCAATAGCTGAGAATGAAATTAGCATCCCCAATCAGGTGACTGAGTTAAACTACAGGGTCATAATGAATTATTAATCAAAGATGAACCGCACTGTAACAGACAAAAAAAAAGGGCAGTCTGGTACACTAAGTTCATGCTATACACGGGGTTCAGAGAAGGGCTGAACCACATTGGGTCTTATATTGCAGAGGCTGGTTTTGGGGGGCTTGAACCCTTGACCTCCTTGTCACACTGCCAAATTATATGTTAACAACAACAACAAATCATGGGAGTCGAAGAAGAAAGAGAAGTAACGAACTAGCACCAATTACCAATTTCTTTTAATCTTTGGCAGTGGCTTCTCGATCAACTATCTGACATATTCAAAACAATGGTGAACCAAGACATGAAGTGCAATGCAAAAGAATGTCTTCTTATTGGATTAAGAAATATGTATTATTGGAAGTGCTAGCATGACATCTTCCATATTCCCACAATATTTCAGAACATACCATCAATATGCAAATGCACTTTTATTTTACTCCATTCTCTCTAAAACAAAAAGAAAAGTATCCCCATCTTGTTCTCCTGACTTCAAAGAGCAGTGAAACCTTACATTTACAGTGCAGGTCCTCATAGTGTTAAGACCGAGTAATTAGAAAAGTAAAACTTAGTCAGAATAACTTGCAACAGATTTAGTACGACAACAACCAAATATCGTGGGATACCAAAATCATAACAAACTTTTGAGGTTGCTCTAACGCAGATATTATATACCAAAATGCATCATACTTTTGGGGTGAAATACTCTGAGCAGGAACCAAAAGCCAAATAAGAATCATATCGCCTAAGCCTTACCTGTGCCACCCCTGCAAATAACAGCTCTAGAATCGCCCACATTTGCAACAAGTAGACGATCACCCACAAGTATGGCAGTAGAAGCAGTTGATCCAGCATCTTTGTGCTGATTGTTTTCTGATTTCAGAAACTCAGAGTCTGTATGGTTGTATGCATCAGCTGCAGAAACAAATATATGAATGAGAGAGATAGATAAGTTATTTGTGAAAAGGAACATAGCAGCGATACTTCACAGTACGTCAACATACCTATGGCAGATTTGGTGTCAGAGATAAATTTTGGATGCCTAATCAGGTTACTGAAAAGGTTGTGTTTCACATATTCTGCAGCCCTAGCACCTCCATGACCTGAAATAAGAGCAAAATGCAGGTAAAAATACCCAATTGGAAAACATTTTACCAACTTGGCATGAATTGGAACTGTCTAATTATTATCTTTAAGCAGCCTCCAAAAAATTAACAAAGATATACACACTGGTATTGCACCAAGGGCAAAAATGAACCAGCAAGGATCTAGACGTTTTAGAGCAACAAAAGATGCAGCAGATGTGGCAGCCGGGGAGGAAAAGTTGCATGAGGAATTTGAGAGGGACGGTAGGAAGCTTCCTTCTTAATTTGATGAATTTATTAAGGTGCAGATGGTGATTGCTAATTGGAAAAGATAGTGTTTTGGGGGAGAAGGTGGTGTATGGGAGAAGGAGATGACGATGGTCATTTTTATTTAAAGTTTATTTTGGTTAAGAAAACCATGCGGCGTTGGTCTATTGAAGGATAACTTTATTCCTTTGGTCAAAACATTTTTCCTAACAATTTTTTTTTGGGTTAAAAAGTTCATGTGACATAGCTAAATTGGTAGTTTCTCCATCTCAACGTGTGTGAACACACGCGCTTACTTTGAGATTATTGAGAAAAACGTGTCTAAATGGCACAATTTGAATAAAGATCTAATGTTCAAATGGAAACAAATTTAATTCAAGTGGCCAAATGGAATTTCCGAATTAGCTTAGAGGTCCGACTGTCTATGTATTTGGCCCAAAAAAATGCTTGTAAAAGACAATGGAAGCAATCCTCAAGCTTCGCCTTCAAAAAACAATTAAACAGAAAAAAAATATAAGGATCTATGAAGTAAGAAACAGCATTGATCCAACCACAAAATTTAAGACAAATTTATAGTCATCAGACTGAATGTCTTACTTGCCAAATCTTGAATGACACAGAAATGCTTAAACATAAAAACAAACGAAGATAAGTCTTTTCTCATTCACTCTAGTTCATGCACTTCAGTCCAGTCATGTAGAAGTTACAGAGAAAGAAGAGTTACCATCAAAAACTCCAAAGAGACCAACTACCTCTCCATCAACGCCATCAATTCTTGTCTCATAGAAATCCTCCATGGAGGATCTTTTTCCCGGGGAGCTAGAATATCCATAGCTAAACTTCCCATTTTGACTGCATGCATAGCACTTGTTAGGCTACAGTTTTGCAACATTGTGCATATTATATAAACCTCCATTAAAACTCAAACAATCACAATGATAGCAATCTGAGAACAACGATATAAGGGATTTCTGGAAAAGATGGAATCTGGAAAAGATCAGTCAGAATATAATTTTCAAAATGCCCTGAACAAACACGACGGCATGTAACTAGTATTTGTCATATCACCATAAATTAGTTTTATGTGAGCTCAGAAAATTGTCAAAAGTTACTCCAATTATCTCAGGGTAATTTCCAGTGTCTTGTTCAGGTTTTAACTAGTATTTGTCATATCCAGTCAGATAATATTGTGAATGGAACTTGAATAATATGGATTTGATAGCAATGTAATATGATCTACATCCCGTTTTTTAAAAGTAAACCTTCATATGGATAACGATATGGATTATACGGTAACCTATTAAAAGCTGAACTTGGTATTACCATTCAGGCATGGTGCACAAGGACACTATGTAAACAGGTAACTACTTTATTAGAGTACCAAATGAATGTACAGTAAATTAGCAGCTTCTTTGAAAATGGTGTTTGTAAGCGCGGGAAGAAAAGAATTATTAGTAACTAAGACATCATTATATCGACAAACCACAAGGACATAGCTCTCATGCATTCTCAAAACTTCTGATTTTCTCTCCAATTATTCTTCAAAGTCAACAACACTTCGGTTGCTACTTAAACATGTACTCCCTTATCTTCAGGGACATATGGAAAAATAATAATTCTTTGTTGTACACGTGTTTCAGTATAGGAATCGGCACTTGCTTATTTACATGCATCTCCATCATGAACATTCATCAACTAATTCAAGTACAAGCTAACACATGATACAGATCACACATTTGATTCACAAAAACAACTCATAACCACATTCCAGGAGAAGAAGAAATAACAATAAGCCACCAAGTTCAATCATCTCCTTTTTCGCTAAGTTTACCCATCTACTTCAGTCTCCCTCTTCTCTTAAACGACTAAGAAAATCCAAACATCAAATCTAGCTGGAATTCAGCAAACGACAAACCAATTTTAGCTCAACGACAAAAGTACCCATTTAAAGGGTTACGACAACTAAAACTAGAAATGCATTCATCACCCAAGAGGAAAATGAATCAAACAAATATCACACTAGCGAGGAAACGACAATTCATAAATAGCTAACCGGAAACAGCCAATAGAACTTTCAACATCCATATAAAATCAAACACAAGTAAATAAGCAATTGGGTGTTCTTTATATATATCATGGGCATAGCTAGCTAGAACTCTACTTATGGGTACAGAAGAACCAATATCTTAAGCAAAAAAAATGCATTTTTTTTATGACCATGATCCACGCGTACCTGTCCCCTCCCACCAACAACACATACCAAGGACATAGGTAGAGTTCTAGTTATGAATTTCAGAAGAACCAATATCTTTAGCAAAAAAAATGCTTTTTCTTATAACCATGATCTACGGAATACCTCCCACCTCGCACCAACAACACATATCAGGGACATAGCTAGAGTTCTAGTTATGGGTTCAGAAAAACCAATATCTTTAGCAAAAAAGTTGCATCTTTTTATAACCATGATCCACGGAATACCTACCACCTCCCACCAACAACACGTATCAAGGACATAGCTAGAGTTCTAGTTATGGGTTCAGAAAAACCAATATCTTTAGCAAAAAGTTGCATCTTTTTATAACCATGATCCACGGAATACCTCCCACCTCCCACCAACAACACGTATCAGGAGCATAGCTAGAATTCTAGTTATGGGTTCAAAAAACAATATCTTTGGATTTTATGTCCACGCCAGCTCGCGTCACCTCAACTAATTCAACGAGATACCCGTCACCTCCCACCACCAACAACTATCAAGTACCATACAACCTGCAATTTTTTCTACAATCCATAACACATAAACTCAAAATTCTAAATCCGTCTCCGATTTATACAACTATTCTGCATCTTGCACACATAATTTTCCAATCAAATTAACAAAAAATCATCAAAAATAAATAAATCTGTAAACTAAAAAAGGAATCAAAATCACCTTAATCCACCGCCACTGACAGGCGCATCATCAGCATGAATTTGATTAGAAGAAGATGACAACACCGAATTCAAATAACCCATTACGATCCACCAAAAAATCCAAATTATTCAAATTGCAAATGCTTAATTATCACCAAAATACATTTCAATCAACAAAATTAACAATTAAATCTGCAAAAAAAAGAAAATCAAAATTCTATTCAGATCTAAAACTAAAAATACATAAATCAAACATGAAATTAATATATAATTATAGATAACAACATTTGTTGAAATTTACCTAATTCAAAAGAGGAAAGAAAAAAAAAAGAAATAAGCAAATGAAATTAAAGAAAAAAAAGAAGAGAAAAATGAACTTGAAAGAAAAAAATAAAAGGGTGAGGTTGGGGTTGTTAATTTTATTATTATTATTATTATTATTATTATTATCTTGGTAATGAATTAGGTAAATGATTGTAATGTGGTTATGTTTTGCCTCAAATATTCAATAAAAAAAATGAAAATAATTTTTAATTTAATATCTTAATTTTAGTTTTGGAAAATGGTCAAAGTTTCTCGAAATAACGTATACCTTTTGTTATATTTTGGGATAAAAAAGCCCCTGTTGTTAATTATTTCAAGAGACAAATACCTTTGAGAGTTAACAACGCAAACTTTTAATGACGTGACATTCCACGTGAGATTAATCCCTCCACGTCACTAAAATTTGAATTGTTAACTCTTGAAGGTATTTGTGAACTCTTGAAATAATATTGGAGACACTTTTTTTTATCTTAAAATATAACAAAAGGTATATATAATCTATTTTGCAATAGTTTGGGAATAATTTTGACCTCTTTTTCGTTTTTTTTTTTTGTGATATTTGATATCAAGTATTTTTAGTATATATTTTTTTCGTTTTAGTTTTTTTTTATAAAAAATTTAAGATGTGCACTTCTCATCTTTTTTTCATTGTATTTTTATGAAAATATTAATCATAATTGTGAATTATTTCACTTAATTAGGTTAGGGAAGAGCTAGTTTAGGCTTAGGTCCATGGAAAACTGCATTATTTATAAATGTTTAATATTATTTTTTGTGTAAATATAGTTAAATTGAATCACTTTCCACTAATTTCTGTATTTATTTATTTATATTTTTAACACTTAAATGTTATAATGTTAATCATTATTTGCCATAGTAATTGACTATGTGCTATGTTAAAATTTGTAGTATTACCCTATACTTTGTAACGTTATATCTTTAACATAGTATACTTTCTTAGGATTTGATACACTTGAATCGAAGATCGTTCAGTAACAATATTTCTATTTTTATGAGAAAATAGTAAGATCTGTATATACTATAATTTCTTCGGATTTTACTTAGTAGAATTTCGATGTGTATATTCGAGGGGGCGGGGTGGGGGTGGGGGGTATTGAGGGTGACCAAAGCTAACAATGCAATGACCTAAAAATGAGGTAATGTGTAAGATAGAGAATTAGTCAATAAGACAACAAAATTACTTGTCCAAATGAAACTAAACATTAAATTTACCCAACACTTGGCATGTTGACAATACATAAAAGTATTGAGGTGTGTATAACTCCAAAATATATTATACTAATCAATAATTTATGTTTTATCACTAATTCAATGATTGATCCTCATGGATTAGTTTTGAATTTTATATTTTCTATGGTAAGTATACATTAAGAATTAGTTTTATGTATGAATGAGATGTACATGATATACTATGATGAATATGTGACCATATAATATTAAAATGAGTAAATTCAATATTTGAGTAATGTGAAAAAATAATTATAGTAGTGGAGATTTAAGTTTTTGGTTGTTTGGTACTTTCATTTTTTTTTAAAACGGAAAAAGGGTTAAAAATATTTTAAACTATCAAAAATAGCTTAAATGTACTCTTGAAGTATATTTCGGCTCAAATATATCTTTATCGTCAAACCATAGGGTCAAAAATATACTTCTCATTAACATAATCGGTTGAATGCCACTTAGATGTCATGTGGATGTCACATGGCATGCCACATAAGTCAATAGAGTTCCACTCATGCCACGTAAACTAATAAACTTACCCCTAATTTCTTTCCAATTTTCTCCATTTTTCGTAGAATTTAGAAACGATTTCACTAAAGAACATAGAACCCCTTTTCGTCATTTCTCCATTTTCTTAGAACAATTTCCCAAAATACATAAATTCTAAGGAAAAGGGGTTCTATGTTGTTCAGTCAAATTGTTTCTAAATTCTAAGGAAATAGAGAAAATTGGGGGAAATTAGGGGTAAGTTTATTTTTTATGTGGCATAAGTGGAACTCTTTTGGCTTATGTGGCATGCCATGTGGTATCCACATGGCATCCAAGTGGCGTTTACAGATCCTGTTAATGAAAATGGTATTTTTGATCCTATAATTTGAGGGAAATGGTATATTTGAGCCGAAATATAGTTCAAAGGTATATTTAAACTTTTCGAATAGTTCAAGAATATTTTTGACCCTTTTTCGTTTTCAAAATTATACTTTCTTTGATTAATATTTTAGATAGAATATTGACGAGTCATAAAATAATAGGTCATATTTTAAAATTTAGTAAGTAAGAAGGATAAACATGTCACTTTTAAAACTATAGACACCTTTCTAGCAATTTCTAGAATTATACATACTACAAACTATGGCTCACCACCTCGAATCGACCAATCGTATAAATTGGTTTCATTTTTGAGATTCAAGACGACTCAATAAAATTAGTAACTTAAAAAATTTAATTTAATGAAAATCTTATTTTAAAAAAAGATATTGTATATGTTCTGTATTAAGACATCATATAAAGTTATTACAAAATGAAGTAACGCACAAAAATGAATTTAAAATTATATATAACAACAATGTAATAAATTAACTTATTACAAAATATGAATACATAAAATAAGTCGACACTTTTTGAAATTAAAATAATATAATTTATAAAATTCCAAACTCAAACCTTACTTACAAGCCCAAATTATAATAATAGAAACCAACTCACAAATAAATTTCTGCATACGTCACTGTATTGTCACGCACTAATTTATAATCGAACAAGAAGTTCTAACCTCTCTATCCTCTCCGGACTTCACAAATAAAATTCTGCATACGTCACTGTATTGCCACGTACTAATTTATAATCGAACAAGAAGTTCTAAACTCTTTAGACTTCACTCCAAGCATAGAAAGTCTCACAAAAGACTGACTCCCAACTCTTGAAAAATCCGTCTTGATCATTCGCGAACTCCATGACTCTTTCCTTTGTTCGTACGTCATTATATTACCACACATTAATTTATAACCGAACAAGAAGTTCTAACCTCTCCATCCTCTCCAGACTTCACTCCAAGCACAGAAAGTCTCACAAAAGATTGACTCCAACTCCTGAAAAATCCGTCTTGATCATTCGCGAACTCCATGACTCTTTTCTTTGTACGTACGTCGTTAAATAAAACAGAATCGGATTGAAAAAGCCCCCTATGTTGTATTAAATCTTTGAAATATTGATTGTCAAAAAGTTGAGGTGTTTGAGGATCATTTTTTACTGTAATTGTTGAAGTTGCAGCCCCTGCTGGACATTGTTTTGTTAACTCTATTGCATATGCTTTGTCTAATGAAGGGTCAATTAGAGTGAAATTGCCATTTGTGTCCACTCTAAAACGATCACTAAATGCATTGCAATGTGCTGATCCTATTGTGTGTGCACCTACAATTTTTGGCATACAACAAAAGTATTAGTAATGTCGTATACGCAATGTAATCGCACAAGTAAAATCTGGGGAAGGAATAGTACTGTATGAAGATATAGTCCAGGATGGTCAATCAAACATTTCTCGTTAAAAAATTATATTATATTTATATATATAGACCGGTCAAAAACTATTTTTCATAAATATATAATAAACCTACCTTTGTAGAGGTATAGCGACAAATGAAATCGATAATATATGATTATAAGTTCATTCCATATCGAATCGGGTTAGAATAAAATTACACAAGTTTTTCAAAATGAGAAAGGGGTCATTGAGGCTTATCTAAACAAATATATTATGTATATATATATATGGATCCCTATATCTTTACATTTAAGATTAAGAATACGTGTAACTCGATTTTCTTTTTACATATTTAAACATTATTTTATGAGAAGAGAATCAAATTTATCGCTAAATTGAGTAATTTTAGTGTATATTAAACGTCTCAATCTAATATTACAGTTTATATGGAATTGAGTCGTAGTTATTATCAAATATGAGAAATAAATGACTTTAAATTCTTGTAACCCTACTTAAATTTTAGTACTATCTACTCATAAAGTTTTTGTGACCCTAATATTAACTACATTATGACTTTGTCTTCTCACCTTAGAAATTATTGGCACCTTTTAGAAATTCGATTGTTAGGATAAAAATTAAAGATCGATGAAAATAAATCGCGTAATTAAATAATATAATGTATGTACCTGATAGGATAACAAGATCATCTAAAGAAAGTCCCTTTATAGTAAAAATATTAATCATTTGATCCATTGTGAAACTTGTGTCCACTATGTTTGGTCTCACATTTGTTATCAAACTAATTCTTCCATCTCTTCTTCCTGTTGGAATTTGAACATTTGGCCCTCCTGCCTGTTTTTATAATCATAAAAATAACAACGATTAATGTTTCAGTCTCAAACAAATTTACTATTAAAGAATTTTGAACAAACATTTCCATCGAAACATCAAAAATCTTTTTTACAAGTCAATCTCGAATAATAACAAGAATCGATCAAAAATATGAAAACATTTAATCTTTTCTAATACAGGAAGTTCTCTATGTTTTCAAACAAAAATACGTATTAAAAAGGTAGTAATGATAAGTACAATAGGTTTTTTTTCTCAATCTTGATCTAAATTTTTGAAGATTAACTAATGTATACTAGTCAAAACTCGATGAATAATGAATTTTTTTTAATATCCTTCTCCATTTAAACATCAAACATTTATAAAGTGACGAACTAAATAATTTTTTAATCACAAATTAAACATGTCATATAAAAATAACACATTAATTAAACAAACAAAAACACATTAAAAAAAATAGAATTCAACAATGGATAACTTTTATCGCCAAACAATAAAAATTACTTCATCGCTAATCCTTATTAATGACGGTTGAGTAACAAAATATCAAAAAATTATGTTAGTTACGAGTAATTTAGGGGGAGGGGGAGGGGGTAAGTTTTAGAAGAACATACAAATTCAACAGCATCTCTAGCGGCCAAAGCAACAATATCAGCACAAGAAACCGTAAAAGGGCAAAATATTTCCAAAACCCTTTTGGCATTTTCTATTACTGAAAATCCTCCAAGTGATTTGTTTGCTGGATCACTTCTTTCTGTTCCATTTCCTTCTAATAATATAGATGCATCACAACCCTAAAAAAAAATTTAAAAAAATATTATAATCTTCCTCAATATTTTAGCTTCAGGGGCTTTTTGGTCTAGTAGTAAGAGTGTGATGTATGATATCAGATGTGTGAGTTAAATGCAAGTTACGAGCTTTTAATCCTTATCAACACAAAAACAGGAGCTTGGTACTTAAGTGGACAAGGATAGACGGGAGGGCCTATTATTTAGAAAAAAATTGATCAATTTTTCATATGATAAAATATTACGTCATTTACCTTAATTTATATGACATATTTTTTTTTCTTTTTATTTTCTTAGAATGATTAATGTCACTTTTTTATATTGAAAATTACTTAATTGCTTAAATGAGATAATTTATAATTATACAACATTTTTAGACCACAATTAAGTATTTGTTTTATTTATAAAACTTCATGCTTGATCAGACGATGTCATGTAAATTAAGATCAGAAGTATTATTTGAGGAAAAATTTAAGAACTTTATCGAATTTATTTGAATTAAATTTTATTCAGTGTTCACATCAAATCGATAACAGTGTAAATTGAAGTGAGAATATACACTACTAGTTACTTAATTGCATGCAAATTAGTTATTAGTTAAATGTATATAAAGGACACATATCATGTTATCATTAGTCATAATAATTAAGTTAGAATTTAATCGCGCTTTATCATATTTTTCATCAAAAAATTATACATATGTATATTAAATCTTAAATATTGATAATGCAAATTTCTTTTATACAAGCGTAATGCATAAAAATTAAATTGATAATTACTAGAAATATTACCTCAACAAAGCAATCGTGAAAAAGAAGACGAAGCAATTTCCCAGGTATAGTTGGATCCATAGAAGAAGCTGATCTTACTGTATTTTTCACCATTAATTCAGCTGAGGGACAAGATAATCCATAAAAATTAAATGAAAGAGTTGAACATGATGTTTTCGAAAAAAATATTATCGAACACAAGAAAATAAGTAACGAAAATTTGTATATTTTTTTGTGTAAACATAGTATTTGGATTGAATATATTTGTAGTTTGAGTTTCTCCATATATATTTTTGGTGTTACACTGAGTTATTTTCAGTATATTGCCCACTAAAATGAAGGAATATAATAAAATTAAAAAGAAGAGGAGGAAAGTACAGGTTGAATATTTATGGGTGCATTTATTTAGTTTGGTTAGGTATAGTAAATGAATTTAATTATTTTCTGACATGAGTAGAAAACAGATGAATTCTTTTATATTAATTAATTACTTGTGAACATTTTTTTTTATATTTTATTTTTGGTTTTATGAATGTCTTCCATACTTTTTTTTAATAAAAATAGTAATAATAATCTACCCCTTTATAAGAAGCTTGCTAGCCATGTTATAATAAGTTTGTAATATAAATTACCATTATCTTTTTTTATTCCGCAATCGCTATTCTGAACACGAAAAAAAAAAAGATTTAAGTCTAGTGTAATAATCTGCTAAATTGCACTAGGTAAGTCACGTGTAACAAACTCTATCAAAATTATCTTTTTTTATTCCGCAATCACTATTCTTTGAGCGCGAAAAAGATAGATTTAAGTCTAGTGTAATAATCTGCTAAATTGCACTAGGTAAGTCACGTGTAACAAACTCGATCATGAGTACATAGAGAATTTTAAACCTAAAACACTCATTTTTGAGATAGTATGCTTAATCAAAACTCAAGCTAGGTTATATACAAATAAATTCAATTAATTTCTTTCACAATGTGTGACAAGTTTTAAAGAAGATACATATCTTATTTGAACTAATTGGTCTTTTCATCACTTTGATATATATTTAATTAACTCACGATAAGAAAATATGAAATTAGCTATAAATTTATCGGTATCTCCGATTAAATTTAGCATTAAAGCTACATTTATTTGGTGTGGTTATGTCAGTACATTCTGCCAATGTGGGGAACAGATATAATACAAGTCAATCCACATTGCATCTGACATCTGAGTTCCCGTGAAATTCGAGACACAAAATATCTCACGTTCACATGAAATTCGAGGAAAATTATATCAAAATCCAAAAGCAGAGTCTATCCTGACGAAAACATCAATAACTGATCTATCAATGAAAGAAATTGCAAGTGTTTTGTTTGGACCATAAAACAATGACCAGAATATGTGAATCTTATAGTAGTTCATTAAAGATACAAGATAGATTGAAATTGCCTGAATGGCAGAGTGTTTTAAAGGAGAGAATAATAGTCAAGTTGAGTCCAACATTTAATGATCAAAATTTGGATAAAACAATAGAGAAACCTAGGAGCTTGAACTAGGGGGTGCACCACCAAAACCTCCGGCTCCACGACCAAATCCAGGTCTTCCACCACCACCCTACAAGTACAAAATCAAAGTTTAGATTTAATCAACACAAGATTGAATGTTCATAGTTCAGCTTAGATTAGATTAAATAAGAGAGCATCCACAAGATTGATGTCCACTTAACGAATTCTTTTGAATAGTAGAGAACATTTCCACCATTCAATTGCGCCATGCAAATCACATATTGGTCAAAAGAAAAATAAGAAACGAGGCAGACAACGTTATAGCAAAGGTACTTAAAAATCAGCACTCTGAAATGCACTTGCCGGCTTCTGTAAGAAAAAGAGGGAGGGGGGAAAACCAAAATGATATAGGCAATATGGGAAGTTCAGCATTGAAGAGAACTACTACGGTTCAATATCCAGGTGAATCCTTGTCCCGTTGGCAAGTACCAAATACATCAAGCAGGAAACAAAAGATATTAACGCGAGGATTTTACAATTCAGCAAGTAAAAAGGCACATTGGCACTAGAGTATGGCAAGAATCTTTTGCTATTGTATGTTATTCCCATTTAAATTCCTCTAAAATAAAGGAAAGTGACTTTAGTCAAACAGACAAAAATGAAAGAAATCTTGGTTGATGACCTGAGAGCAACTAAAATCGGCTTTGCTAATGTAATAAGACGAAATTTAAACTAAACAAAAAATGATTGCTATATCATTGCCTTCATTCCTCAATACAAAACAAGCTCTGAAAATTTGAATCAATAATGTAAAGGATACGTATTGACTTACCCTGAATGCGGGCTGGTAGTCAGCTGGAGCTCCACCCTTCTCGCCTCCAAATTCACCAGGTGGACCTCTTGGACCAGCACGATAACCATCCCTATCACCAAACCTTGGCCTATCACCCTCAAACCTTGGTGGTCCACTGCAAAAATACAAAGGAGATGCATCAAAATCAACTCAATCACTCGAGAAACTTTTATTTCAATCAAGCTACACATATGGTTGTGAAATTTACCGGGGCCTATCGCCTGGAGGTCCACCCATGGGACGACCAAGGGGCTTAGCAGACTTCTTCAATGTGGCAGGGACAATTTCAGAAGGAAGATTGAGGTAAGTCCTGAGGAACTCAATGCCATCATTGGTAAGATACCAGTAGTAGTGCATCCAAGCAAAGGTCTCGCGCACATACTCCTTTGACTTAAAGCTCTGCATCAGCTTAATCACTTGTAGGTTCGGCACATCAATGTTAGGATGTTTCGCCAAGTTGTAGTCCTTCTTAGCAAAGCATACTCCCTCTACAATGCATATACGTAAATTCGCAATAAATACCAACATCATCTCAAAGATATCCTAAAGCATCCAACAGATAAGAAAACAGAAAGAAATAATTACCTTGGAAGAGGTACTTGGAGATCTCTCTCCTGTTTTTCTCTGGGATAATCTGAAATACATTTTGATGAAAAAACACATAAGAATATCTGAGAGAATTAATTAATTTATTTGAATTTCTTTTTACAACAATGGTATCCACGAGTAACACTGGCCCCCAAGCTCCCCTAAAGCTTGAACAGATGTAAAAATATCAATCTTTTTACCACACCCGGGATTTGACCGGTCACAACATTAAATTTCTTTTTTAAAACCATAACCATGGTGTCAATAGGTAACACTGTCCACCAAAGCTTGAAACAGATGGGGAAATCAACCTTTTAACACACCCGAGATTTGAATCTGAGACCTCGCAGCTCAACCCACTATATTGAATTTCCTAATACAATCATGGTGTCCAAAGGTAACCCAGAAAGCTCAAACAGACAGGAAAAAAACAATCTTTTTACCATACCAGGGATTTGAACCTGAGTACATTGAATTTCTTTTTACAACCATGGCATCAACGGGCAGTAGTCACTCAAAGCATGAACATTGAGACCTCACAGCTCAACCCAACCCACTATATTGAATTTCTATTTTACAATCATGGAGTCCATAAATATCACTGTCCCCCAAATCTCAAACAGATAGGAAAAAATCAATCTTTTTAATACACCCGGATTAGAACCTGAGCCCTCACAGCTCAACTCACCTCATCAAATTATCTTTCTGGTAATTAGTCATTCAGATTTACAAAAAGAACAGATTTTTACTACTTTAAACACAAACTAGCACTACTATTTCATCACAATTGAGCTATTACTCCATATATTAACACAAAAATCACAAGAATTAATCTAACAAATTCAAAGCAAACACACATTATTATCCAATTAACTAACACTTAAAACACCATTAACGAATATAATACGATAAATTTAAGGTATAGTTAGAGATAAACAGAAACATACCATTTGATTTCGTTGAAGAAAAGTGAAGCTGAAGAGTTCTCTGCAAAAAGAGGAAGAGATAGGGAGGAAGAAATTAGGGTTTCGCCAAAGATTTTATTTAAAAGGAAAGAAAAAAAAAAGCCTGTTTGGATTTTTGGGCTCTAATGGGCTTGGACAAGGTTATACTTATACCGTCAAAACTCGTTATAATAGTCATTCGTTATAAATATAATCAGCGTACAACTATAACTAACATTTTGTTGTAACGATCTAATTTTCATCGTAATCGAATTATGATGACATAATTTGCTTTTCTTGTTAAATAGTTATCCGATATAACAACAACTCAGTACAATAGCTCGATTTTCTTGGAAATATATTTTTTTAATGTTATATTCTTCAAAATCAATTCGAATGTTATATTTTGCTCCTCTCGTTATAACGACCTAACTTTCATTAAAATTGAATTTTGATGACATGTTTTACTTTTCTTGTTATTCGTTATAATAACAATCACTGTAATAACCTGATTTTATTTGAAATGTGTGTTTAATGTTATATTCTTCAAAATCGATTCTGATGTTATACTTTGCTTATCTCGTTATAATAGTCATTCATTCTTCAAAGTTGATTTTTGATGTTATATTTTATTTCACTATAACATAAGTGACTCGTTATAGTGATACACTCTTTGTGAAATCATTCTTTTACAATAATCGTGCTTATAATATTTTGTGAGGAATATATTATGTATAAAAATAAAAATATTTAAAAATTTATGATGAAGTCATTAATGTCATGTACAAAGTACGAATATAAAAGATAGAAAATTGTATTTTGCCATTTCTATATTCATACTCTTTCTTTTATTTTATTTTTTGTTTGTTTAATTGATTAACAAATACATTTCCTCTTCTTCTTGATCCAAAAAATAATAATAATTACTAAAATTATTTTTAGTGTTATATGTGTTAATTGGCTTACATATTTAGATACTTCTAACATACCAAAAATAATAGCAATCCCATGAGCTCTCATGGACAATGGAAAAGAGAACTTAGTCCATTATTACAAGAGAACAAACGATCGTGTCAACTTGCACACACCTCGACTTTTCATTGAGTACACTTATTATCTCCCAGCAACACATATACCGACTAACTCTTCCTATCAAAGCAATTATTCAGAACTTAGTGTCTAGACCAACTTGCACGCACCTAATTCAGGTAGATAGTTGAACCAACATCTCGCGGACATTCAATTTCCTTAAGAAGCATACGGAACGATCAAACATAGCAGAGATAATATGAGATTCACTTATTAAGTGTCAAATCAAACAGTGTCACATAAATTGGTACGATTTACTTATTAGTGTCAAATCAAACAGTGTCACATAAATTGGGACGGAGGGAGCAGTATGTATGAAAAGCACATAAACCTGAATCCTATTTTACATGAAAAACATCAATATGAATATAGCTATTATATACATACTTTTTACAATCTTCTGTGAGTCCTTATGAAGTTGGTTGTGTTCATTGCAATGGCTGTTGAACAAGCATATGCACCAGCTAAACATAGCGACGTCGAAAGCAAAAGTAAGGCCTTCCATTGTCTTCCAGAGACTAGAATTGCGAATGCAGTTGACACGAGAGCTATAACAGAGAGGGCCTTTTTCCAAGTCTCGAAAGCTTTAACAACGTTGCTGCAATCCCTGCAATGTACAACATGTCTGAAGTATCTGTTGGCAGGGTTCGGAGCATATATTCCACCGATTCCTCCTTTAGCTGGCTGAGCAGCTGAAAAATTGGCAACGAAACCAGCAGGGGCGTGCTCAACGACAGCAGGTTGTTGAGGCAGGAAAATGGTGCTGTGACCGAAATGATAAGGCATTCCGTGCCCTACTTTGTCCATCCACTTCCTGTATTCAGCTACCCATGTATCCGACGACTTAAGGTTCAAGTATAGTTTCTTTGTTGGAACCTTTTCTTTCATTAGGATTTCGTTTTGGGACGAAAGGAACCCCATATCTTGCTCGAATACCTTGCTTGCATTCTGATGCAAGAACCAGTTTGGGATAAATTTAAGTATCCCGGTTCGTTTTCTTGTATTACCAAACCGAACAATAAGCATCGATTTCCCTTGTCCAGATGGTCTACAAAGAAAAAGACCCGAAAAGTAATGCTTCTCCCCACTCTCATCAACAATTTCTCTATTATTCTGAAGAACACAAGGAGATTCAAAACGTAAGAAGTTCGGAGTATAGTTTGCTTTGCCTTGATCTCTTTCTTTACCCCACCACCCTGCAAACCCTCGGTTAGTCCTTTCTGTCACCTCGAAAAACAGTGGTCCAGCATCTTCCCTTTTCGCCGTAAAATCTGTCCTATCGTGTGATATCGGGACATGAGCAGGATCCATAAGGTTTTCGAGAAGAATAGAGTGATCATAAGGGAGCTCGTGAATAGTAGAAATGTCTCGAAATCCTTTCCTCTCAAAATTTTCAAACCAGGGGATTTTGTTAATATTAGGTGGTGTTCTGTGAGACATCCATATCCAGACTACTCCTTGGGAATCCCGAATTTCATATGTCTTCGTACAAGCTGATCGAGGAATTTTAGCATTTTCAGGTAGCTGGACGGAACAAAATCAAAGACGAAAATGAAAATAGAGTGCATAACATTACATTTGCAACACGAAACATAAACGAAAATGCATATATAAAACCAACCTGTGGTATCTTGACACATTTACCATCTCCGTCAAACTGCCAACCATGATACAAGCATTCCAGTTTGCCATCATATAGTTGCCCTTCAGAGAGTTTAGCCAATCTGAAATCAGTAGAAATTTTCAACAATTTCGGAGTTACTGTGATGAAATGCATAGAAGTAAACCAAAAAGAGGTGATCTCGCGATAATCTGGAAGTCAGTTTAGTTGAATCCTTAACTAATATATAGACAGTACAGGGTAATGTAAGTGGTAGAGTGGCCTTACTATCACGAACCACTGAGATTCAGCCCTTTGTTGCTCCGTCAAAACTAATAGATAGACAAAATATACATAGAGGGAAAGACAGGGAACACTAACAGATATGAAGAGCTAAAATATAACAAACTGACAGTTATACATTGTCGTGAATCGAACTCATATCAAGCTTCATTCCTGAAAATACAACAACATGTACTAAAATACTTCTAAATCACTATGATCTTATGGAAACGTGGAAAAATCAGTTAACGTTCAGCAGCTTTAACAAGAACAAAACTAAAGAGGAAAGTTTTGTATGTTACTACACACATTTGAGCTATTTCAAGAGGATACAATAAATAAAGGGCGAATTCTGCTTGAACTCGTTGTTTTCAACTCGAACTACATAAACCATCGGAAAATACTACGGTCAGGTCCATCCATAAGAGGTGCTAAGTAGACCATTAACTTGTCCTCCTCCTATACATATAAATACATCACTATAGGTGTTGGAAAAAACATATGTTTTTCCACCATAGTATGATGAAAAAAACGGAGTTCATCCGTCTTGTGAGACTTTCCAACGACTAGTAACTCAACTCGTAGTTGCTACAAATCGCTTCTTCCTACTTCCCATCTTTTACTTATCCCTTACACGAAACATGGATTTTAGCTATGTATTAGCTATCACTTAACTACATAAAGAACAAGTAAAAAGGCAATGTCTATGCATAACAAGATCATGCTAAAATCCTAAATTCTTGAACAAACAAAGTTATCTCTGTGTGATTTATACGATTAATTAGTACTATTTATATCGAGATGCTATGTACACTGAACTGAGACAATGAAAACACAAACATATGTTTTTTTACCTATGTGGACATCTATCTTCAAAGCATCTAAGTTCACCACTTCCATCTTTATACAAAACAACTTGTTTATCAAAGACAGTAAGACCTAAAGGTGCATCATTAGGTACATTCTTGGTTAAATACAAAGGATACCATTCTTCAGTCCAATCATAACCAACAATTTCCCTTTGTCCCCTCAACTCATCTAAACTTGAATTTTCCAAAATCAAACTTTGATCCTCAGCTTCAAGATTCTCAGCAATTGCATAACAACTTGTTCCTTGTTTCTTGATTTGCTTATTTTGAAGATAAAGATTGAATCTTTGAGGTATTTGTAGAGAAAAAAATGAACTTTTGGGGAGTGTTGTTCTAATTGAAGATGAGTGGAGTAGTAATTCAGATAGAAATGGTTGTTGTAAAGCCATTATTGTGAGTGATTTTTGGTAGGAAAAAGGAGTTGGATGCATTAGAGACACTTGTAGTTTTTGTTGAAATGTTGAAGTAGAAGACCTTTGTGTTGCTTCTTGTTTTGTTGAACCAATGGTAGCCACACAAATACAAAGAATTCTTGTGTCTCAATCTTCAATATTTCCAAAAGAGATGCCTTCTATCACATGATATAATCTACTTTTAAAAATGGCATAATAATACGTATATTGAACCCTAAACTTAGCTTTAAATTTTAACGCTGACTTTCAACTTTCATAATGCACAAACAAACACTTTAACTATCTAACTTTTAAATAAAAAAGCACATGAGTCCTACATGCACAAATCACGTAGGACAAAAAATGACATGTAGGACATGCGTATCTATTTGTTCAACTTTATACAAGTTTAAGTGTCTACTTGTGCACATCCAAAGTTAAAAAGCATAAATGTGATTCGAAACTAAGTTAAAGGTCATATTTATATATTATGCCCTTAAAAATAAATGTTTTTAGTGATAAAAGCAGGAAAAATAAGTTTCATATATGACGTTTTGTTCCTTCGTGATTCAATATTAGGTGAAAGTAAGTATTTGTTATCAGTTCGATAGAATCTAGTAGCTTTTGTCTAAATTTTGTATGTGTTAACAAATAGATTCTATTATTATATGTAAAATAAATTGTTAGAACCCTAATAAACTATAAACTCAAAAGAATATATCCACATCTAATCCTTACATTATGGGAAATATACTCCCTCGTTCCATAATTAATGTCATGTTTTGTTTTTTTTAGAGTCAAACTATAAAAACGATTATTAATATTTTACGATATATATTTGTATCATATTGATATGCAAAAAATTGTAATTTATAGTACTTCTCATATAGTTTTTGAATATCTATTTTTTTCTTAAAAAATATTAAATTAACGTAATTTAATTTAATTTTTAAAAACTAATCAAATTGACTTTCGAAAAGCGCAATATAATAAATAAAAATAGCTAGAGTGAGTATTATTATTCCTTTAATTGAGTAAGCATATCATAAATTGTGTAAATTAAATATATTAGCAAAAATATCTTGCTAAAAACAATTAATAAAAGAACAAAGTAACAACATATAAAAGAAAAGGTCAAAGTAGGTTAACCATACCAAATTAGACAAGCTCTCATTAATTGTTTCAACATGGATTACAGTAAATGGTTTGCTTTTAGTATAAAGTATTACTCTATTTGGTAAAGATAAAAATGTATTAATTATTAGGAATTAGAATATCAATTATTGAAATACACAATTGGTCGAGATTTTTTTTTTCTTAATATTAGATTATTGATTCTTAATGGTGTAAGATTTTCTTTAGATGAGATAATCGATAATTGGTAACAAATTATGTTTATACTATTTATATATAAAGTTTTTGGCTTAGAATTTAGTTTCGGCATAACACATGAATATGAACTTGATTTCAGTAGACAATTATACCCTCCAATGTGTGCACAAGTAGGAACCTAAACTTAAATACAATTGAACAAGTAGGCACGCATGTTTAACATGGTATAATAAACGTAGGATGCCACGTAGGACGCAAGATTGTCATGTAGGTGCCACGTAGGACGAATGTGTCTATTTATTTAATTTTATATAAGTTTAAATGCCTACTTGCGCATATCCCAAAGTTAGGGTCATAATTATCAGCTCACGCCAAGTTAAGGGTCATGTTTATGTACTGTGCCGTTTAGTTTCTGTACTTTTAAATTTTTGTCGGTCTCAAAATCTCAATTCTTCAACGACGTGTTATTATTTACTTTTAAGAAAAATATAATTTGTCAACTCATATACATGTTTCATCACTTGATTTATAAGTAATTATATCGATCATAACATTCTATAACCGATAAAACTATACCTTTAAGATTTTATAACTTGTTTCTTATATCTTATAAATTGATAAATGATAGTAAATCAAATTAATAAATTTTAAAATCGAATCGAACGGACCGTGGCCAGATGGGTTTGAGTTGGTTTTGTTTTTCGGGTACCAAATGGACTATCCAGTTTTGCAGTTATAATTGTCTGTAGAGTTGAAGGCATATCGTCTCTCTTCTTCCCGGTGGATTTTTCATTTGCTTATCCTTCCGGTAGTCTCTGATCGGCGGCAGCATTTGTGATCCAGAGACCTAAAAGGACGGTGAAGAATTCGAGCTGGAGACCCAGGATACTCCGGCGCCGGGAAACGGCAAGATCCGATACCGATCACCTTCAGCAGCCGAGCTTTTAGAGGCACAGCTCGATCCACTTCAAATGGAGAAGACAATGAAGCGAAACAACAGACAGTATGGTGGTGAGTCATTCACCGATAAGATCCAGAGGTATAAAGGTGTGATCCTTGTGATTTGCGTTCCGTTGTTTCTCGTTTCTCTAGTGCTTTATGTAATGCCGACGCGTTATCCGTCTGATTCGATGGAGTCGTTAAACCGGAAGTTCTCTCCGAATCTCGGATCTATGAAATATGCGGTTATATTTGATGCTGGAAGTTCGGGTAGTAGAGTTCATGTCTTCTGTTTTGATGAGAATTTGGATCTTGTTCCCATTGGCAATGAACTCGAACTTTTCGTGCAGGTAATATTCTATTTTGCATTTATTTAATCGTTATAGTGGATTCATATATTGTCGATCCCAGTATGATCTAGTTTGGAAACAGTGAATCAGTTGAACATTCTTCGCCAGAGAGTTGAGAAAATTACACTGTGTATATATGCCCTGTTAGTATTATCAAATTTTATGATGCAAGCAAGGAACTTTGAGCTATAGCTTGGTATTTGACTAGCTTATAGCTGATTTATATTATTGATCCTGACAGAATCTAGTTTGAACGCAGCAAGTTCGACCAGACTTAAACACAGAACTCAAGCACCTCTATCAGTGATTATGTTTCTGATTGAAATGTAGTTGATATTGATTGAAATGCATCTCCAGTGAAGTCTGAAAATCTTTTCGAACAGCCTATGTGTTCCCCCTCTTTCTAGTTTGTTATATATGAATCCCTAGATTTTGCGGAAAAGCTTTCTATTAGCAGCAAATGTTCATCTATATTTGGCTTTCTTACCAGAAAAAACCAGGTCTGAGTTCATTTGCTAGTGATCCTGTGGCTGCTGCCGATTCTCTTCTACCACTTCTAAAGGACGCAGAGAATGTAGTTCCACGCAATTTGCGCAGTAATACACCAGTGAGAGTTGGGGTTAGTGAACATTGTATTAAAGAAATTTCGTATAATTGAAGTTTAAACTTTTTAGCCTGCCCATAGGCTCAATACTGATAGGCAGTTTATCTAGGCCACTGCAGGTTTGAGGCAGTTGGAAGGTGATGCATCTGACAGGATTCTTCAAGCGGTAAGATTGTTTTTCATCCTAGACCTTCATCTGTTTGGGCATGTCTTGTGTTATAATTTTGAAGTGGCTTTTTCTACTTAAGTTTGTCAGTACTTAGAACAAATATAAATGTGTTTTGAAGGTGAGGGATTTCCTGAAGAGCAAAAGCAGCTTCAAAGCAAAAGCGGACGCGGTCACTGTGCTTGATGGAAATCAGGAGGGTGCTTACCAGTGGGTATGTGAATGAACTTCAATCTGTTATGAGCTTCTCTATAGATTAAAATATTATTTGACACAAGAGTTGCTTCCTTATTATAATTTTGAGCTCTTTATAGCTTATTAAAAGAAAAGTGAACATTGAATTCATTTTTCTGGTTGTTAGTGAATGTAGTTCCCTCTGACGTGATGTTGATTCGTTTAGTCTTGGTTATTGGTTCTTTTTGCTAAGTTTTAGCATTATCAGCATGATAAAGAGTAAATTTTTAGTTTTAGTACTGACTTTTGAGGAATAGACAAAGTCACCATTTTTTTTAAAAAAAAAGGAGTAAATTTTTAGTTCAAGTTCAGGTTTAAAGATGACAAAAGTAGGATTCTCTTTTCTCTCTTTTTTAAAGCAAAAGGAAGAGTTATTGTCCTTACATAGATAATTCAATATTATTAATGAACATCATCAAATTCCTTTTAACAATTCAAATGAATAGCAACATATCGAAAAACAAGTTTAATAATATCCATGTCAGGTGGAACTGTTGAACCAGAGAAGGACTTGCATTTATTTGATGAGCAATGTAATTTATTGAAAAAATACAACTAAAGGGCTTCTTTCTCCATCTAAAACACTTTCTTCTCATGATATTAATTTTCCAACCTTTGATTTCTGGTAGAAGTATTACGGTCTCCTAAAATATTCTGTTTTCTACCCTATGTTGTTTGAAATTAAAGATAGGTTAAGAAATAGAATAAATTGCCCTATTCAATCCTATGCAATTGAACATTGCCTTAGACCATTTTGGCAATATTAGTAATCCTGCATGAGAAGCAGCAATCCATTAGAACCGCAGAGAGTGAGGATGTTAAAGAGGGACGTAAAATCAAATGAAAGGAAATTATCTTGTAAGACCTACATTCTCTTGGATCTCTGCAAGCTTAGCAAAAAATAGGGCACATTGGAAGACAAAAATTTATATAGGATACCAATTTATTGGGAATATTTTTAGTCATTGTAGTATGATTACTTTAATTCCTATGTTTTCAGTCTTTTAGTTTGAGAATTTTAATATATTAGTCGAAGAAGATATATAGAACTTTTAGAGCTTCTACATTTTTTTAATTTTGTATAACTTTGATCTCAGATGATCTTGAAAGAAGCGATTCAATTAGAGAGGCAAGTAAGGTGTGGTTATGTAGAAGTAATCCTGCATGACAAAAATAAATCAATAAATCTCCCCTTCACTTTTATCCTTTGAAGCACTAGAGTGGCATTGCACATTTTAAGGCGTTTTATTTAGAAGTATGAACAATGAATACTTTGTGAACCATTTCGCACTCGAAAAAAATTTCTGAGATCTGACAATCAAGTATCTTTGGATGCAATTTGGAGAATATATTAGAAAAGGTTGTGGAGGCTACTTTCTTCACTAAAGATGTTCTACTATTTTGGATTATTTGTGTATTTGAATAAAAATGGTAATACTTTTATTACTCTTTGATCTTCAACCCCCAACTATATTAGTTACAATTTGTGTCACCTCATGTTTTAGTCTAATATATGGGTCAACCAATTGTATAGCCAGCTGATTTTTTAATTTCTGATATTAATGCAGGTAACCATCAATTATTTATTAGGCAAATTGGGAAAGAAATACTCTGATACAGTTGGAGTGGTTGATCTTGGTGGTGGATCTGTGCAAATGGCGTATGCCATCTCAGAGTCAGATGCCCAAAAAGCTCCAAAGGTATCAGATGGAGAGGATACATACGTTCAGGAAATGTTTTTGAAAGGGACAAAATACTACCTTTACGTTCACAGGTCCTTCTCATCCTCTATACATAATTATGTGATGATATTAGAGAATGTCAGCATACCCATTTTGTGCTCTCCAACTTTTTGATCAGGATGCACCTGTGATCCATCTAGTGGCACAAACATATTTGTCTTGTTATTTGGGCTTATCTTGTACTTCGTCATCTTCATTGTACAGGCTTAATGTGATCTATATTTATTGCTTACAGCTATTTGCACTATGGCTTACTAGCAGCTCGAGCTGAGATCTTGAAGGTGTCTGGTGAATCTGGAAGTCCTTGCATCTTGGGAGGCCACCACGGTATTTCTCTCTCTCTCTCTCTCCTGGTGCAATGATCATTCTATACTTGCTTCTTTTGATGCAGTGCTTTCGGAAGCATCATTTCTATCTGTAAGACATAAAAGCAGAGGTTAACAAAGAGAAAAAAACTCCCCCCTACCCTTAACTGAATTGTCATATCTTATCTTAGTCACACAGATAAGTTGCAGAAATAGGAGCACTGGGTCCTTAATTTACATTGAGCCTGTATACTGTAATTAGAAAAGTAAGTATTCATTTTCCTGGATTAGCAAGTATCTCATTGAAGATGAACAATATCATTTTGCAGGGACATACAAGTATGGAGGAGCAGTTTACCCAGCATCGGCCACGTCTCATGGTTCAAGCATGAGTACTTGTAGGGAGGTAGCTCTAAAGGCTCTGAAAATTAATGAACCAGCATGTACCCACATGAAGTGTACCTTTGGTGGCGTGTGGAATGGTGGAGGAGGAGATGGACAGAAGAATATGTTTGTTGCTTCGTTTTTCTTTGACAGAGCTGCTGAGGTATGAATCCCTGTAGTTAAATCTAATGAGTTAAGAAACTTCTCTCCCTTGTATGTCTCTGACACAAATGTTATATGTTGTGGGCATAGGCTGGTATTATAAATCCAAGTTTAGCTGTTGCAAAAGTTCGCCCAGCTGATTACGAAAGTGCAGCTAATCGTGCTTGTGCAACTGGACTTGAGGGTGCGAAATCTGAATTTCCTCATGTAGAAGCTGATAACTTGCCATATCTATGCATGGATCTCGTCTATCAATACACTCTACTTGTAGATGGATTCGGTGAGTAAAAACTTTCATATTTCAGTAAAAGTTCACACGAAATTCATTTCAATTACGTTACTCAATACTATTTCTTACTTTGCAGGACTTGAACCTCATCAAGAAATGACATTGGTGAAAAAAGTTGAATACAAGAATTCCTTTGTTGAAGCAGCATGGCCATTAGGCAGTGCCATTGAAGTTGCATCATCATTGAGTTAAACTTAACTGGGAAATGGAAAGGAAAGGTTCCATTCATGCAATTTTGTGTTTTAATAGTTTTATGTATTTTTGACTTGCAGCTTCTGATAAGCCTATTAGGTTAATGTTCTGAAGCAGAAGGGATTGCCATAGTCCATAGCAGGTTGAGATTCTTTATTTTTCCCTTTTTATTAAAAGGGAATCAAGAATAGTGATAAATCTGTTTGTAATCATGTATTATGAGAATTATGCACTATTTAAATGAGATCAATTTTTTATTCCCTCACAAACTTCATAACATTGAAACTCCCAATTGAGTGTTCACTAAATCAATTGCTCTTGCATTCTCAAAAAAATGGTTATATTTTTCTTTCCGTCGTACTTTTTTGATATATTCATCTTTATCATTCAACTTTAGGCACATATTTATCCTAAACTATTAAGTCTCATTTCACCACAGTTCAATAATATGTAACTTAACGGTTCAAAAACAAATACATACCTTAAGTTGGATGACGGAGGTAAATATATCAGATGAATAAACCCTTTTCCGAATTTAAAACAAGTGTATTGCATATAAACATCTATTTATCACTTAATTATAGTTAAGTGATTACTTCTTTCACATAAGTTCTTAATAGGGGTGGGCATTCGGTAATTCGGTTCGATTCGATTTATATTATTTCGGTTTGATTTTATTATTTTGATTTTTTAAATTGGCTTACTTAGCGGGTTTTTTAAAATTTAAAAATTTACAAATTTTTTTATTTGATTTTTCAGCTTAATGGACAAAAATAGTTACATCAAAGAAGTACCTTTTACTTCTTAATTTTTTATTTTAAATTATAATATTTATTATTTATTATTAATAATTAATATAATATAAATATATATTATAATATAATATATTTCGGTAAATCGAAATACCAAATAACACAAAATTACATATCGAAAATAGAATCGAGATACCGAAAAATACAAAAACGTATACCAAATACCGAATCAAAAATCGAAAAACCAAAACCAAAAAAATTTGGTTCGGTGTTTATGCCCAGCCCTAATTTTTAACATACTATGAGGTTAATTCGGTAAAAACACATTATGTGAGCAAATATTTATTATCCCAAACCAGACGTAACCCTAACTGATTTAGAATCTTAGAGTTACCTAATATCTATATCAACAAAAGATAGCAAATTAATCGAGGTGTGCTACAAAACCATCATTATGAAGAAAAAGAAGTACACAAGGCCAAGAGAATTTGATAAATAAACTTTCGAAACATCAATATTTAGCCTATCGATCAACAAAGTAAATTAAAAATCATAGAATTTTATGTTCAAATAAGCAGAGTCATTAATCATTCCTTTACATTCTTTGCAGATAAAATTACTCGATACATATACCAGCGAGAGATGATAGCATACCACGAACACCACCGTTATAAAAAATAAAAAAATAAAATAGATGAATGAGAGATTGAAAAAAATGTATTTAATCATTATGTAAAAAAACAAGTGAATCTACTTTGATATTATCTTCTAAAATTAAACCACACAAATTAAAGATATGAGTAAGTCACATTCCTAACATTAGAAGGCATAAAAGCTAAGATCATAAGAACAACAAGAATGAAAATTGGTACTAACAACAACATAAAAGGTGGTGGTGGCAATGGTGGAAGCATCAATGGCAAAAGTAACAAAGATGCTGTAAGACCAAGTAACAAAATAATTGACTCTAAGCTAAAATAACTCATTGACAACATTTTTTTGCCATGTCCTTGTGTAAATGATCTCTTATACTCCATCTTATTGCCTTCCATAATGTTGTTGAAATATTGTTGATGTTCCTCCAAATTAATAAACCCTTTTGATGATGATCTCAATTTTGCCTCTGATGATTCCATGTCCATGTTCATTACTAGTTCGTACACTCTTACTCAGAAGCCTCGAGTTTCAATTTTTTGAACCAATCTTGAAACTTAGAGAAAGGATATGAGTTTTTCAACCAATCTTGAAATTTCCTAAGACTCTTCTGCGAGGTTTTGAATTCGAGACCTGAATATGAAGTCGTTCTGAGAAATACTAAACCACTTTTTTATGTAGATATCAGACACCAAATAAATACTGACTCAAATCAGTAGATAATAAGAGTTAAATAGAGAAAATGAAGATTTCTATATGTTGTTTTCACTTTAAAGGGTATAATATAAAGGGGAAAAAGTGAAATGATTTTGGAATGATGTAAGAGCAAAGTTGTGGGAATCTATAGCCTTTTTCTTGATTTAAATAAAATGTTGATTTTTGACACTGATGTTTATTGGTTTTAGGGGGATTGTATTGTTTTTTGACATTGATATTTCTTGGTTTTGGGGGGATTATTGGGATAATAGCCTTTGGTTTTTGAGATTTTGATGGATCTATAGTGGTTACAAAAGTATCTTTGGAGAATATATTTTGCTAGTTTGGTTTCTCATATATTTATATATATATAGTAGGTTTAGTACTCGGTCTGTCTCTATTTATATAACTCATTTTTTGAAGTCTATCTCAAAAGAAATATTTTTTCAGTTCATTTTATATGATATCGTTCGATTTAATACGAATCATAAAACTTACTTTAAATCATAAGTTTCAAAAAGAAATTTTATTTTTATACTCGATATGAATTTAAATTATGTCAGATAAATTAAAACGAAAAAATATTAGGGATGGATGAGGGGGGGGGGGGTATGGGGGTGTTGGAATTAGGGTGGATTCAATGAATTAAGTAATGAAGTGGGGCTAGATGATTTGCATGTTGATTGTTTTTGGTAAAACAAGAGATTATCACACTATCCAAGGTTCTTCACCCCTAGACAACATTGTCTCTTACCCCCTTCCCCCACACTTTCCACTTGTCCCTCTTGCCATCATTATTTTTTATAATAAGAAAAAAAATTTACTTTTTTTTTAGTTTTAAATATTTATTTCAAATAATTTATTTATTCGTCTCAAATTATCAGTTGCGATTTGTAAATGAATTTATAGATTTGAAAATTTGAGATTTTTGACTAAGAATGAAGATAAGAAGATGTCACATATACCTAACCTCTTGGTAATAACATTTTGATCATCTTTTTAACATTCGATATTCAAAAGCAGTTATCACATCAATTATCTAATAGCTTGTTCGATAAAGCTTTCAAAATTTGTTGTTTTTGAAAAAAAAAAATTCTCAATAATAATAATAATAATGTTTGACTAATTGATTTGAATTATTTTTTTATTAATATAATAGAGTAATAATTTATAGTTTTGAATCAAAATTCCAAAATTGCTTTTATTCAAATGAAAAACTAATTATGCACATATATATTTTCTAAAAAACTTGACCAAGTACATATATCAACTCTTTGAAAATAAACATTTTCTTAATAGAAACACTATACACTATTAGCTTCCTTGCAACTTAACCAAACCAATTATAATTTCAAACTCATTAATATATACATATATATATATATATATATATATATATATATACACTCCATTGGCTAATGAACAATTCAAAAGAGGAATAAGTGTATAAGTTTTAGTCAAACAATCAAAATGAATTTGTCCTTTGACTTGGAAACAATGAATTCATCTAGTAATTATAAGTCTAGAACCAAGAATTTTCTTGTGCTACATGTTTGACAATTGCTTCATTTTACTTGATTAATGTATATCCATTTATTTTTTCTCTAAATTAAAAAAATAATAAAAATATAGAAGTTAAAAGATAAAGGAAATACATAATATATAAATGTATTATATAATTTGAATTAAACTGATAGTTATATCTTTTAATTTTTATGTATTTATAAAGAGTCATTCAAATTGGAATAAAATTAAATAAATAAATATGTTCATTCTGTGTGACATCTTACACAATAGTTTGTGTTCTATATAACGTTCTACGTGTAATATGCTATCAGCCTACCACGTGTAAAAATATGTATGTGTACTTGTTTAATTTTATAAATTAAAGTATTTATTTATACATATTCAAAATCAAAAAACATAAAAATTAGTTAAAATTAAATTTAAAAACATATTTATGTATTATACGAAAAGAAAAGTATACAAAAGTATTGTTCATGATACGTGTTTCCATAATAACATTAAATAAACTTAAATGGACATGGTTTGAATTTATTATTTTTTTAAAAAAAGATTCCTATTCATGAAAAAATAAATATTTGAACACTTTCTATTTTGAGTTAAAAATCATTTCTTCTAAGATACTTATTATATACTTTATTTAATTTATTTATTTATTTGCATGTGACCGACCTTTTGATTCAATGAATTTTCATTTAAAACCTTTGAAGAAATTAATAAATGATTTTTAGCTACTTCCTCGTACAACCAACCTTATTGCATTAAATTCCATGCACTTGCTTTTGCAACATAGACTAATTTTTACGTGCAATTTATGAATTTACGTGAATTTAATAATTTTATATATTTATATATTTATAATATTGAATCAGAATGAAAGCTAGGAGGGTGAAATTAAGAAGAAAGATCGATAGAATGACGTTAAATAATAAGTAGGTGAGTTATTATTAGGTATGAAATATAATTATCTCATTCAGAGTTAATTGATTCTTCGTGAAATACATTGAAATTGACTGAATATCTAAGAAGTAAAGCAATGTTTCAATGGGACTATGAGGATGATATCAAATCGAGACGATACGATAAGATAAATTTCATCGTCGAGAAGAACACAATTTAAATCAACAACTATTTTGAAAAAGTTATAATTAAAACTTGCAACTTCAATTTACATCCTCAATAGACATTAATATTAATTACTCTTTGACACTCAAAATTTTCATAAAAAAATCCACATTTTGCTAATATAATTATTGATCTTTAATTTAGAAAATATTTTTCATGATTTTTTTAAATTTTATGAAACATAACTTTGGTATGATACCTAATTATACACTCTTCTAAGGATATGTTAGCCAACCTCATGAAAACAACTAGTAGTAGTCAAATGCATAAAAGGAATACCTAAATTTAGGAATGAATACATGAACTTGATCTGTATTTTTTAATTGTTCATGAACCAAATTTAGATTACAATTAATTAATAATAAAAATGACAGGTTAATGCACAAAATATTTCGTATTAGCATGACTCAGGAAAGACCTTCTCGATAAGGAATGTCTTATAGATTATCTAACCTAATACGAGTATTACTGATTCCTTTCACAATTCGAACTCGTAACTTATAGAATCGTATTAGCATGATTCAGGTTAGACCTTCACGATAAGGAATGTCTTATAGATTATCTAACCTAATACGAGTATTACTGATTCCTTTCACAATTCGAACTCGTAACTTATAGATCATAATGAGATAATTTTATCGTTATTTTAAAAGCAAAGGAATGTCTTATAGACTATCTAACCTAATATGAGTACTAGTGATTTCTTTCACGACTCGAACTCGTAATCTATAGATCACAATGAGATAACTTTACCGTTATTTTAAGGCAAGAAGTGTCTTATAGACTATCTAACCTAATACAATTATTAATGATTTCTTTTACAATTTAAACTCGTAACCTGTATATTACAATGAAATAATTTTTTCGTTATTTTAAGGCTCGTCAGTCCTATTATATATTAGGTTGCCATACTAGTTGGATTGTGATTATTGGCCTTTTTTTTGAGTGACATTTGGAAGTGATATTTAACAGTTACTCTGCATCTGACCACATTTGGAAGTGATATTTAAAAGTCCCTTAATTATGAAATTTAATTTCTTATGTCCTAAGTAATAAATGAATAATAGGTAAGTAATTATTTTGCTAGATGTTATTATTGCTTCATAAAGAGACTATCTTTTTAGATGGTGTTTTAAATTAGCTAATGGTACAATTTGATAAGACTTTATTTGTATTATATTGATATTGTTGTTGTTATTGATAAAGTATATTTTCTTAACATATTTCGTTATTGTTGTTGTATATATTCATAAGACGAGAGAACGATTATTCATCTCAATCTTCTATGGTTGAGCATTCAAGAGTTTGAGTAGATCTGTCAATATGGATCGACTTAGCTTCAAAGGGATTGGAGATAAATTGCAACGAGTACTTTTTTTTAAAAATAAAATTGTACTTTTATCTTTCGAATGGACGTATGTTCAATTTATGTTCGTCTGAGTTTATCTTTCAATTTTATTCTTGGTAATCAAGTTTATATTTAGCGGAGTATAAGTTCCTTAAAGAGGCTAGACGTAAATTATCAAATATTACGATGCAAAAATTTATGTTTTGCAAGAAAAATTATTTGCCTCAAGAGATCAACATTCAACACAAGCACAAATTAAGGGTAGAGGTGTCAACGACCCCGTTAAAATGGTCAACAACAATAACATTTAATATAATTTCATAAGCAAAGTCTTGAACTCTTTCGAGCGTAGCCCTAAAAGAGTTGTGGGTTGGCCCATATTAAAAAGCATAAATCTTACATAAGCTAAAAAAGAAGTAAATCCAAACTTATCAAACAAGGCTAGGCTGGCCAGCCCAAATGTCAAAGCCCATAATCTTATGCTTAATAGAGATGATAATAATAATAACTCCGTAATCGTAAATTTCTGAAATTAAACTTATATCTCTATTAACATGTGTTCTATACGAACTAAATCATGTTTTGTAAGATATATATGTGCTTTATGAACAAAAGTTATATACGTCTAATGATACAAATTAAATCGAAAATTAAGTTACGTAGCATAACTTATGTTACATTCTGATTTGAAAAATATAAACTTATATCAAAGCTATTTTCAATTATTTTTAATGGAATGATAAAGAAAAAAATAAAAAAAAAATGAAAATAATAATAGTCGTAAACTCTGAAATTAAACTTATATCTCTATTAACATGTGTTCTATACGAACTAAATCATGTTTCGTAAGATATATTTGTGCGTTATGAACAAAAGTCATATACGTCTTAATAATACAAATTACGTCGAAAATTAAGTTACCTAGCATAACTTATGTTACATTCTGATTTGAAAAATATAAACTTATATCAAAGCTATTTTCAATCATTTTTAACCGAATGATAAAGAAAAAAAAGTAAAAATAAATTTAAAAATTATCAATATTTTTTATGGGTTAATTTTATGGCGATAAATATTAAATGTAATAAGTTTGGTTAAACACATCTTAAACAAATGGGTTTAGAGAGTGGTGGTTGACATGCAATTGAGGTATTCCCATAATAATGTCATTTTGATTGGAAAAAAAAAAATTTGAGATGAAAGGAGATTTTTTCATCTTTTTGATCTCCTTTCATCGTCCCTCAAAATCCATCTTCATGTATTATTAAGGGCAAATACCTCACCGCCGTCGCTGCCGTCGCCGCCGTCGCCGTTCTCCGTCAACGGTAAGTTCGTTCTTCGTCTTATTTGAATCACTTTTTTCATTAATTCCGATGATGTAGAGTTGAATTTGTGTGTCAATTTTGTGATTTTTTGATTGCCCTAGGCATTTTTTTTTTCCTTCCATTTAGGTGTTCCTGAATGTCAGAAATTGTTTCGTTCTATATAATTTTTCATATTTTTAATGAATTCAAACTTGTTGAAATTTATTAATTTTGAATTTTGATATGATTTTTTAAGAATTTCATGATACCTGATGATATATATGTGGAATTAACATCTTAAATTATGTACATATTTAATATTTGGTATGAAGAAGGAGAAATTATGCTTATTGTACACAATGCACATGATGGAAGTTTGCAAAATTTTGTTGCTATTAGATAGATGCTTTCAAAGTTTTGGTATGATTTTTCCTATTGCTAAACAACTTTTCATGGTACGTAATACTATGTGCGTTTTCAATTTGTTTGTCTGGTTTTGAGTTGATACGAAGTTTAAGAAAGTAAAGAACTTTTGTATCTTATGGTCTAACGTAGAATGTACCGAAATGCAGCCTTTAATCTTGTGGTATTAAATATGTTATGTGAAAAATTAGAATTAGATAGTTGTCAAAAAAAGAGAAGAGGTTTGAAACAAAGTAAAAAGGAAAGTAGGACAAACAAATTGGAACAAAGTGAGTAATATATACGGCAAACTAACATCTTAAATGTTATATCTAGTTAAAGACTTGGTATAAAAACGGAGCATGTATGGTTGTTGCACTTGATGGAAGTTTGCAATTTTTGTTGTCATTAGAGGCTTTCAGTTGAATTTGAATTGACTCTGAGCTTATTGAAAAATTATTTAGTTAATGCGGCCTTTGCTGGTCTTCATGATTAAATAGCGTAATCTTTATCAAACCATGATGTCTCTTGTATTTAATAGTAGTAGTAGTTACTAACTAAGAATTATTGACATCCTGGATATAACATCTGGCTGCTGGCCGACTGAAGACATGCCTTTCTACTTGAATGCCATATATATATGTAAAGAATAAGTGTATGGAACATTGAATATGTTGTCTTAGAACTCGCAACATTTAAATCCGTGATCTATCTGACCTACTCCTTTGTTGCTCTGCTTATTTGCCCCTTTCTTTTTGTAAAAGGCGAGTTGAGTTGTCTTGTTTTTTTTTCTCTCTCTATTTGCATATCAAAATAAGTTCGAAATTTTTTGGTTGTAATAGATGTATCAAGTTGGTATCCATCATGAGGGAGATAGTTTGGAGCATCCTCCTTCGCTTGCCGACGGTGGGGCCCATGTATCAGTAGATACAGTTGGAGAAGATGGGAAAAGTGGACAAACTCCAGAGGGAAAGAGAAAAACGGAGCTTCCATCAAAGGTGGAATTTTTTTTTTTTTTTTTTACTTTCTCAGGCTCTTTTCTTAACCGTCTTTAATACTGGATCTGTTTGTTTTGTTTGACTTCAATTGTGAGTTATGTGCTGTTTTTTTTGTCAATAGAGGATTTAATTAACTTAGGCTTCAAGATTGCTAAAATGAAGAATAACTAATAGGCGTGTTGATGGAACAATGAATAGGAAAGAACGTAAGGGAGAGAAGCATTATCTAGCTTATATATGTGTAGCTACTGATTGTGTAACTGGCTTGCGTCTTATATTTTGCCTTGCAGTTCCCTTTTTTGAATATCTCCAGGAATCTAGTATTGGCATACCAAAGTCTTGGGGTGGTATATGGAGATTTGAGCACATCACCGCTTTATGTCTTTAGGAGTGTATTTGACGGGAAGTTGCAAGATCATCAGTCTCCGGAAACAATATTTGGTGCATTTTCATTGATCTTCTGGACAATAACACTCATTCCTTTGCTCAAATATGTATTTATCGTATTGTGTGCAGATGATAATGGTGAAGGTATGTTAAAGATAGACTCTACGTTAGTCAATGTATACGGAAGAACTCATATACCTGATCCTCTATGACGAATACACTTATATACATCCAGGTGGTTCATTTGCTCTTTACTCTCTGCTCTGTAGACATGCAAAGTTTAGTCTACTTCCCAACCAACAAGCAGCTGATGAGGAGCTATCTTCTTACAAATATGGCTTTTCTGGGCGGTCAACAGCAGGTTTTCAGTTGAAGAGATTTCTTGAGAAGCATAAAAAGTCACGTACAGTATTACTTGTTATTGTTTTATTGGCTGCTTGTATGGTCATAGGCGATGGTGTTCTGACACCTGCAATGTCAGGTAGAAACTATTATAACAACTATTACTGTCTTATTTTATGTGGTATTAGTTTGTGTAACTATGTAATTTACAAGCTTGAATTTGTTTCAACGAGTTGGTTTCTTACTCATGGAGCGATTCTAGATAGTAAATTAGGAGTATGGACCAAGTGTTTGTGGGGCCCATTATATGCTTAAAGTCCTTTAACTCGAGCCGATTTGAGTATATGTTCTAATTAGTATTCCTTTTCACTGTGACAGTCATATCATCGATGTCAGGGATACAGGCTGCTGCAGATCGCCTAACTCATGGTAGGTTTATCGTAATTTACCTATTTGTGTTTAGTTTTGATGGATTCAATTAGTCAGCATTTGACTACAGTCTCAAGGCATTGACTATCAAAATATCTCTTATTGTAGATGAAGTGGTGTTTCTTTCTTGCATAATATTGGTTGGCCTGTTCGCTTTACAGCATTCTGGAACCCACAGGGTTGGATTTTTGTTTGCACCAATCGTGCTCATCTGGTTGATATCAATTATGATAATTGGGTTGTACAACACTATCATTTGGAACCCCAAAATTGTGTCTGCTTTTTCGCCCTATTATATCATCAAGTTTTTTAGGGATACAGGAAAAGATGGTTGGATTTCTCTTGGAGGTATTCTCCTCTCAGTTGCAGGTATATGACGTCTATTATCTCTTAACTCAGTAATTATTTAGGCATTATATTTAAACAAACTCTCAAACATGGCCTCTGACAAGTAATCGCTCCAATTTTGAGAGTGAACATCTAGACACCTCAACTCGTCTATAGTGTGTCAGTTGAACACTCCAACCTACAAAATGATCATCTAGACACCTCCAAAATTTATGTGCCACGTCAATGTAGGGTGTCCATGACCATGAAACATAATAGGGCCAAGTTGGAGTGTTTAGTTGTCACTTGAGACCAAGTTAAGATGTCTAGATGTGCATTCTCAAAGTTGGAGTGCTTACTTGCCAGCTGAGGCCAAGTTTGAGTGTCTGTTTATGTTATTTATACAAGAAAACATAGTAAACTTTGAGAATTCAGAGCAGTTGTTTGTGCAGACACTTTTTGAAACTATGAGATAAACATTTACTAGAATTTTGGATCTGATTTCCAATTATTTTCATTTATCAGGTACTGAAGCTATGTATGCAGATCTTGGTCATTTCTCTGCCTTCTCCATGAGGGTAAGTCAAACTATTTGTTGGAGCGGACTAAATTAAACTGTGGATCGTGAAAATTTTGTGCTCGTACTCGTCTATAAGCTGAGTGTCCTGGTGTCTGGCAGATTATATTGTCCGTAGTTGTCATTTTTTCTGGATCATATTGTTCAACGTCCTAGTTAACTTGTTGGATTCCTGGAACTTACACCATGTCTATCTGAATTTGTTTTGTCCTATGCAGATTACATTCGCATTTGTGGTGTATCCGTGCTTGGTGATACAGTACATGGGTCAAGCTGCTTTTCTGTCAAAAAATCTAGATTCCATTCCAAATAGCTTCTATAGCTCAATACCTGGTTGGTTTTTCTTTTCCTTTTCTCTTTGTAACAGCTTAATGTTTTCGCGATAAATGATTCAATCCTAACTGCTGGTCTATGCTATCCATGCAGATGGTGTATACTGGCCTGTTTTTGTTATTGCAACCCTTGCAGCCATTGTAGGCAGCCAATCTATCATCACAGCCACATTCTCAATCGTCAAGCAATGTAATTCACTAGGTTGCTTCCCGCGGGTCAAGATTGTCCACACCTCAAAGCATAAAGGGCAGATCTATGTACCCGAAATAAATTGGATCCTGATGATTCTCACTCTTGCTGTGGCTATCGGGTTCCAAGATACAACTTTGATTGGAAATGCATACGGTAAGCCTTCTTGTGTGCTAAAGATGTCTTATTTGGTCTTAAGTCTAAACATCCCTCTACGAGACTTAAAATATCAACAACTCTGCTTGACCAATTTTCACTACAGAATCTGATTTGCTTTACATGATTCTGTTCTTCTAAATGCTGCTCCTTTTCTTAGTGTCTCACGATTTTCTTTTTATTCCAAGCTTGTGCTGGATGGTTTATATATGTCCAATAAAGAAGATCTCTTGCAAAAAGAGAATAACAATTAAACTGAAACATAAATGGTGAACAAGGAGGATTCTCTAATTGGATGACATTTTTTTATAAAAACAACCCGGTGCACTAAGCTCCTGCTATGTGCGGGGTTTGGGGAAGGGACGGACCACAAGGGTCTACTGTATGCAGTCTTACTCTGCAACTGTCAAGAGGTTGTTTACAGTTCGAACCTGTGACCTCCAGGTCACATGGCAACAACTTTACCAGCTATACTAAGGCCCCCTTCCTCTAATTGGATGACATGGAGAAGTAAAATATTCCTTGTGTAGAAGGGATTTTTTATCTACATTACTGCATTTAGTAAAGTCCAGCTTGCCTTTTATTGTTGGATTTTTTTCTTTCTAAATTCGAGTCATTCTATAACTCTTGAATTAAACTTTCTTATAGACGTTATTTTTTTCAGGGCTAGCTTGCATGACAGTTATGTTTATCACAACATTCCTCATGACACTTGTTATAATCTTTGTGTGGCAAAGAAGTTTAGTATTTGCCGCTGCTTTTCTCCTGTTCTTCTGGTTCATCGAAGGTCTCTACCTATCTTCCGCAGCCATTAAGGCTCCACAGGGAGGATGGGTATCCCTTTTGCTCTCTTTTATCCTCTTAGCCATCATGCTTGTGTGGCACTATGGAACTCGCAAGAAGTACAAATATGACCTGCACAACAAAGTTCCATTGAAATGGATCCTTGGCTTGGGTCCGAGCCTTGGTATTGTCCGCGTCCCAGGGATAGGGCTAATATACTCTGAACTGGTAACAGGAGTTCCACCTATCTTCTCTCACTTTGTCACAAATCTCCCTGCATTTCATAATGTAATGGTGTTTGTATGCGTCAAATCTGTTCCTGTACCTCATGTCTCATCCGATGAGCGCTTCCTCATTGGTCGTGTTGGCCCAAGATCATATCGCATGTATCGTTGCATTGTTCGATATGGTTACAAGGACGCACAGCAAGATACTGGGAACTTTGAGGACCTTCTCATCCAAAGTCTAGCAGAGTTCATCCAAATGGAAGCTGTGGAACCACAATTATCAAGCCCCGATAGTTCATCACTTGATGGTAGGATGGCAGTTATAAGCACAAATCTACAGTCACACTCACCATTTATCATAGATGATGATTTTGAAACATGTTCCACCATTCAAAGCAGCAAGTCACTGACACTTCAAAGTGTAAGATCTTTTTATGATGATGGGAACCATGAAAACAGAAAACGACGAATCAGGTTCAACTTGCCAGAGAACTCTGGCATGGATCCTGAAGTTAGGGATGAGCTTTTAGATTTGGTTCAGGCAAAGGAGTCAGGGGTTGCATATATTATGGGACACTCATATGTCAAGGCACGTAGATCGTCCTCTTGCTGGAAGAAATTTGTCATTGACGTTGCATATTCATTTCTGCGTAAGAACTGCAGAGCTTCCGCTGTTGCACTTAACATTCCTCACATTAGTCTTATTGAAGTTGGCATGATATACTATGTCTAGAGAGAGGCTTGGAGCCAAGAGAACGTTGAACGCCTTCATCGGAGTTACCTGCAGAATCTTTTCACAGGTAGATGATGAACTTTTTTCTTGAATATTTTTGCCCCAAATACCAAGTCTTGCTCATCACTAATCTTTGTATTGTTAGTATATATATATATATTTGTTATATCATCTCTTTCACATATGACCTTTATTTATTTGTGTATTTATAGTTAGATAGAGACAGTAGTTATAATTATAATAGGTGATTTAAGCTATGATTGAAATAGCTAATATAGGCTTTTGTAATCTAACATTTTGATTTTTTTTTTAAAAAAATTGTAAACTATTTATTAACATTAGTGGATATAATGCTTAGGATCAGACAAGTTATTTATAGTTTGCACATCAAATTTCCAATTGCAATTGATTGATATTTTTGTTTGAATTATGAGTAATTTGTTTCATATTTGAAGAGAGAACTAATTGTCATAGTCTATCCTATACATAAATTTACAATTTTGAACCATTAGTTTCCAAGGGCAAGTTGATCTTTTACAATTTTTATTAAGAAACTCTTTTACTCCGTATTTCAATTTGTTTGTCTGATTTTAATTTGACACGAAGTTTTAAAAAAAACATTTTTTCTTTTTGAATTTTATGGTCATAAATTAAAGATGTACATGTAGAATGTATCGAATATCTTTTTTTCTTCTGGCTTTATACATGTCAAGTAGAAAATTGAAATTAAAAAGTAGCCTTCTAGGGAGGAGGCATTCTTTTTGAAATGGATAAAAGGAAAGTAAGACAAAAAAATTGAAATGAAGGATGTATATGTTGATAAATCAAGTTTTAGCACACACTATAGAAAGATCGTTATAATTAACCTACCACAGTACGATACATACCATAGAAAGATTTCGTAAAATTTAATCAACAATCGCTCTGTATATTTTTACTTTTTCAGCATTTTTTTTACCCTCTCCTACGAGCTTCCATCCCTTTTGCTCTCTTGGTGACTCGAACTCGCAACCTTTGGGTTGGAAGTGAGGGGTGCTTACCATCTGAGCAATTCCCGCTCGGACTTTACCATTTTTTGTTTTTTTGTTATACTATTTGGATAGAGGAAGTGGGAGAGAACTAATCAATATTGAAGTTCCAATTCACATTGAACCAATTTGAAGTCCAAAACTCAAAACTTGAAAGAATACTATTATCCAAAACTCAAAACTTGAAACTTAGTGCAACATTTTCTCAAACAAGTGCAGCTTTTACAAGAATGTTTACATCCAGCATCAACGAGTAGACGAGGAAGGAAACCGAGAAGTAGAGGGAACTCTTTCTCCCCCTCGATGTCTAACCTTATTAGTCGGAGTAACTAGTTGGGATGGTAATGCGAGTGAGATTCTGTTTAAAGGTGAAAATCCAGAACCTTGTCGCGATAAGAAGGGTTGTCTACTCTGAAGGCTTTAGGTGGTGTTCAAACAAAGATGCCATCTCAATCTGAAAAATTAAACACAATATATGCATTCAAGATCAGTCACTTGTTGCTAACAGAACACCGAGTCTTAAGTTATTGATGTTTAAGTTTCAACAATTATATTAGTCAGACCCTTTTAATAACATATTAAGGCAGATATATTTGAGCAGAATCAGACACAAATGAACTTGTTTTGAGGATAAAATCTAATTGTCACACAATCACAGGCAACTTACAGCAGTCAATGCAGTTTCGGAACCTTTATTCCCAGCCTTCCCACCAACGCGATTGAAAGCCTGCATTATATCGCGGTGTTGGTTAGCATACATGAGCAAGACAGATTCACACAGCCAAGAAGAATATTGTAAGTGTAGTTCCAAGGAGAGTATATGTTACACAAATCCATAAAAAACTAACAGTTAAAAGTACACGAAACAACAATGACTATCTCGCTGTACAAAGCTACAAGGTATAATAACCTCTCAGCTGATGCAGATTATACTTTCCGTGAATCTGTTATTCCAACCACTATTTATACAATGGACAAAGGAGATAGAACACCAACACACGTGTATAACGGCTAATTGCTTACCTGCTCCAAGGTATCACATGTCAAAACACCAAATATGCAAGGAGTACCTGCAACTCATTACATAAGGGAGATTTTAGTTTGGCCAGCGAATTGAAAAAAATGAACTGAAAATAGCGTATAATGACAGAAGATGTATAACAGAGGTAATCGAACTACCTTTTACCTTGATAAATTCATCGGGGAACTTATTATACTGCTCAGAAGCACAACCATCGAGTAAATATGACACCAGGACTAGAGCATATGAACTCACACAGTTTTTAACTAGGATTCTAACATAGGATCTTCAAGTTGTTGTACTATGCCTGATTGTTCGACACAGCCTAACTATCTAAGATGACTGTTTAAGACATAAGTAGTCTTCGACGACCCTTATTTTCATTTTTTAGGGTACTTACACCTTCTGTCGGTAATCAAATCTTGTATGTCTGACATCTAGATTAACAAATTCATCTTGTGAATATGTTAGGACTTTATTTCAACCATCATATTTGATTCCAAATATTACATTCGAAGTTCAAACAATGTTCCAAAATCTTATCGATCAATAAAATACTAAACAGTTGCAAAAGATTAAACATTAGCATACTTATTATTGCTCATGTGGATTTTAATGGAGTATGTTATCTCACCTGAATTTAGACCAGCTGAAAGTACTCCAGATGTGGCAGCATTAACGACTGCATCGTAGTGAGATGTATCACCTCTGATCTACTAGCCACAAAGCAAAAAATACAATTAAAAACAATGATACACATCACCATCAAGAAGAAAGGAAATATTAGATTATGATTTGGACAGAGGGAAAAGCAGAAAGGCGCTTCAATCTCGTCTGTGATGGATTTTTTCTTTCTTCAGGTTTGAAAAGCTCAGAGTTTTAGCTTCATATCACCTTTTCCTTTCCAGATATTTATTAACTGAGAAAAAAATCCACCGGGGCAAAAATACTATAGTGTTTATCAGTATGTTCAGATGAGGTCACTTCACAATAAGGCACTGAAATTCACACATGCCTCCCTACTATGTCCAACTACAACAACTAAACGTTTAACCCGTCCAACAAAGAAAAATTAGAATACACTGACCCAAATCCACAGATTTTTTCCCTCCCTCACATCAATGTAAATTAGTTAAAGATTTCCATTTAATGAATCCAAGTATATATCTTCAGTAAGGAATCTAAAGTTCAATAGCTTCTTTGTTTAATAATTTTGCCTATCTGTCAAAATAGTGCTCGAGTTTTATTTGTTCAGCTTTATAGTTCCATTGTTGACGGAAGAGCGTCACAAATAAATGCTAGTCTTCTCAACATACTCTAAGCTGCTTCCCCTTCCGTAACTCAAAAAATCAGTTCACTTACAATGATGAACACATAAGACGATCCAAAACAGAATATACCAAAAGAATAACTTAAGCATCTAACTGTAATCTTCCATATTTCCATACACGATACAAAAAATATCATCATATGAAACAGAATCGGAGTAGGCAAATAATGTAGAAGGAAAAACGACAAGGTAAACTTATGTTTGGAAGTGAGCTTACCACAGCCCCAATGCAGAGTATTGCGTGATATTTCTGTGACTTTCCAAGAAGCTGTGCAGTCACACCGATTTCAAAACAACCAGGAACCCACACAACCTGCATTATGAGGAAAAAAACTAGATGACGCCATGAAATGGAAGAGACAACTTCCCACCACGCCTTATTCTATATTTAATCTACTGATACAACATTCTCCATTTATCCATAGTGGATCTTTATGCTCCAGTATAGCGTGTCATAGAGGGGTATTATGTAGCAATCAATCTCTCATTTAGATTTTTCGTGGCAAGCGGACCTTCTGTAGTAATTGCATCAAGTTTAAGAGAAAATACAGGTTTTGAGGGAACGGAGGATTAGGTATAGAAAACGTACATCAATATCTTCCTCTCTAACCGAGTAATTCTTGAAAGTCTCCAAAGCTCCCTCCAAAAGCTTCTTGGTGATCAGATCATTAAAACGTGCAACCACCTTTGAAATCAACAGATGGTCAGTCAGTTCCAATAACACTCTATTAGAAACATCGTCAATGAAATGAACTCAACTTCTATATGACTTCAAGTAAAACCAAAAACATAAACAGAACTACAGACCAAACCCGAATTTTATCAATTGACTTTTCACGATTTCTTCAAATGAAACTATTAACTCTCGCAATAAAAAATCACCACTTTAAACTACGGTTTCCTCCTTTTCAATTTACACGAGATATTTCTTTTCTTGAATACTCTTCGCTTTTTTAACATTTCAGGTTGCCCTTGATGACAATTGACATGCTATTATTGGAATTAACAAAGCATGAAACACCATATACTAAGGTACTTTTAGCATGTTTATTCCTCCCTCCTATGTCCTCTATCGCAGTCCCATATGTAAGAAAAGAGCTACTTCCTCTGTCGCAGTCCCAAAAAGAATGACATATATATATATATAGCTACACAAGCATCACATAAATCAAGTCTGACGGAGATTACAATCCTTCATTTCTTATCACCACATAAAATGAAATGCAAAGAGTATCGTAAAGTGATGTTGCTCAGACTCTAAAAAAACTCCACGGGTCTTATCGGATACTCCAAAAGTAGTCATTTTTAAATGATCCGACACAAGTGAAGCAACATTTTTGAATAATCCGAGCAATCAAACGGACGATAATTATAAGAAAAAGAGAGAAAAAACTTGCAATAGCAAACCGATGCCCCTTAGCAGAGATAACTGAACCATTCAACTGACGAACAGCATCCGTTTTAAGCAAATCCGACCCGTTTCGATCCACACAATGTCTCTCAATTGCAGACCCAAAACCTAATCAAATCCAAAAAAAAAATTAAAAAATTCCTAATTTAAACCCAAACAATATCATATCGAATCGAAATCGATAAACGAAAGAAATAATATTAACCTATAGACTGAGTGAATGACAGTGCAGGAAGTGAAGCATTTACAGTTTGTCTATGGAAAGACAAACTGTAGAGCTGACGATGAGACTGCTGAGGATTCAAAGATACTGTACGAGGAAGAAGACTACACTGTCCGAAAGCTGAAGCCGCCATTTTTATCTTCTCAGACTGTAATTTGACTTTCTTCTTCCAGTTGAGTTTTTGGTAACAGTAGCGTTTCTAATTTATATCTCCGTTATTATTTTATTTTCTTTTAGTTTATTTTAAAATAATTGTTATTTTTATATTAAATATAAATATGTGATATTAGGTAACGACGAAAAAAATGAACTTTAATGGAGAACAGAGAAGACTTGAAGTCAATTCATCCATTTTTACCCTTTTCACTCCGATCATCTTCACTTTTTTGGCCGGCGCCGGTAACTGAAGCACTTACCGATCTCTCGAAAGGTCCTAATCACAGCAAAATTGACTCCGGTGAAGGCCTATTCATCGCCATTTCCGATATTCGAAACTCTCTCTCGTTCCACAGTTTTTCAATTGATGCTTCTGCTTCTCTAGGTTTTGCTCTGTTCTTCAATGATGTAAATTTCTTTTCCCATAATTCTCTGTTCATCAACATATAAATTTCATTTTTTTTTGGTTTTAAAGTATAGTAGTAGTTTGTTGTTTCGATTCTTAATTTGAAAAGATACTATTAGTGCAATAATTTGTGTTTGATCGATGTTGATAGGTTGTGAAAAAAAGTTTCTGTTTTTTATTATCGTGATTCATAGTACGTTTTTAAATATATTGAAGTTTCTATGTTCGAATTTCGTTTGCTTGTGCACTCTGAATAAAGGCAAATAAATTTAAACAGAGGGAGAAGGAGTGTTGTTTTTCGTAAGATCTTGACCGAACACCTCGATTCTTTAAAAATATACACTTTTGACTTCTCAAAAACTTGATCGAACAAGCTACTAGTTTATTATGAAAAAAAAAGTTTGAACTGATATGATTGTTTACTAAATGCTGAATTGTTTGTGCAGTTGCTTCCTAGGGATGAAGCTGCAAAATGGTTCGAAGAAGTGGTGCCACAATTGGCTAAGTTGCTTTTGAGATTGCCTTTATTGCTAGAAACTCATTATGAGAATGCTGATGATGGAGTTTTGAAAGGAGTTAAAACCGGTCTTCGCTTGTTGGAATCACAAGAGCCTGGCATTGTCTTCCTTAGTCAGGTAGTAGTTTAGAATTTTATGTATGTATGTATGTATATACTATATGTTAACTCTCCTTATTTTTTACGTCTGTCTAGTTTTGATATTGTGATACGCCTTAGTAACACTCCTGGCTCCGTCACTGTGGGTTGGTGTAGTTGTGGTCAATAAGCAGTCGGGAAAGAGTTATCCTACTTTAAAGCAATTAACTTTAAGTTTAAGCGATGAGGAATCCCATTTCTAGATTTCTTCCTGTACCTCATACACACAAATGAGTTCATGTCACAGCCTGAGATTCGTATGGGATACTCAACAATTGATTTGTTTCATACCTCTTTTACCCCTTTAACTGATTTCTGCAGCAGAATTTGATTATTTGATGTTGTAACAAGTATCTGTAGCATTAATTTTCATGGTTTTCGATATTCTTTTCCAGGAATTAATCGGTGCTCTTCTTGCATGCGCGTTGTTTTGTCTATTTCCTACCAGTCATAGAGGTGCCAAACACCTTCCAATGATCAACTTCGATCACTTATTTGCGTAAGTTTCATCAACTGTCTGATATGATTTTTGCATCTATGCTTGTTTTTCTGTTCATATCTCTATATGAGTTTTTATAATCTGAAAACTTGACATAACTTCTCTATCTCAGGATACGGTTTAGATAAATAGTTTCATTAGGTTGATAATTAGATTGTAAGGTCTTAATTGAATAATTTTTATCTACAACTGTTTACTAGAATGAGTTATACAGAGTTGAAGAATAAGAACAGATCAATTATTTTGTACTCTTCCGTACTTGCACTGCGGTCTTTAAATATCTCAAACTATGTTAATCGAATTAATGAAGTTCATGTGCTGCCATACATGTTTTTCAGGTGTCTACATGATCATTATGAAGAAGCATTCAATAATAAATTGAAGTGCATTGTTCACTATTTTGGGAGGATATGTTCATCTATGCCAGCAGGCTATGTGTCTTTCGAGCGAAAAGTTCTTTCTTTAGAATTTAGTCCATCTTGTATTCCCTATCCAAAGGAAAAATTATGGAGCCAATCCAATATTTCCCTTTGTCATTTTGAGGTAAGAAGTGAAACTGTAATCTCAATCCAGTTATCATGTCTCTTTTTTCTCACATGCCATGATATCATTCTGTTTCTTTTTAGATTTCTGTTTCAGGATTAATTGAAGATCAATCATGTGAAGCTATTGAAGTTGATTTTGCTAACATGTATTTAGGAGGTGGTGCTCTCGTTAGGGGCTGTGTGCAGGTTCTTTTCTGGACAGTGTTCTTTTCGTTTTCACATTTTGAATCTAACCATTAGCCATTATTTAAAATTATTAAGAAATTTCAAAGTAATTCATTGAATAAGTTGCTTTTGTCCTTCCTTTGCCACAATGCACCACACTATTTGCCTTTTGAAGTTTAAATTTTTTTTGGAGATTTTCGTCTAATTCCTAAAGTGAATGCACTTCATAAAACTCTCCCTATATTTTTATTTTGATTAAAAAGAGAACTGTTTTATTATCTGTTGATTTTCGACATTCAGAATGCCATCCCATCATGATTTTGTTGCTTACAACCAAAACTTTTTCTTTTGTAGTGATTGGTAAAATGATCCACTTGCATCTTCGTGTTTTTAATATGGTGTTTGCAGTTTGTTTTGGCTCAAATTTAACTTGCTAAGTAACTAAACCAGCTAAGTTGGTTTATTAGATATATAAATCAAACCACAGATTGTAAAAATTTATCAGTTCCGCTTTTTTTTCAGTTCAGTCTGTTTCTTTTAAATACAAACAAACCAAATATTGTTGGTTTTTAAAATTTAATGCCAAACCAAACTGAAGAATATATCTATTTATCAAGTAGGTTTGGTTTGGGTTCCAGTTCGGTGTGGTTTTTCGATTTTTTCGACACCTCTATGTTTAATCAATCAATCTACTATAACTGTTTAAACTAAGTTACGGTTAATTATATAAGAAGTTCTCTAAATCTCACACTTATTCCAAAACAACTTGAAAGTCTCTCAGCCAGACCTGCACATGTCTTAGTTATAAATGAGACTTTTATAGATTTTCTAAGGAAGACTGAATTTTTTCAGCCCCAATAAACAGTTGCATCTTATACACAAAGCCCCAATTGATTGTTGGAATGTATACGTTTAAGATAATATCTAATAGGTAGTTTTCCTTTTAGGAAGAAATTCGATTTATGATCAATCCAGAGTTAATCGCTGGCATGCTTTTCCTGCCGTGCATGGCAGACAATGAAGCTATAGAAATTGTTGGTACAGAAAGGTTTTCAAGTTATACCGGGTGAGTTTATATAGAGAATGAATTGTGTATTTGCAACACATTACTAAGTTAACTTGGAACAAATAGGGCTTTTGCTAATTTGTTGAAGCTATATATGCGTGGAAATCTTTTTCTGACATTTTGGGCCATTAACTATAATTCCGCTTATTTCACGTCTTTCAACTGGTGAAGGTATGCCTCTTCATTTCGGTTTAATGGTGACTATGTCGACAAAAAGGACATTGATGTTCTTGGAAGGCGTAAGACTAGGATAGTTGCAATAGATGCACTGTGCTGCCCGGGAAACAGCCAGTACCGACTTGAAGGCCTTCTAAGGTACACAAGTTTCTGTACTTCTTTGGAATATATTTGTTTCATGAAGTCTATTGAGGACTTAAACATATGATACTGAACTCTGTAAGTTTTGGATTATCCTTTAGGTACAATTAGGTTCTTTATCAATCTGTACACATTGTATGCTCCTCTTTGCCACAAATATACTCAATTCTGGAGCTACAAAGTGACCTTTGTAAGAATATCTGCAAACTGATCAATTGACAAAACTTGTCGCAGTGCACCTTGACTCGACCTTTTGTTAGAATGAAATTACAATCTACTTCAATATGTTTCATTCTTTCATGAGACAATGTTGAACTGTGACCCCTCATCTAGAAGTAAGCTGTTAGAGAGTACACTTATGTTTATTTTATTATATCTTCAATATGTCCCCTCACACGCGGATATGATTATATTTATGGTCAAGCACGTGAACCCGGAATCTCTGCCTTCTTTGATACCAAGTAAATAAAAAAGTAAAAGTAGATGTTGTAGTCATACAACCCTCTAAAGGATCTTACATGACTGACTACACATCTATCTCTAAGACACTCATTTTGGGGATATGTTGGACTTCCACAAGATTATGTCATAGAGATGTGGATGCTAAGATGGATGTGCGGTCTCACAAAGATAGACAAGAAAAAAGTTAACATTATTTAGCAAAAAGTGCAAATAACACATGTCGATGATAAAATGAAAAGAAGAGGCTTTGAGATGGTAACATAGTATTTTTTTTCTTCCTTTTTCATGTGAGGCTGTATGTTGAATTGACAGGTTAGCATCTTCTGCACTGAGGGTGAGACATTTTGACATTTGAAATTCTAACTATTATTGGTCGATTAACCATGGACCTTTTGTATTTACAGCAAAAATGCTTGGTAGTTGTATTTCTTTATTGATGATAAGTTGAATATGTTGCCCAGGGAGATTAATAAAGCGTTTTGTGGCTTCATGGATCAATGCAAATGTCATCAGTATCAACAGCTCTTCAAAGATGATCAAACTGTTAACGCCACCGGTGGGAGGTCCATTGTTAATCTTCTGGTGGGATTTCCTTTTGTCATTTTTTAAATCTTCCTCAGTTTGTTATTTCCTTTTGCTCCCCTTCCAATATCTCTATAGGTATTTCAATTTTTTCCTTTTCTTAATTGTCACTGGTAGTCACTTGGTCATACTTCAACTTCATCTCAAGCAACCGAGGGAGCATCGGGGAATCAGTTAGCCAGAAATCACAAGGGGCACCGTTGTCCACCTTTAGACAATCAGCAGGAAATTGGTGTTGTGACTGGAAATTGGGGTTGTGGTGCTTTTGGAGGAGATCCTCAGCTTAAAGCTATGCTTCAATGGATTGCTGCATCTCAGGTTGTTAATTCTCCTTGGACATTTTCCTGCATTTTTATGCGGGAATTATTGGCTCATGCGAGAAGGCACAGAGCACTTGCTTTTCCCCTATTAGGGGATAATGTACTTAGTAAATCTAGGCGCATTCTATTTTTCTCTCCTTTTGAGACGCATCGTAGTTTTAAGGCATAATACATAAATAGACACAAACTTCAGGTAATTACTTTAACTTTGAGAGTGCACATCTAGACACCTCAACTTGGTCTCAACTGATAACTGAACACCCCAACTCATCCCCACTATGTCTCATGGACACCCATCACTGGCGTGTCACATAAATTTTGGAGGTATTCAGAGGATCGTTTTGTAAGTTTGAGTGTTCAACTGACACAATTGAGATGAGTTGAGGTGCCTAGATATGCATACTCAAAGTTGGAGCGTTTATTTGCCATATGAGGTCAAGACTGCTTATGTATTATGCCTACTTTTTAACTTGAGGTTAATAATCTTTGAATTCTTGATACTGGTAATGGTCTGTGCTTTATTGCTACTTGTAAATTGTGTTAGACGTTTAAAAGCTTTCGGAAAGGGAAAATGATGTCATATAGACAGAGATGGAGGCGGTAAAATGTCAAAATATCAAATATCTTCTTTTAGATATTCATTTCACTTTGAACATCTTCTCCTACAGGCAATGAGACCTTTCATCTTGTATTATACATTTGGACTGGAAGCATTGCAGATGCTGGAGCAGGTACGTTCTGTCTGTTAATTATTCTATAATGTGTCTGGTGCGAAGTTCCATTCGACTTTGAACTGATATGTTTAATCCTAGGATGTTTGCCGATTTGTTATAGTTTCTGAAAGCCTTGGAAGCTTATATCGGCGTGTGACATTTCTATGTTGAAAACTTGGTCTAGGTGATTCAATGGATTGTTTCACATAAGTGGACTGCAGGGGAGCTTTGGAATGTGTTGGTGGAATACTCTTCTCAGAGATTGAGGGAAGAAACTAGAGTAGGCTTCTTCAATTGGCTCCTTCCGTCATTGTCTTCTCACGATGACATGCTCAACGATTCCAATGATGATCGAACATGTTCATGCTGTTAAGCTTAATAATGTTGCTCAATCCATGTATACGCCATTCCATTGTACTGTATTATAAGGTGAGATGTGTCGTCATGGTTCTATCTTTATGTTGACTGTCAACCTACTGCATTCGAACTTGAGACCAACCATGTGAACCTCACATAGGAGGAGTTGTTGGTTATATGAAGTTCTAGTTGTTATTATCACACTTGTATACTAGTCAAGTTAGATACTTGTATATTGTAATATTGTGGTATAATTGATTGATTGGTATTTTAGCTGGGTGAAAGATTTGAAAGAAGAAAAGCTATTTATTCCTAAGGTGTCCCACTAAGAAGCAACAACAACGTACCCAATGTAATCTCATAGGTGGGGTTAGGAGAGGATAGAGTGTACGTAGACTTTACCCCTAGCTCGTGAAGGTAGAACGTCTTTTTTTTTTTAAAACATCCCCAATAAGAAGCATATGGTATATTTGGTTGGATTACAATTTTAAGTCTTTTATAACTAATGATATGTTTAGGGTCATCAGCTTGCACATACCTCGATGTTCCATCGGATACCTATTACTTCTTACTACAGTATCAAGTAACTTTATCAACCAATGTCTAACACAGTATCAAGTAACTTTATCAACCAATGTCTAACACATGTGAAGAAATTGTGTTTTTTTTTTTGTTTCTGCTGAGATTTGAATCACGATCACTCATGATTCACTCACTTCATTGATAGCTAGGCCACGCCTTTTCGGTATTAAAAGTTTAAATATCTCCCTTTCATCATTGAAAATGTGTATGAAAACAATACTCAAAATACCCACCAACCAATAATAGAAACCTCAAATTTATAGAGTACAAGTAAGGTATATTCTCAAGGCATATACTTATCATAGGATATAGATATTCTGAGCATATATTAATAATCATACAACTTACAACATAACATTGTCAATTTGCTATCTTCTTAGTTTCTTCTTACAATATTATTCTATACAACAACATATCCATTGAAACTCCACGAACGAAATCTGGGGAGAATAGAATATACGCTGACCTTATCACTATCTTGTGGAGGTAGATATGTTGTTTCTTAAAGACTCAGGTTAAATGGAGAAATTCCATGTGTATATATACTAAAATTGTGTAGTTATGAATTTATTTGTTGATGGTCATCTATTCATCATATCATTTGGCATAGTTTATGCAACCATTAATATGTCATGATTAGATGAACATCAACAAACATATTCATTACTTCATGTTAATTCCAAGATTATTTGATCATTAACGATTACCGTGAATGTTTTTGTGCCAGCTTGTATGCATCTTAACTAATATCACGATATCTGTTACCTGATTTTGCTACTAGAATCTTTGCATTTTCATTTTAAGTCCCTTATATATTTACTAATTTTTCGTTTCCTCCAAAGCTTTCATGCCATGAACAATTGAGTTATCAAGAAAATAATTGATTTTGGTCTATTTTGTAAAAATATACAAACTCATATTTGATCATATCAAAGGGTTTTCCAACTAATATTTGTAATTTTGATGTTATGGTAGGTAATTTTAATATGATAAACAAATCATTTCTAGTGTATAAGGTTTAATTAATTATTATTAACCTGAATAAATGAGAGCTGAATTATTATCTGCAACAATATTTTTTTTATTTTTTATTTTGTTTATCCCCACCTAAGATGGAGAAGACAGCATACATCTCATCATAGTCACAGAAAAACAAGTACCCCCACCCCAACCCCACGCAAAAAATAATTGTGAAATTATAAAATACATCGTAATTAAACTTTTATAAAATTGAATAAATAAACGTATAAGTTCTAAGTGAAATAAATATGTTGAACGTCATATAGGATGATAATTGTCATGTAGACCGTATGTGTCTACTTGTAATTTTTTTTAATATAAATTTAAATATATCCTTCTGCATATTCAAAGTTAGAGCACACGTACGCATATAATATGCGGTACAAGTTGTTAGATTAATTTTATAACTTTATTGTGATTGTGAATAAAGTTGAGTTATTATCATAGGTAAAAATTAACTCGAATTACAATACCACAATAATCATTCTTTTATTCATATTTATTTCAACTACAAAACATTTCATTAAAAAAAAAAAAACCCAAAATCAAAGAAAATCAAGAAAAACACAAAACACAAAATCAAAACACCAAAATTAAACAAAAACCTTCAAAACTCAATAACTAGACAATACACTCGAATTTCTAAGTCCATAACACCCAAATTTTGGAAGCATATTGTTGATAACAACGTTAGAAATACGATGATAAGCTTCATCTGTCAGATGAAGCCCGTCCCAATTAACGTATTGGGACGGGTTAGGACATACATTGGTACTAGCTGAACTGCATCCCCCGGCATTGTATCGTCCTCCTCCGCTTCCACAACATGCCGATACCAATGTACTTGGATTAAATCCCAACCAAGACGCGTATCGAAAAACAAGCCTAAAACCACCATAGTAATCCCCATACACAATTTTAACACGTGGGAAATCACATCGTAGATTTTCTAGAGCCTTCTTTAGCTCGGTATTGTGGTACGTAGCGAAATCATTATAAAATTTCAAACAACCATATTGATCATAAGCATTTGGATTCGTGTTAGGGAATCTCATTAGATATCCTGATAGACACCCAAAAGGAAAAACTCCTGGAACCAAAATGCGAGTTGATCCTAATTGGATCACCTCTTTGATGGCACGTATAATGCCATCAATTATAAAAGGTACGTATGTACGTACCTCAGGTTCAGGTTTATTTCCCGCTAAAGCATTCCAATAATCAACTCCACCAAACTCTCCTAATACTACAAGAGAGTTTCGTAGAGTTGTAGAATACTTTGACCCATAGGTTGACTGGAGGTGAGATTTAAACCACTCTAATTGACTCGGGAGAGGGACGTTGAACGGGACATGTCCAATGCCCCTCGCCTCCAAAAAAGAGTTATTCATCGCCGTTGCACCAGCAACGGCGAAATTAGCACCTTGACTAAAGGAAACACCTGATTTGTCCATGTAAGGATTGAGGAATGGGAGATTGAGAGCACTGGCGATGTAGTCAGCGATAATACGACCGTCAGAAAAACGTCCGGTAGGTTTATGAAAAAAGGTTTCACCATAAGGTAGACCCCATGCCTGGGCCGATATGACGGCACCAGGTATGCGGATCACGTTTCCAGCATCCGCGATAGAATCGCCGAACTGGAAAAGTGATGTGATGTGACATCTTGTTAGGATGTCACAATGAGAAGAGTGAAAAAATAAAGTTATTATTATTAGTAAAGGAAAGAAAGAAAATTTTGATAGAAAAAAAGAAGCCATAATTATGAATGATTTTTTTTGTTGTTGAAAAATTTGGAATAGTAAAGTGGTATTTATAGTGAAAAAATAAAACGTACATTGCATGTTAGGTTAGATCGTGATTCAATACAACACATATACTAATAAATATATTATTTAATGATTTTTTTTATCCAAACATCAAATGTCTGAATTATATTTCAATTTTGATCGAAATTATTGTAATAATATCGAACTTTGGAAATGATTATTTACCCTGCACTATTTAATAGTGTATTTTAAAGGTATATATGTATTCACGTGAACATCATAATTATTACATCATCATAAATAGTTATGTGTCCATGCTGACACATATATACTTTTAAAATACACTATTAAATAGTGCAATGGTAAAAGATCCTCCGTAAAGTTTGATATCGTAATAACAATTTCGATCAAAGTTAAAATATTTTTCAGACTATTTTTCTACGATTTCATTATGTAGTGAATGTTTTAGGTTAAATATTAAACAAACAACTAACACACACCGACACAATATACGTACTTACACAATTACGATATCGATATTTATTATTTTCAAACTAAATTTTGGAAGTTCGATATTCAATACCTAATATTAATTGGGATCCTATTTATTCTCACGTAGTGTAAGGTGTAAGATAACCTTTGGCTAATCGAAAGTACAAAATATATATAGAATTAAAAAGGTTTACTTACCAAGTCTTATCTTATAATATATATATAGTCTTCTAATTATAATATTACAAAATAATGATTATTAATTGCCAATTAAGAAAATTAGCAGCCTAAATACAGAACATTTGTCTAAATAAAATTTAATATAGTGCATGTGCTATTGTATAACAAGAAGACAAGATGCATTTAGTTAGGGACAAAATTTATAGTTAATTTACTTAAATTATGATATGATTTATCTAAACAAGGACTCAAAATAGACTTTGGTTGAGGCTTTTGGTAGGGAGCGATTTTTCGAATAGTTAAATTTTAACGTAGATAATATCAAGTATTAGGTGAATTTTTTTTTTTTTTTAAAAAAAACTTTGGTTGGATAGCTAATTGTTTAGATATATAATATATTGGTCGGAATTTTGGGTGCGTTTGATATGGAGGAAAATATTTTTGGATTTTTTTTATGTTAGCTAATCAAAAATATTGATTTTTTTTATTTTGAGAAAACAAGGTTTTTTTTTTAAATAAAAAAAGTGAGGAAAATGATTTTTCCAATGAGAATTGTAAATAAGTTTTACGGGTGATATTCTGTATTTATTGCGTCTTCCGCATCCTTCGACACGTTTCATTTTTAATTCTTCACCCTTCATAGCTTCCATCTCCACCGGCCATAACCGTACCATCTTTCATAATATTTTTCTAAATTATATATAAATATTCTTAAAATTATATTTTTTTTCTTTGAGAACAAAATATTTAATAAGAACTCACTTATTTAAAACTTTGGATTGTTTAGTGCAACTTGCCCTAATTTTAGTATTTAAGCTAATCTCAATGGAATCTTTTTGGGTAGCTATTTTTTCCTTTAAAAAAAAAATTATTATTCCTTCCGACCAATATTAATTATTCATCTTATTAAATATTTGTTGCAAATTACTTGTTAAGGTATAAAATTAAGACAAAATTCATATTTTATCTTTATGATTAATTATACGTATTTTTTGAAAGTGTAAATAAATTTATGAAGTTTCTAAATGGTAGATTATTAAATTTTTTTATATATATGATTATTTAAGGTACGTGTAAAGAAAAAAGTGGATTACTAGTATAATATGGAAGAGGTAATTAGAAAATCTGAACTTCCACTCAGTCGTTCATGAAGGAAGGTATTTTTTATCAAATTCTTCGAAAGGTGTTTAACCTCATTCAGTGACGGGGTTAGGGCAATTGGTCGATCCAAAGCTAAATCTAGCTCTGATGGTGTGTCCGCGGATCCCTCTATCTCATCGTCTGAAAGAACTTATTAACAACTCCTTCCGTCTAAAATTTATTTGTCATAGCTTAATTTGATATGAAATTTAAAAAAAAATGAATATCAACTTTTAAAAAATATATTTTTTTTAGATTATTATCATAGCATTTCTATAATGATTAAATTATTACTTTTAGTTTAACCAACTACCAAGTATTCATAAAATATTAAAATAATTTAATCTCATATAATGAAATGAGTTGGCAGACGTCATATTTTCATCATTAAAAAAAGTTAAATGACGTCATATTTCATGCATAGCCGCCAGTATTTTTAAATATATTTTGCACATGAAATTTATAACAAATAATTTACTATATTTTAAATAACTTAATGAGGTATTAGTACATAATTTGTGATTAAGTGCCAAAAGTTCTAAATAAACACATGCTACTTTCACCGTTTTAATTTTTTTTTTTTTAGTTTTTACTTAATAATTTGTTTCAATTTATTTTGTTTGGTTTTAATTTAACACAGAATTTAAGAAAATAAAGAATTTTTTTTAAAAAAATGACCCTTTCTCCTCTAATTAATTAAAAAGAATCTTATTGTTTGTGATTTTTTGCCGCATTATAAATTAGCGTGATGATTTTTTTTTGAATATATCACATGATAAAGTTCAATTTAATTGGAGAAGAAATGTAATAGAGTACTTATAACTAATTTAAGTATATTTAATGAAACATTGTAAACTACTTTTTAGAAGAAAGTTAATTTAGATAAAGTTCATCATTATTTTCGAAAAAATATTTTTTTTGAGACCACTAAGTAGAATTGTATGGATTTAATGTTAAAGTAATGATATAAAAAAAAGTTTGATTCGATTATGTACATTTAACATATGGAACAAATTAAAATGTGAATATATTTGATATATTACTTTTTTTTAAATTTTAATTACGACCTTTAAATTTTGAATCGAGAAAAAATTAATTATGTTTTTTTAGGTAGCGACCCATGAAAATTAATGGAGAGCTTATATATCAATTGCTTTCTAGAGAATTTTTATGAGAAAAATTCTACTTTAACAAACCCTTTATAATTTTCATATGTTTTAGGATCATAACTAATTATTTTTTGAATTCTATATTCGATATTTAGTATTAATATTAAAATTCAACAAATTAAAATTTGTATTGAGAAAAATCCACATAAACGTAAAACACTTTCTAATAGACACGCTTATATATCCAAGGAAATTCGAACTTGAATCTCTAATGAAGAAATGCTCATCAATCCACCAGTTTACTTTGTTAATGGAACTATTATTATATAATCGTATCTAGAAACTTCACTTGTTTATCTAGTCAAATATCTTTTTTAAGATCACCTTCAAAGACTATATATATATATATACATATATATGCGCTCATTGATAATGTTTTTGATGGACTTTCCGTCAAAAATTCTTTTATTGACATATTAAATTCTGACAAAACGCCCATTGAAAATTAGCCATGATGTAACAATAAATATCATCCCTTATATGAATCCATGATGAGGCACAAAAATTACTAATTAATATATATATATATATATATATGCTCATTGATAATGTTTTTGATGGACTTTCCGTCAAAAATTCTTTTATTGACATATCAAATTCTGACAAAACGCCCATTTAAAATTAGCCATGATGTAATAATCAATATCATCCCTTATATGAATCCATGATGAGGCACAAAAATTACTAATTACTATATATTTCTAATTTCATGAAGTTAGATAAACATAAAAAGTAACATACTTAGATAAATTATCGAAATTCCATTAATGACCTAAAAAATAGATTGCCACTAACACAAATTATTCTAATTAAATGTGATCCACCTACCCCATTTTAGCTTATTGGAAAACAACAGCCATTGAGACTTTACTCATCTAGTTGGTTCATGAAGCAAGTTGTTTCTTAACCAGTTTTAATATACGCGTTTTAATTTGATTAGACATGAATTTTAGAAAAAGTAAAATTATTTTAAATCATATTAAAAGTATATTTAAGTTATCAAAATACTCTTAAATCTTATGATATTAAAAATATCATTTAAACGGTTAAAATTAAAACATTTACTATATATATAAAATATTATTCTTTCAAAAATATTTTTGAGAAAAAAAAACACATTATTGAAATTCAAAAAAGGAGTTGCTAGTAAGTCCAATTTGACTCACTTTTTTTGGGTTATTATTTGATATATATGCACATCAGAATTTTCACCATAAATATACAATAATTTTTGTTTACAAGTATATCGAACGATGAAACTAAAATAATATACAATTAAAAATAAATAAGAATCACTACAAAAAATGTAGTGAGATTGATAGATATACAAATTCAAAATTTCAAATATATAAATTTTAAAATATTAAAATGATACATATATAATATATTCAATCAAAAAATTACTGGTTCTATCGAATTCATAGCTCTGCCTTTGATAGGATGGAAAAATATTCCCCATCACCCCAAACTACCAAGCATTAAGGATTCAAGGGAATCTCACTTCCTCTCTAGTAAATCTGAATTAATCGAGCCAGTAATTTTTTAATATCAAATATATATATATATGTATATATATATATATATATAAAAAAAGACAATTTGAAAACCATATACATACTCCTTTAATTAATTATTTCTTCATCCACCAGTAACACATGAAAACATTCTACGATGACTTCTAAATCTCACAAATTGTTTATCCTTCACCGGAATATTATCCTCCGGTAAAACTCCGCCGGAATATTCCACGTGGAGGGATTGTGTTCGTCTATGATGACGATTTTTCTTTGTCTGATTACCATCATTACTGTCAACCACCATCTTCTGGTCATCAATTGATGACATTTCGTAATTTTTACTAGTATTTTTTGGATAGAAATTTTCAATATCGTAAGTATTAGCAGCACCAAAAGAGAGACATTCATATTTTCGACGAATTTTCGTTCTTTTAATGGTTTTGTATACTAATGGAATAAGTCCTTCCATGAAACTTTTTTTTTTTTTTTTGAAGGAGAAGAAGAAGAAGAAAAATGAGTTATTTGAAGACTTTTGGCTTAGCTAGTTTTGTTATATATGAGGGGTTAGGTGAGAGTTTTCGAGTTTTATTTTTCTTTTTATACTTAAAAATATTCTGAGTTTTAAGTTATATCGTCAAATTTTTCTAAAACAGTTATTATAATAAAAGTATCAAAAATAAAATCAATATTGATTTCAAGGTCAATATAAAAAGGACTTTCTAGACGAAAGATTTTCTATTTATTTATTTTGTAAAAACAACTTTTTAAAAAAAATCTTTTTCTTTTTTTATTTTGTAAGAAAAACCTTTGGAGGTGGAATTTTTTTGCAAAAATTTTATAAACATAAACCAACCTCTAGCGGGCGATTTATATTTTTGTCATTAAAAAAGTTTATCGCTAAAAGTTGATTTTGTTAAAAATTATATTTTAAAAAATCAACATTTAAAATTGATTTTTTTCTGTCCTTTTTAGAGGTCAATTTTTGGTTGTGCTTTTAATCAGTAAAGTGTAATAATAACATTTCACTAAAATGCCAAATTCTTTTTGGAATTTACTTTATATATTATGTTATATTAACGATATGTTTCTAAATAATATTTTTCTATAAAAATCAAAAGATACTTATACAATGCATTGATATATACAGATTTAATTGTATATATTATTAATAAAACAAAAATTTTGTATCGTTAAGTCAGTCAAAATGTATCTGAATTTTTTTTTTTTAATATAAAATATGTAATCATGAAAATAAGAAAAATTATCTCCAAAATAATATATACGATATATATTCTTTCATTATTTCAACATTGACTTGATCATATATCTTGCCCCCAATCATATCCTATTCTTGTATTTATTTATAATTTATTCTAGAGAAAAATGTGTATATGAAAATGACACTCAATTGAAGATTGACTTGTTCTTCAATATTTATTCATTAAAATAAAAAGCACATTGATTTGGATGTGGCATTTATCATGACATAAAAGAATAGTGATGCAAGTTTTCTAGAAGATATTAAAAGGATAAAACTTTAGAATAATTTTTTAATTAATATACATTGATAGCGTAAAAATATTATACACATATCATTAGAAATTTAGTTATAAATGATTATTTATAATTACGTAGATTTTGTGATCTATAAAACACGATAAATAACTAGTTAAAACATATAAAAACAAATCAATAATGTTAACTTTTTAAAATGAGAGAAGGAAAAGGAAAGTTTAACTACTTTAATATAGAAATTTGATTATTATTATTATTATTATTTGATGGAATATTTCTTCTTGATTAATTATTTATTTTATTATTATTAAATGATAAATAACACGATTTTTTTTTTCTTTTATTGACTTAGTTTTATCCTCATCCAATTTGCCTTGTGATAGATTACGTGTTTACCAACTACCTAAAACCTTGTTTAGTTTAATTAAGAAATCTCCTAATTGTGATCTTTCTTTGTTATATCTCAACATTGTATGTAGTTTTCATAGCTTAATTAACACTAAACATGACCTATTTAGTTTTAAATATTCACATTTGGTGTATGTCTACAAATAAACAATTTTCGTGATTTTTTTGAGTTGGTGAAATTAACACTATGTTTGGATCATTATCATCTACTGTATTGTATTGTATCGTTACTATACCTACAATATTTGTTTTAATTGTTACTTAAAATGTATTGTACTGTATTGTTAAATTTCGTTGTTACGTAACAATAGAAACTCTTATTTTATGGAACAACCAATGTGGTGTGTTCCATTGTTACTTAAAATCTTTTTCCAATTATATCTTTACATAATATTTCAAAATACTATTTTACCCTTTAGTTTAATTATTTAAATCTAATCAAACCTCCTAACCTGGAATAACTAAGGATATTTAAGTAAATTTATAAATTACAATACAGTACGATACAATTAAACCAAACAATTTAAATGTTACTAAACAATAACAAACAATACAATCTAACCAAATATTGTATCTATCATACAATACAGTACAATACAATACAATACAATACATTATGAAACAATGAGTAACAATGATCCAAACAAAGTGTAAAGTACAGAAAAAAAAGAAAAATTTAAATCCTCGATAAACAAAAATTTATAATTATTCTTAGTTTACATTTTGAATCGTCTATCTCTTCTATACAATGATTATGATTTAAAAGTTGAGTTATTAGAACATCAATTAGACAAATTCATTCTAAATACGTAATTAGATGAATTAAATATATTGTATTTTCTTTGCTAAGAGTCAAATAGTGGGAGTTCTTAAAAATAATTAATAAAATAATTAATTAGTACTTTATATATATAAAAAAATTTACTCTTTTAAAGATACTTTATAAGTTCTTAGAGCATTTCGTGAAGATATCTCTACTAACTTCTTATGTCTAACGAGATTTAAAATTATGTAAACTTAGAATAATAATTTATAAGTTGATTTTATCTTATTTATTTTTATAGATAAGTTAAATTGACTTTTCGAATATAAAAAATAATAGAATAATTGAATTTTAACGTATTTATTTTATTTTATTTTATGCATTAAGGACTTTTTATTACAATTTATTTTTAAGAGATATACCTAGATAAGTTAGTTGAAACGTCAAATCATACATATAATTTATAAATGCTACTATTTTATATATTTTCAGTATATGAAAATGTCTAAATTAGTCCATATACTATTTAAAATTGTTCAATTTTGACATTTGTTATTTACAAATTTCGTTTGTAAATCCTCTTATATTAGTCCTTATCTTAAACAAAGTTTCACCACCAATGAATTTCACGTATTCAAATTCTTTGAAAAAAGAGTGAGATAATATTAGTCGAAAAGTTAGATGGACAATAAAATTATTCAATTTTAAATAGTACATTAACAAATTTTACACTTTTCCTTATGTATGTAACATGTTTGTTCTATTTTGCTCTTTTGTTTTATTAGATTTTTTATATGGTGTTCAGTATTTTTTTAGAACCTGAATAAATATTGGATTTGCATCTAAGAGATGTAAAGTACGTTTTGAGAGTAAACATTATCTATCAAATATAATTTCATTCCAAAGTTTGAACGCAAAACTTTTAGTTAAAATGGAACGATATTTAATGATTGCTTTACTTATAGTACTTTCCCAAGTTTTTAAATTTGTAAATTTTATTCAAAAACACTTAAAAAATATGTCCAAATTCATAGATGTTTTTATTCTTATATTCTGAATCCCTTCGCGTAAAATACTAAAATAAGATAGAGGGAGTAACTTTTTTGGTAAAAAATAAATGTTATACATTATTTTCAACAAAAAAAAACATAGATTTTCAAATCAAATATATTTTTTTTCTTTTTTTTTTTTAAAAAAATATCTTTGACAATTTTCAATCCTAATATTCCAAATGTTTCCAATAGCCTTAATTTTCTAATACAATCATTATAGAGTCAACTTGCTGACAATAATTGTATAGTGTATACTGCATACACAATTTGAAACTAAATGTTTTTATAATCAATCCTTTTTTTGTGATTCATTTGCATAATCAAGAAAATGGTAGAAGAAATCAAGAAAATCATCATTGATACTGACCCTGGAATTGGTAATTTTGCTTTTATACAACTATTTCTCGTAGTTTTTTGTTCTTCGATTTTGATTATTACCTGTGTTTTTTGTGCTTTGATTATCACATTGTTACGTTGTCATTCCTATTCTTTCTTTCTTATGTTGTGTACTTGCTCCCATGTCACACGTCTAATCGTGGTTACCACTCTACGAGTTAGGATAAGATCTGTGTACATTCTATCCTCGTCAGATTACACTGTGGTATATTCGTGTTTTTGTTTCTTCATAGTAAGAGCATTTCAAGATTTCATTTTTTTTTTGTCATTACCAATTCAACTGTTGAGTTATTTGAGATTTTATATGAATTAATATCATGTTTAGATGATGCAATCGCGATTTTCGTGGCACTTCAATCTCCTGAAATTGAAGTAATTGGACTCACAACAATATTTGGTAATGTTCATACAACTCTGTCAACCAGAAATGATTTACATCTGGTAAAGTTCCTATCTTTATTTCATTACTGGACACGGAGTTTAAGAAAAAACGACTTTTCATACATAGTAAATGACAAGAAATATCACTCATGATAATATGTGATGTTCAGTTTTCAAATATAGAAACGTGTCGTTCTTTTTAGAACAGACTAAAAAGGAAAGGGTAACATATAAAATGAAACGTACGTTTAGTTCTTTTGCCATGAGCATGAATGTTGATTTTTCGAGTTTTGATGATTCAGTTGGAGATAGCTGGGAGGACAGATATTCCAGTGGCTGAAGGCTCACACGTTACGATCACTGTATGTTCAGTTCTCTGTCTTATTGGTCATCCATATTACGAGACAAACAAATTGATACGGAGGGAGTATAAGATTTACAGAACGAAATTCACACTTCTAATGTTTACTGTATTTCTGATTGTGTACCTTTGTTCATTCAGCATACTTAGACCTAGCTTAGAACTTTTTCCCCTCACATTCCGCGGACTTTGTTTATGTTCATGTAAAGGAAGGCGTAAAACTTCAAAGTAGTGGATATGTTCATGGCGCGGATGGACTCGGAAACCAAAACAATTCTCCACCCAAAGGAAAGGCTATTGAACAGACTGCAGCTGAATTTCTCATTCAGCAAACTAGTCTTTACCCTGGAAAGGTCACTGTTGTGGCCTTAGGCCCCCTGACTAATATAGCACTTGTAAGTACGAGATAATGGTCAATAACGCACTTGAAGTATTACTTGTTTGCGAGTTTCCTACCTGATATATGTATATATATGAACAGGCTATTCAGTTGGATCCTGAATTTTTCAAAAACGTCGGTCAAGTTGTTGTTCTTGGTGGTGCTTTTGCTGTAAATGGAAATGTGAGTCCAGCAGCTGAGGCAAATGTAAGTTGCTAATAGGTACTTTCTTTATATGTGCTTCAACTTCTAAGACTTTTTTTTTTATTATTCTTTGTCTGCGCAAGATCTTCAAAGATCCAACTGCTGCTGATATTGTATTTACAAGTGGTGCTGATGTTTTTGCTGTTGGATTAAATATTACACATCAAGTTGTCCTTACTGGTAATCTTTTCTTTGTTTCTTAAGTTTCATTTCAAGCCATTGTCTCCGTTGTTATTTTAAGAAGAATGTGCTATCGAATAATAGAAACAAATACTAAGAGAGTAGTGAAGAGGAGGCGCGAGAGTTTGGCTATAGCAAGTTTTAGCAGATGTTGAGGTATAGGCCAAAGAAGAACGGGAGGATGTGATTAGACAGGACATGACTAGTTTTCAACTCACTGAGGACATGATCCTAGATAGATAAGTACGGAGATCAAGGATTAAGGTAGAAAGGTAGTAATCCTATCTACACATAAGTATCTTATTCTCTATTTTTTACTACTACCTGTTACTTCATTTGCTTTGTTTATCTTGTTATTTTGCGGTCTTAGCTCCTAGGGTCCTGTTTTAGTTAACGTCTCCTAATAGCATCTATCTACTGTTGGTAGATTCTCATCGTGGCGAATTGGCAAAGTCCAATCGAAAGTTTGCCAAGTACCTCAGCAAGCTTTTGGATGTCTATTTCGAGTATCACAATACTTCATACAGCACGAGAGGTCTGTCTGTCACGTGCAAAGTTAGATGTTTCCATATTTCTCGTTTGGTTTCTACTCACTTTCTTTATGTAACTGGAATCGGGGCTCTATGTAGGTGTCTTCCTTCATGATCCAACTGCTTTACTTGCTGCTGTTAATCCATCACTCCTCACCTATTCAGAAGGTGTCGTTCGCGTTCAGACTGTTGGCATCACAAAGGGTCTCACAATCTTTTATAACAAACAGAAAAGGTATTTGGTTTCATAATGTCTTAATATTGTGTTATATTGTTTGCTATATTTTCCTATAACTACATACTTTATCTGCTTTTGGCTTTACAAGGTTTGTTGAAGTCACTGAATGGTCTGAAAAACCTATAGTTAAAGTGGCAGTAACTGTTGATGCTCCTAAAGTTATCGAATTGGTGATGACACGACTCGTCAATTCTTAGTAGTATTTATTGAACATTTATTTGAACAGTGTTACTGTCTTTCTGCACTCAATATTCAGAAACTTAACTACGCTATAAGGAACGGAATCTTAAACTATAGACCAAGTACTACTCTCAGGAACAAGGATGAATGTATGTAAGCAGTAAGCAGCTCATATACAGAATATGAACTTGCAAAAATAAGTTACAGCTAGACTAGTCGTGTTCTGATAGATTTAATCTTTATGTAAAGATATGACATTTGAGCCTAACTCAACTCTAACAGGTACCTCACGAGAGGAGGATTGCTCAAATCCAATCTAACACCCCAGGCCCAACTGGAATGTGGATCGGGAGCTCAAATGGAGATAGACCTGGCTTTGATACCATGTAAAAATATGACATTTGGGTCTAACTCAACCCCAAAATCGAGTTCATGAAGGGAGTCATGTGATAATGCAAATAAATTTCCTATGAGAAGCTCCATACATTTACATATGATAGAACTATTGATAATATATTCAATTTCTGTTAGTATACACAAAAAAAACTAAGATGAAGCTAGAGGGAAGATTCTTTGTACATTTGTGTGACTTTACTTAAATCCCTCAGGTTTTGCTTCATAAACACGACGGAAACCTAGTGATAAAACATAACAAAAAGCCACAGATTTCCTGAAAGATCTTTGCTTTGACAAACATAAACAGGAAAAACATAAGAGACTCAATCCGCCGATTCAACTATATGAACTCCAACTGGATTGACAGTGTCTCTAAGACCCTGCCATCAATACTGCAAAAAAAAGAGCACATTTCCACTTCTCCATTTGGAAATGCTCACATAAGTAGCCACTCGAGACCACATAACCACACACTCGTTATGCTGTTTTAATTGCAACTGGTTTACCTCGACCCATGGAGAAGCCTCTGGTGCCATCTGGCATGCGAGGCACAGAAGTTTGCTTGACTGGTGCTGACTGATCAGAAAGCATTGAGGGTTGCCCTGCTAGACTAAAACGATTGATGCTTGATAGTGCACTTCCCACACTGTATGCACGCCTCATACTTGCCGGGGGAGTACTTAAATGACCTCCACGACTGGTTTGATGAAACTGAGGACGTCCACGTCCCTGACCAAGTCCCTTAACCCAACTGCGATTGAGTCCTTTCCTCTGCCCATCAACATGCTCCTCCTATCATATAAAACACAAATATATACACTCAGAATCATTCACTACATTACATATTCATTTTTTGAAAGATAACAACACTTACTGCAAGGTCATTCAGGTGAGCATCAAGGTGGTGCCACAGGTCGTCACTGTGTTTCTCGCTAGCCTCTGATGAAGTATCGTCTTCCTTGAAGCTGACCTCACTCTCGTAACCAATTTTCTTCCCTCGAGTTTGACCAGATTTTCCCTGTGAGTTCAACCAAAATCTATAAATGCTTAATCGACAAGAATTCAAGATCCAAATGGAACCAGAAGCTCTAATTCCCGAGTTCCAAAGGCTGCAGTTGGTCCTAAGATTTGGCCCCAGATGAATTTTTCAGTCATAAAAGAAAGATACACCTTTAGATTGACTATCAGGATAGTATATGTCCAACACATACCGTGCACCTGTTCAGTATACGGACTTTCAGACCATTTCGCCAGTTATCCTCATCATTTAGCTCCATAACCTACAAAATAAGATTGCGAAAGGTTAAAAAGTGCAACAGAGAGATGATCCGGGGTATCATATCGAACAAGCTTTAATTTACTTACCGCCTTCTCAGCCAATTCAATGCTTTCGTATTCCACAAATGCATGCAACTGCATTTAGGTATTTCAGTTCAGATTCTAGAAATGAAAAATGATACTCGAAAGATTAAGATAGACAATGAAAAGCTACTCCACTCTACCACTGTGCTTCCAAAAAACAGCACTCCCACCGTTTCAATTAGTTTTTCTGGTTTTGACTTGGGACGGAATTTTAGAAAGTAAGAAGACTTCTCAATCTTGCGATCTAAAACTAAAGATACGTAGAATATACTAACATGTCCTTTAATCCTGTGATCTTAAACATGCCATGTGAAAAGTTGAAATTAAGGAGTTGTCAAAAAAAAAAAGAACGAGTCAATAGTCTGAAACGGACTAAAAAGGAAAGCAAGACATATAAATTGAAATTTTATCCGTCCTATTTTGGTTTCTTATTTTCCTTTTAGAAGCATGCATTATCAAGCTAAACTCAACAGATTTTTTACAACTTCAACTTGAGATTCATCATTTCGTATATGTTTGACGTGCACCTTGTTACTATACAATGTGGTATCTGATTTTCCAGTTCTAGAAGCTGCAGAAGCCCCGCCATTTAACTGTGGTTGGCATGTACGAATCATTCTTACACTGACAGAATCAATTACGAAATGATCAGTCTAACGATAACTGTTGATTTGTTTCTAAAAGCAAATTTCCATAAACTATCTTGTTTATACCTTCCAACAGCTGAGAAAATCTTCATGAGGTTCTGGTGGCAGTGATCATCGGGTAAATTCTCAGCAACCACAATGCGAGACTAAAAGAGACAGAATCAAAGTGTTAAAAATGACAACCAGACAACGGAAATACAATGAGAGCAGCGGTGATCCTGGCAGAACCATGGTCAAGAAAGGGGGTTCAATTGAATTATACTGCGGAAATAGGAAAAAGGTAACTTTTTTTCATCTATATAAACTTCTGAATCCCCTTGACATAAGGGTAATAGTTCGGATCTTTTGAATCCCCTTTGTTCAAAATTCTGGCTACGACACTGAATGGGAATATTCACAAACTCGTGATTAAACTGTCCTTGTTCTAACAGATCGATACATCATAACTGCACTGCTCAAGACAGAAAGTGAAACACTAGCCATAGAAAAAACGAACTTACTTGCAGCTCTTCCAAGTCCTTTTCAGACAGCGGAAATTGGCGTCTAACCTTTCTTCCATCTTCACTAACCACCTAAAAACAGAGAAATCAATTACATAAGTATGTAAAAGGACTAATTGTGGAAACAAGTGTATTACAGGTAGCACAAGTATTTCACACAGAGTGAGTGACAGGGTTCAACATCTACTATATATATATAACGAAAAATTTGACCTTGTATTATACAATTCAATTTTTCGGCAAAGGAGGTTCAGATGAAACCTCTTCCGTCCATGATGGGGATGATAGATGTGAGGGGCGGAAATGAGGAAAAACTCACAAGCTTTGTGGAGCACTGCAGGATTTTCGCAACGTAGGCATGATTACTCGTAAGAGCTTTAATCTTCTTGAATGATGCAACCACAGACATTGGTACTACAACATCAAAAAGAACCAAAAGATTCATCAGATGAAAAATTTTAACTTTTGAAATACCAATAAAGAGAAGATTATTATATTTTTCTGATAATCTTACCATATCCTTCTGGATCCTTGAACATAATCCTTATTAGATGATCAGTTGTTGCCAAATTTATATCACTAAAATAAAATTCCACCTGCACATAATATAACAAAGAAAAAAAATTGAAGTTTTTCTATTTGGAACATTACTTCAAATGGATTATTCTTAATCCAATTTCCAATACCATTTTCAACTTTTTTTTCCAAATTTCACCGTTGGCGTAATACATAAATATGTCTTTTAACTTCGTTTCAGCTAACATCTACGCCCTCCGGCTTTCAGTGAGCACAAGTAGGCCTTTTACACACACCTCCTACATAGCATATTACACATAGCACGTCACACCATACAGGACGCATGTGTTTACTTAGCTTGTTCAATTTTGTAAATATTTGAGTGTCTATTTGTGCACACCCAAAGCTGGAGGATCCATCGATGTATTATGATCCAAGTGCGATTAATCATATATACAAGGGAAAAAGGAAAAATATATCCCGAACTATCGTAAACGGTAAGCAGATACCCTTCGTCATACTTTAGAAACATTGGTGCTCTTACCGTCAAAAAACTAGAGCACATATACCCTTTATACTAACGGACATACACGTGTCATAATCTTATCTATCGAACCGACATCGGATCAATGGATAAAATTGTGTCACGTATCCCTATTTAGTCTTCCGTCAAAGTGAAGGGCAGGCATATATGCTCTAGTTTATGGACAGGAGGAGCACCAATGTCCCAAAAGTATGACGGAGAATATTTGCATACCATTTATAATAGTTCGAGGTTATATTTACAGAGAGATTTATGCTTACCTGATTAATAATTTTTTGACAAGCTTCATCACTTAACCGTTCAGAATCGGCACCAATAACCACCACCGCCGGCATACCGCCATGATCGACGAATCCTCTTCCGATTCCGCCAGCGTAAGGGTATTGCACAGGCAATTGAGACGCATATATATAATTCTGTACAGGAACATGCGTAGTTATCTGATGAAATGTAGCAGACGGTGTTGCAATCAGATGCAGCACCGTCTGTCCATTAACGGGCCCTGATCCAGGCCCGATCCTACTCCCGGGCCGATTTAAATCGGCCCGAGAGGAATTAGGATGTGACATCGTCGCCAATGAAGGCGAAGAAGATGATTTAGCCAACATAGCTGATGATAATGATGGAGAAGACGAACTTCGTGGAATAAACGCAATGGCACGAGCGTTTAGTTTGGTTAATGAAGGTGATAATGGTGAAGAAGACGTAGATTCAAATGGATGATCAAGATCAAGTGAAGCTGATGAAGATGTAGCTGTTGAATTCAATGAATCGAGGAATAATGTATCATGTTCTATAGCCATAACAATGCAAAAATGATGTAATTTTCTTTTTTTTTTGATGTATAGAGATATCAATTACTATATTTTTTTCGAGATCGACTGTTTTTTTGATTAATTCTTATTTTCTTCTTCGTATCGTTTCGTTTTTTCTCTTTCCCCCTAATGTAGCGACGGGGGAAAGAGGAAAGGAAAAAAAAAGGGAGATTCAATGGATGTAAAATTCAAAAATGAAGAAGAAAAATGGTGAGGGAAGAGAATGGAGAAGAGTTCTCGTTCTGAGTTTGTTATTACAATTAACTATTTATAACTTTTTTTTTAATTTCATTGATTTTATTTTAATTTTTTTAAAATTATTTGGACATGTGGAAGAAAGAGGAATAAAAAAACGGGTGAATTAGATCATATAATCGGATTACCGTTCAATAAAGAATTGGTTTGCATGCATGGGAGCTTGGAATATTTATTTTTGAGGTTATATGGTTTAAAAATTAAGTTATGCAAAATTTAATAACCAAAAAGACCATTTGGTCAAATTAATTAAAAAAATAAAGAAAAAGATATTTTCTACCCAAAAAGAAAAAAAATTATTTACAAGCGATTACCTCATATTTTCATACCTCGATCTCATTTTTTAACTACAAAAATGTGTGAAAATACTATTCATGACCAGTCTAATCACTTTTCCTCAATGTTTTTCTTTCCGGTCTACCTCTACTTCTTCCCGTGCCTACTAGATCCAATCCCTCACACCTTCTCATAAAGGCCGTATGCACATTTCCATTTTACATGTCTAAAGTATCACAATCTTCTATCTTTTGCATCTTGTTTGTCATTGAAGTCATTCCTATCTTTTCCGCGGATAACAAAACTATACAAATTGGACCCATTAGACAAAATATTTACCTAAACCTAATATAATATATTATCCTTATTGAACTCAGGACCAAACTATTTACTCGACTGCCCCTTGTTCTATTTATTGAACCACTGAATGTTCATTCTTGATACCAGTATACTTATAATATTTATACATTCTAATGGTATCTATATACTCTGATGATATCAAGTAGTAATTGAACATTTTTTCTGAAACATGATTTTTTCCTCCTTAATGTCATTTGAGTGTGAGTGTGTTTATATATATATCAAGTAGAAACTAGCACAACTTCATATTACCGAAGACCTGATCTTAGATATGACAGATGTGGAGGGTCGCATATTAGGGTAAAATATTAGTAAGTAATGGAGAGTGTTGCTTTGTTTTAGTAGTTAATGGTTTTGTTGTTTGCCGTACTAGTCATATTCTTGTTCGTTTTCGTTTTTGATATTTATCTTCATATGTGTATTGTGTTTGTTACCGCAGTACTATTCTGTTGTTGTTCATAACTTTTTCCTTGTAGGCTTCGCTGCCTCTCCTATTAGTTGTTATGTTTTGTCACTATTTTCATCTTCTTTATACCTAAAATTCTTGTACTTGAGTCATGAGTCTATCAGAAACGACCCCTCACAAGAGGTCGTAGGGTCACAACAACTACTAATTTATATGGTGGAATTGTTAGTTAACATAGACCAAAACCATCCATTCCTTAAATTTTAAGGACTAAAAGTGTATGAAAAGTAATACTTTGAATGATATTAGTCATACTCCAAAACTTAAGGGACTATTTTGTTGAAATCTCCATTGTTATCCTTCATATTTTAATCTTAAACAAGAACCCTTTCTTCTTCTACCTTCACGCCCCTCAAAAAGATCAAAAAAGTTAGAACTCAAAGAACAAGTAACATTGATTTCTACACAATAATTTGTCTCTTTTTGTCTATTTGATCATCGCTGAGGACTCTCCGATCCATTAATTTCGTATTTTCATATTGTTTTTTTCAGCTTATAAGGAGATCAATTACGAATAATCTAAAGGGTCTTTGCATATAGAGATGCAAAAGACCTCATTTTTGTTGTAAATTTATTATTTTTTTGTTGTGGGGTTGTTCAATTTCGTATTTTTTTTGTGGGTTTTGAATTTGGGAGATGGGAAATATATTTGTGAAGAAACCGAAGATCACCGAAGTTGATAGAGCGATTTTGTCTTTGAAGACTCAAAGGCGTAAGCTTGCTCAATATCAGCAACAGGTATAGGGAATTTTATTTTTGCCCCTTTTTGAAAATTTTGACTGCTGTTCTCTTTTTGGTGGGCTAAACTAAAATTGCTTAGTTTAGTTAAGATAGATCATGGGTAGTTTTTGGATTTTTTTTTCTGGGATTGGTTATTGTGGAGGCTTATTAGGTGAAATTATGAAATTTGACAGCAAGATGGCTTTTTGGGTGTTTATTGCAATGCACAATTATAGCTCAACAATGATGTTAATACTAGATTTATAATGTTGAGATTGAGTTGTGGAACTATGTGTTTTTTCTTGAGTCTTTTAGCAATAACTATGTTTAGGAAGAATTAGTTCTCTATGTTGGTATTTGAGCCGAGGGTATATCGAAAACAACCTCCCTACCTCCAAGGTTTCCTACCTCCAAGGTTGCTGGTAGGGGTAAGGTCTTCGTAGACTTTACCTTCATAGACTCTACTTTGTGGGATTACATGGGTGTGTTGTTGTTGTTGTTATTATATGGCATGCAATGAGTTTAAGTGGAGTAAGATGATTAGTGAGGGTTATATAGCGGATCCCAACTTGTTTTTGTACTGAGGCATTGTTGTTATTGGTTCTTCCTTGACCATAACGTGATGCATAGAGGAGCTGTGTATCAAAGTTTCTATATTTCTGAATGAATCAATCAGCTCTTCCACTTTGAGAAACAATAGCAACTGAACTTGGCAGTACCTAGAATATTTGTAAATTTTACAATACACATTACATATCCAGCATCTCAGTGGTCATTATATAGGGGAGGAAGAGATGTCGACAGCTTGTTCTTACTTTCAACACATAAAAGATCTACTAGACGGTGGTTCTGATTTGAAAAAAAATTTGTACGTTTCATACAAAGGTTTTCATTTTCTGTAGAAGTTTGAGTAAATACTGCTTCATATGATGCTGATGATAAGAAAAGGCGAGTCTTTGATGGAGTTTTTGTCTTCTGTAATTGCCACCCAAGGAAACAATCAGTCAACTCTATTCCTGGATGAAAGAAATGACCTAATAGAGAGCTTTCTTTTCTTTTCCCCGAGTCAGAAAAGAGAATCTGTGAATTGTCTAAATCTTCAAAACAATATAGCCTAGATATAAGTTGACCTACCAATTCTACTTCAGAGCAATTACCTTCTATACAAGACCTCAAGTCTCAGCATCAACCATTACTTGAAATAATAGCACTTTGTTGCTTATATCATATTTTCTGTTAAAAATGAACCAAAAAAAAAAAAGAAGGGGCATTCTCAGTTTCATTGCAACTGGACACGCAGCTAATTTTAATAGTTCGGGGAAGTTCTACAGGAGAGTGACCCATACCTTGATTATGCAGTTAGTCAGAATGCTAACAATCCCAACAAAATTGAAAAGTAATAAAAGAAAGAAACACCCAAAATTGGGTAGAAGTTGGTTTTACATGAAGTCGGGGAAGTTTTTCGGAATTCTATTAAACGGTGCAACTGAGATTGTCCACAATAAGAACTTAAAGGTCCTCTCCTTTTTTTTGGTGCCAAGGGCTCCACGTAGGACTGATTTGCAAGCTTTCCTCAATGTTGGTTTCAGACCTGCTAATCCCTTCTGTTATTCTTTGTTTCAGCTGGATGCTGTTATTGAAGCCGAAAAACAAGCTGCAAAAGACTTGCTACGCGAAAAGAAGAAAGAGAGGGCCCTTTTAGCATTGAAAAAGAAGAAAGTGCAAGAAGAACTATTAAAGCAGGTTGATGTTTGGCTCATAAATGTTGAGCAGCAAGTAAGTAATTCTTCTTAATTCAGTTCCATCCTTATGCTACCATGCTAAATTTCCTTATTTCTCTTAAGCATATGTTACCATGCTAAATTTCCTTATTTCTCTTAAGCATTTAAATTGTTTTCTGATTCTATTTGCAAATTCTTTTAGTTGGCAGATATTGAACTGACAAGCAAGCAAAAGGCTGTCTTTGAGAGTTTGAAAACTGGGAATAATGCAATCAAAGCAATACAAGGTGAGATCAATCTAGAGGATGTTCAAAAGTTAATGGATGATACTGCAGAGGCAAAAGCTTATCAAGACGTAAGTTTTTTTGTATCTCATTCCCTGTTCACTTATATTTGGTAGTGTCTACTCAGTCTTGTGAAAATTGGGAGTTCATTCATACTTGATAATGATAGTAGTTTTGATGTACCACCGGAAGAGAGATGAGAGAAAGGTCAGGGGGAGAAATGAGAAAGGGGAGAAGAAAGAAATTTAACAGGAAAGAGATTATAGCAAGGGGGATGGGACAAAGACGGACAGACCAGGGAAAGAAAGGATGAGTGGAGGGAGAGAATTTTCAGAGGAGATATTATAATAGGGTAGAATTCATTTATATATTAAAGAAGTATTAAAGGTATCCTACTTAAGAGTCTCAAACAATCTAATACTTTTGATATGATTAAGGCTCTATAAGTATCTAGACAAATAAAAACCAAGCTAAGTCTAGTTGATAACAGTTGGTGATGGAGAGAGAGATTGGAGATAAAATCTGAATATAAAAGATCTAACCTAATCTGAAAAGATGTTAGTTGTTGAGAATCTCGTGTTTTGGTTGAGATTCTCCACTCTTTTGCTTCTATCTTGTGTAAGGGGTTCCCCCCTAGTTTCATGTTAATGAAATCAACACCTTAAACAACCACAATAACTATGTCTCTATCCGAAGGTAGTTAAATTTCTGTATGAATCCAGAATCCTCTTTACATTTGTCGTTGACCTTTATCAATTTTTTTTTATTTTTTATTTTTTTAAAAACTTAGGTTCACTAGCACTAGAAATACTCTACATTTTTCGGCAAACAAATCTCTAAAAAGACTAAAAAACTCATAACAATCGTTATTCCTAATGTAAACATATACCAACATGATCAAACTTTAATCCCAACTAGTTAATTTTGTCTTAGATTCCTTTTCTCTTCACTGTGCTCTGGTTTGCACCAAGTCTGCATTGATTCCAAGAGATTGTAGGTCTTGTGACACTTATTTCCATATGATTTTAAATCTATCTCGTCCCCTTGTATTACCTTCAATCACCATGGTTATACACCTACATAGTGCAGTGAAGTCTCTTCTTAGTATTGCTATCATCAGTTCTTTTTTCTTGAATTTCAGTTAATATTTCTGCCTGGGTGTCACTGCTACCACTTGGGTTAGCCAACTGTTGCAGTGATCTATTTAACTCTTAATTTTGCTGTTATATCCTACTAGCTGCTATCTGATTATTTCCTGTATCATACCGGACAAATCCTGTTTCCTTGCCTGGATTCAACGTGTAAAAATCTCTGAATCAGTGAGAATTCACTACCACCCAATAGTCATGGACCTCCTCCATGTTTAGCAGAGTTTTCCTGTGCCTGACACACGTCATTTCCAGCAAAGGATATTCGCTTTGCATAACCTCTTATTCTTTTCATATAATGGAACTGTTGAACCTCAATCTATTTCCCAAAATATTTTCTTTCCATCAGGAAGAAAGTTTCTTGATATTATCACTGTAATCGCTCTTACCTATGTATTTTATATTCCTAGTGTTTCTGGTTGAGGAACGGCATTAATATTCGAGGATAGATTAACTTGAAGAAGAAACATCCTGTATAACTACCTATGCTTGATATTATCACTGTAATCGCTCTTACCTATGTATTTTATATTCCTAGTGTTTCTGGTTGAGGAACGGTATTAATATTCGAGGATAGATTAACTTGAAGAAGAAACATCCTATGTATAACTACCTATGCTTGAGGTGGCCCCAAGGAATTGCTCCCAATTAGATTCTGCCACTAGGAATTTTGTCCACCGAGCTCCCTTTGACTAACCTTTTTGCACTGTGTTGAACTAGTTCACAAAACTATTCTGCAAAAAAAGTAATTACGTGGAGAAAGGGATCAATATTGATGCATTTTAGTCTTTGAGCAAATAATTTGACTAGGTATTATGAGAGATCAGCTTGACAGTGAAGAGCGCTCCTCTTTTTTTTCTTTTCTTTTTTTCGTGACTGCTCGTATCCGTTTGCAGGAAGTCAATGCTATTCTTGGAGAGAAGCTATCTGCTGAAGATGAGGAGGAAGTTCTAGCAGAATTTGAGAATCTGGAATCTCAGGTCTGTCCATTTTTTATGTAGTCAATTGGTGCTAAAACTTGGTCCATTTCTTTGTGACTAAATGCTCTTTCTGTTGATGACACCATAACTCCTTTGCTGTGGCTATTCCTGGTTAAACTACTAATTACCTTAAATTTTTTCCACCGCAAATAATCATACTTTGTCTACTTATTTTGGGGGGTATACTTCCCTTTCTTGATAGAGAGATAATCAACTGCACTAAAGGATCACCTTCGCTATAGCACGACAACAACTTTATGGAGTTCTAGTATAATCCTCTTTTAGTTTTTAGTAATGCTTTCTCCTATTTGAAAGAAGCAAAAACTTTGCAACTATTGAATACGACACTGTTATAATTCGACCCAGAGGTCTAGATGCCTTTGAAACCTTGAAAGCTATTGTTTTCCCATCCCTTGATATAATGATGACTGTGCATGGAATTTAAGAAAGAGAAGACGACTTGTGAATCGTGTGTTGTATCCTTTTCTAAAGAATTACTCTAATATTTTACCTGACGGTGGAAATATTTGCACAGTTAACACTTCAAGATCTGCCAGAAGTTCCTTCTGCAATACCTTCTGGTGAAAACGTTGAAGAAAAACTGGATCTACCTGACGTACCAACTAAAGCACCAGTCGTTACAGAAGCTGTTATCGAGGACACTCAAGATACTTCAACTGCCGTGTCTGTGCAAAAGAAAGGTTACCATTTTTTCTCTCTTACTCTCGCGCTCACCCTCACTCTTTTCTGAATTATCTATTTTTCTGAGTTTTTGTTCAAATTTTGCACAGTTTTGGAGGAACCAATACCTGCTTGATCCCAACGCAACGTGGTTTATTCATAAAGTTTGAATGGAATTTATCAAAACGAGTATCGAGTTTCAGAATGCTATACAAGTCTTCTCGATGCTAAGAATTTGTTATCTTTCGACGTTTCTGTCTCATCTCTTGTAATTTATGCAGATTGTGGTTGTATTTCTGGGGACCAGATTTGTACAGTGCTTTCATACTCATATCCTATTAGTTTCTTCTAATTCTGGTACTACTTTTGTTGCATTATGCAAAAAACAAAGCTTATTGTTCTTGTTTCTCTTAACATTCTTGTAAACTCACATTTTAGATTTGTCCAAATGAGCCACATGACAACTAATGCCTATTAACCATCATATTATACTAGCAGCGGAAAGCTCTAAACTTCAAAATTGAATTATCATTTTCTTCTATGTTAAATTATATTCTAATTAAATAGTAAATTTAATTTAATCTCTTAGTTAATTATATCATTGCAAAAACCCTAACTTTTTTATCAATTAATGCAAATTTTATTCACCTATAACTTTCTTACTCCAAAAAGTCTGAAGAAATTGAAGAGTACATTTCAAATTCATTTAGATAGTGAAAAGTCTATATGGTCATACTCCAAAAATGTAAAAAAAAATTCATAAATTCTATGAATTATTTTACAATATTATTGTTTTTTTCATTATCTTTAGCTAGCTACTAGAAGACTATTTATGTATTTTCTTAAATTTTTGTCATTTTCTCTTATTTTATTTTAAATAAATTAGTTAAATATGTTGCTAGGTACGGGTGAAGATGAGGTGTGATTCAATAACATTCTTATAATTTATTTTTTATGAAATTAATGTTTCTTCTTTTCGAACTTATTTTTCTCGAGAAAATATTTTTTCGAACATTTATTCTCTCCACAATCCCCCCGAACTCTGCTCCTCTTCCCATGCACGTCCACTCCCTCTGCTTCACTCACTCTGATTTTTTTCTTCTCACAAATTCAAAAGCTTTTTGCAAATTTGACAAATGAATCTGACTTAGAATTGAAATTTTAAAGTGATATTTCATTACATGGATGGAATCAAAGACTATAAGGCATATGGATTGGATCATAATCCAAGTTGCACACAAGCTGCTCGAGAAAAGGTTTATCACAAGGGTACACATAATGTCATTCAAAACAATAATGATGGCTCGTTACGAGAAGAAGAAGGATTATACAATGATGGAGAAGGTTCCCATTTGGTTAATCGAAAGGTTGAAGGCGTTGGGGTTGTAGCGGATGGTTTAGATGATAATCGTCATCATCAATCGCCTTTGGCGGAGTTTGAAGGAACAGGTGGTGGAGTAGGAAGCTTTAAAGTACCAGCTCGTGCGCCTCTGCATCCTGCCCGTCCAACTTACCTTGAGATCAGGCCACATCCCCTCAAAGAAACACAGGTGATGAAAAATGCGTATTTGTTTCATCATTTGACGAGTTTTTAATGAACGAAATCGGGAGTAAATGTGGGGACTATTTTGTTGTTTATTAATCGGCATAATACATAAATATGATCCTTAACTTGGCTTCAACGGACAACTATGCCCTCCAACTATTAATGTTCACAAGTAGACACTTAAACGTGTATAAAATTAAACAAGTAGATACAAATGTCCTACATGACATAATACACGTAGGACGCCATGTAGGATGTCATGTAGGACGAATGTGTCTATTTGTTCAATTTTATACAAGTTTAAGTGCCTACTTGTGCACACCAAAAGTTAAAGGTCATAGTTGCGAATTGACACCAAGTTAAGGGTTATGTTTATATATTATGCCTTAACTAATCTATCTCACATGCAGTAATGGTATTAGGAGGAAGACGGGGTTTATTTTCTTTTGAAAATGGTAATGTAAGTGTTCTGTTTTCATTCTTTTCAGCATTAAGGTTAATAACAAGATAAGAATGTTGGTTAAAACCTATATATGTTGCTCAAAGTCTCCAAATATGATGACACACCCGTATCCAATCCTCTATTTGGAGGGACCCGACATGCACCCTTTGGCATTTTTTAAGAGCCCAAGCAAGGTTAAGATAAGTGATATGGGGGAAGAGTTAGAAATACTTGTAAAATAAAAATGACATCCATGAGATGTGTTAGCTTTTTTCTAGTGCTGGTGGGAGGTAGCTTCGTGGAATTAGTCGAAGTGAATGGAAGTTGGCATGTACAAATACGACAACATACCAATTGTAGTCCTACAAGTGAGGTCTGGGATGTATGCAGACTGTTTCCGATAGACCCTCGGCTCAAAGGAGAAGTTTCCGAAGCATGAAAAATTAATGGCATCCACTCATATGTGCTAAAAATATTATCTTCTTGGCGAAAAACATTTTCTTTGGAGAAAACACTTTGGAAGTGCTAGAATGACTTCTTCAAGAAACATCATACCAAACACAACTAATGAACTATGTTTGTTTGTAGAAATAATGCATACTACATGCCCTTCTACTTGGCTTCAGTTGGCATCTACACCCTCCAAATTTCAGTGTGCACAAATAGATACTTTAACTTGAATAATAGGCACATTCGTCATATGTGCGTCCCACATGACAATTTTCTGTTCTATGTGGCATCTTACATGTATTATGCCACTTAGGATATGTGTATCTACTCGTTCAATTTTATACAAGTTTAGGTGCCTACTTGTTCACACTCAATGTTGGAGGGCATAGATGCTAGCTGAAACCAAGTTATAGGGCTTATTTTAAGTATTATTCCTAAAAACAAAGCTACACATGTTGGGAGCACAGTTTTTGAATGTACAAAAAGGAAGTTGGAAATAAATCAAACAATATTTGGAAATGGATAGGATGTTTTTGATGAGTTATGCATGAGCTACTGTAGTTTTTTCTCTTTATTATCCTTTCACAGTTTCCTTCCAAATTTTAAACAATAATGCAGGTTGGGAAATTCTTGAGGACCATTGTTTGTTCCGAGACACAATTATGGGCGGGACAAGAATCTGGTGTAAGAGTGTGGAATTTTTCAGATCAATATGAGTGTGGGATAGGAATTGGTGGACGGGCAAGGAGAGGGGATGAGGACGCAGCACCATTTTACGAGTCAGCTGATATATCACCAACATTATGCTTGATGTTTGATTCTGGAAATAAATTAATCTGGAGTGGACATAAGGATGGCAAGATAAGGTCTTGGAGAACAGACCAGCCTAATTCTGATGACTCCCCTTTCAAGGAAGGTCTCTCCTGGAATGCTCATCGTGGTCCCGTTCTTTCATTGATGCTATCTTCTTATGGTAATATCTGAATTTTCCTTGCTTATGATCCTACAGTTTTTTCATTCTGATCACCCAGTTGGAATTCTTGTTAGCTTACGTTTCAGTGGAAGAAGTGGTCTTGTCGATTTAATTATCTTAAGGTTGAGATATGTCGGTGCATCTTAAGGTTGCTAAGACTTCCAACCCTTAGAATTTAAATCTTGTTTTGAGTAAGAGGATCTTACTTGTTTGTCAAAATATGATCTTTCTTTCCTAGTAACAAGGAAAATTTGATCAAGATACTAATGTGGTTGCAACGTGTTTTTGAAGATATAAGTTGCACAATTCAAAGAGTCAAGATGAATTGTACATTACTATTTCATTTTTGTTGTAACGCAAACTATGTAGATGAAGCTGAAAATTGCTAGAGTTTCTGAAGTCCTTGTGAGATGAACAAGGGCATAAATTCTGTTTTTTTTGGAATTCTAGTTTGGCTCATAGTACAGCCTTTGTGCTGCTGATTAATACAGTTACTTTCCTAAAAAAAAATAAAAAAAAAAAATAAAGAAGTGTGCTTGCTATGGATCGTATCGGTCCAAAGGTATCTCCAATGATTTGCATAACCGTGCTTCAAGTCATACAATAGCAAGAAACGTAAATACACAGTTTTATAATGCTGCATTTGAAGTGACATATCCAGGTTACAACTTGGACGTTTCTGTCACTTTAGCTTAAACCCATAAATCCATGTCTGCCTCGTTTCTCATTGATTGATCTTAACAATTTGTGCTTCAAAGTTCTATTGTTATATTCTCTTACTGTCTCTGTGAATACCTCCCTAACTTATCTTTAATTTTGCTCCTGATAGTGTTCAAAGGAACGATTTATCATGACTACTCTCTTCTTGGTCCAGGTGATATATGGTCTGGATTTGAAGGCGGTATCATAAAGGTTTGGCCATGGGAAGCAGTGCAGAAGTCTCTCTCTCTATCATCAGATGAAACACATATTGCTTCTTTACTTGTGGAAAGGTCACTTGTTAACCTTAGAAGCCAAGTAACAGTTAATGGTGCATGTAGCATCTCATCTTCTGATGTGAAGTGTTTGCTCTCTGATCATGTAAGAGCAAAAGTGTGGGCATCGGGATCTTTATCCTTCTCGTTATGGTATGTTCCTCTACATTTCTTCCAGATGAATATGACATATGCATTTGTTCTATGTTAATACATCAAAGAAGAGGTAAGAGTTGAGGCTTTTTTTTTTTTGATAATTGCCTAGCTACTAATTACTCTGATAGTTCGAAAACTGCAGGGATGCACGAACCAGGGAACTCCTGAAAGTGTATAATGTAGATGGTCAGATTGAAAATGGGGTTGATATGTCATCTGTGCCAGACCAAGCTGTGGAAGATGAGAGTAATGTCAAGTCTGTCACCAAATCTAAAAAAGAAAAGTCACAAGGAGGTAACTTTTTCCAGCGTTCACGCAATGCTATAATGGGAGCTGCCGGTGCTGTACGTCGAGTTGCAACAAAGGGGTCAGGAGCATCTTCAGAAGATAGTAAGAAAACAGAAGCCCTTGTGCTTTCATCTGATGGAATGATTTGGAGTGGATGTTCAAATGGCTTACTTGTGCAGTGGGATGGGAATGGAAACCGTTTGCAAGATTTCCATCATCATCCTTGTGCTGTTCTATGCTTATGTGCTCATGGTTCTCGAATATGGGTTGGCTATATAAGTGGTATGGTACAGGTCCTGGACCTTGAAGGGAACTTGGTAGCTAATTGGATTGCTCATACCGATCCAGTAGTAAAAATGGCAATTGGGGGTGATTATGTTTTTAGCTTGGCTAATCACGGAGGTATACGTGGATGGACCCTCGCCACTCCAGGACCTATTGATCAAATATTGCAATCAGAAAGAGCACAGAAAAGACATTTATACACCAGACAAGAAAATTTTAAGATTCTGGTTGGCACGTGGAATGTTGCTGAAGGAAAAACCTCACAGGAAACACTTGCAACTTGGCTGAGTTCTGCCATTTTGGATGTTGAAATTGTAGTTATTGGGTTGCAAGAAGTAGCAATGGGAGCCGGTTTTCTTGCAATGTCTGCAGCAAAAGAAACTGTAAGCTATCAAAGTACACCCCTTATATCTCGTAAAGAAAATGAACCTTGCACCTAACTCAGATAAAAAAAAAAAGAACAAACTAGCTCATGAAGTGATGATTCTCCAACACCATTAATATAAGAAAACTACCGCACATTACCTCGACGTTGTGGAAAATTCTATCCCCTGCATGCCAGGGCTAGACATTTGGAGCGTGGATAATATAACATCAGAGTCCAATATAACTAAGAGTTGAGATGAGTTTAGCTCTAATACTACAAGTAAAAGATTTGCTCTCTCTAACACTGTAGATTCTTAGATGAGATGGTCCCACATTTCAACGGGGTATCTTGACGATTGAGGCATACTTATATTTGGACCCATGGGGATCGTGACACCTTATGCTATCTTGATCTTGTCTACTGTGTGCTGTAGGTAGGACTAGAAGGAACATCCAGTGGACAATGGTGGCTGGATGCAATAGGGAAGACTTTGGATGAAGGATCAAGTTTTGAAAAGGTAGGATCAAGGCAACTAGCTGGCTTGCTTATTGCTATCTGGTAAGAACTAGTGTGGTTACTTTAATGAGATATTTTCCAGTTTAGATGAGTTTACTTCATAAAAAAAACCATGCATCATAGAACAACATCTTCCTTCCACTGGCTCCTGCCTATTCATACTACTTAGATATTACTTTCCTGAACATTGTGTAACATTGATCGTTAATCTTAACTTAGGGTGAGAAAAACCCTTCGAGTACATGTGGGGGACCTTGACGTTGCAGCAGTTGCATGTGGTTTAGGACATGCTTTTGGTAATAAGGCAAGTTTTCTTACTGTTAAGAGGTATAACAAAATAATGATCTTGTCATTAGAATTCATCAAGCTATTAAGTGTTCAAATTGGATAAAGGATTTGTTTTCATTCAAGTTGAGGTAATGAAGATGATTGAGATGATAAAACAAGATATAAAGGTCTTCAGCTTCTAATCTAAATTATTGTCATTTTCTTTGAAAAGGGAATGAACTGCCGCAATTTCACGGTTGTACAATTATAATGCAGGGGGGAGTCGGTTTGAGGTTAAGAGTATTTGATCGGATTATGTGCTTCGTGAACTGTCACTTTGCAGCGCATTTAGAAGCAGTCAACCGCCGGAATGCTGATTTCGACCATATATATAGAACAATGGCTTTCACTCGATCTTTTAATCTTCTTGACAATGTTGCTGGTATGCTGCGATACCTGTTTTTGACTTGCTCTCTTGTCTTCTCCACATATTTACTGTGGCTGCTTTACTCTTCTGGCCTGCCATGGATCCTCTCTCTTGCAGTTGGTGTGTCATCCGCTGCTCAAATGCTTCGTGGTACAGATGTATGACGTGGTATTTGTATTCATCAGTTTCATACTATCTTCTTCTATTGAACTAAAGTTTGACTTCCTCTATCTTAGGCTGCAGCAATTAGTCCCGGGAAGGGAAAACCTGACCTTGCTGAAGCTGATATGGTGATTTTCTGTGGGGATCTTAATTATCGTCTTTTTGGAATATCTTATGATGAAGCAAGGGACTTTGTCTCACAAAGATGCTTTGACTGGCTTAGAGAGAAAGATCAACTAAGAGCAGAAATGAAAGCTGGTAAAGTTTTCCAAGGGATGCGCGAAGCAATCATCAAATTTCCTCCAACTTACAAGTTTGACAAAGGGAAACCAGGATTAGGAGGTGAGATATATTTGTAATGAATAATGATTATAACATATGACTCAACATATTACTTTCTTACGCTGCGCCAAATATTACTCCTTGTTTGTCTTGTTTTCCTTTTTAGTCCGTTTAAAAAAAATGTCACTTCCCTTTTTTGGCAACTTTCCACATGGCATGTTTAGGACCACAAGATTCATTTTTTTCTTTATTTTCTTGAATTCAGTGTCAAGACAAAACCAAACAAACAAATTGAAACGGATGGAGTAGTTAAACTGTCTACAGTGTTCTTATGATAAAGATATGTCCAACGACCAGTTTAAGATTTCCCTTTGGGATTGTTGTATTGCTAAATGCATGAAATGTCAAAAACCACTGAAAGACATTTTCGCTTTCCACTTTAGGATATGATTCTGGGGAGAAGAAACGAATTCCAGCTTGGTGTGACAGAGTGCTATATCGAGATAGCCGGGCAGCTCCTTCTATGCCATGCAGTTTAGGGAGCCCTGTAGCTGCTTCCATTTTACAGTAGGATTTCTCAGGGCTTTTTCAAGTAAGTCTTTCTTGCTTCCACTAGAATCTGATTTCACTTATGCGATAGGTACGATGCTTGCATGGAAGTGACAGATAGCGATCACAAGCCTGTGCGGTGCAAATTTAGTGTTGAAGTTTCCCGTGTTGATCGATCAGTAAGGAGACGAGAGTTTGGGAAGATCTTCCAGTATAATGATAAAATCAGGTCTATACTGGAAGAACTGTATTATATACCTGAAGTAGCCGTCAGTACCAGCCAAATATTTCTTCAGAATCAAGAAACATTCAGCTTAATAATTACCAACAGAAGTACTAGACAGGATAATGTTTTTTTCCAAATCACTTGCCAATATCAATCAACTGTCGACAAGAACAAGCAAACATCAGGCTATCGTCCCAGAGATTCCTTTTGCTTTCCCCGTTGGCTTAAGGTGATTCCAGGTCTATGGATTATTAAACTCTTATTCAATGGTTGGATTGGATATTCCTTTTCTCATCATAAAATGGATTAAGGAGAAATTTCGTTTGTACAATACATCTTGTAGTAGCGAGTCTGTGAACGATGCAAAAAGCATATGCTTAACTTCAAGAGTCAGAGTTCACAATACTATAAAATAGAAAATTAGCATGTTATACTTCTCTGTACTGAAAGTAGACCTCTTCTGCAAGCAAGGTCATCTTATAGTTTCATCTGATTCAGGTCATACCTGCGGCTGGCGTGATCAAATCTGGTGAAGATGAAGAGATCTTGGTACATCAGGAAGAGTTCCGTAATTTAGAAAATATTCCTGAAGTTATGTCACCAAGCAAACGGTCCGAGGAAACAAGAGAAGAAGAGGTGTTTTTAATGATCAATGTGAAATCTAGTGGCTCAACGAAGGTAAGAACACATAAAGTACAGCTGAGCTGCCGTTTCTCAACTGATGCAGTACGCATGTTATCAAGAAACAGTTCCGCCAGAAATGAAGGGAGCTCCCATCACAGGTCAAACAGTTCCAGAAGAAATGAAGGAAGCACCAATCAGAGGTCAAATAGTTCCATAAAAAATGAAGGGAGCTCCAGGTCTGCTCTTCAACAGGAGAGCGTGTCAAATGGTTCCAGAAGAAATGAAGGGAGCTCCCACCCCAGATCTTCTCTTCAACAAGAGAGTACCTCTGACATGAATAAATATAAATGACCATCAAGGCTTTCTGGTACCTGGTATCTGCATGAAAACTTTAAAACCTAAAGAAAACAAGGTTCGCCCCCTCCCCTCCCCCCCCCTCAAACTTGGGGTACAGGGAGGGGATGACAAGGTGGAAATCAAACCCTCACTTGTTAAGTGAAAGTTCAGGTAGCCAACGAATTAAGCTACTAAGATTCACCGACAAGAGGGTTCCGAGATAATTTTCTGATGTAAAATTATGGGATTCCCTTTGCTGAGAATGTGCGGTAGGTCTTGCTGTATATACTCGTAGGTGATTAGCGCTCAGAAATCTGGATATAGAACATCAATTTGCTCTTCCATTTTTTCACTAGAATTGTGTTCATTAGAAAGCAGTTTGTTCTTCACCAAAAAGACTTGCTTGTAGAAATGCAGAATTCTACATTCCTTTTCTCTTAGGTAACATTTATTGAAAAGCCAGAATGGGCGTTTCTTGCCCTGCATATATGCTTGCCAATGCAAATAAATAATGCTAGATATGAAGTGATTCTGGTGCCTAAAGATTGGCTCGTAAATGCGAAAAAATGCCTTAAAAATGGTGTGACTATATCTAATGCTTCTCCGACTCAACGTAGAGGTGCTCATAAAGATTTTCCAGAAAAAAATTTCGGGTGCTTCTATATCGTATATGTATATGTTATGATATGTGAAGCAACGAATATGTAAATTGTCTTTGCTTTTGTCAGAAATAAGTATTATCTTATTTTGGAGAAAAATATGATGCATACTTCGTTACACATAATTTGTAAATTATAGGATTTGTCAGTGCAAATAGTTCCCTCCCTCTCATGGTCTGTGCCTTTTGTTTTTCCTCTTTAAATTTGTAGCTTCCGAATATGAATAGCATATTAATTCTATATTTATTTTCTATCTATAATCTATACGAATAAAGTCTTGCGAATGATGTGTATGCTTTAGTTTTCTTTCTATTTGTTGTGTGGTTTTTGTGAATTTTTTTTTTCATTATCGTATGTTATTTGACTCAAATTATTCATATCATTTTATTAGAAGTGTTACCAACTAAACAGAGTTAAAAGATTACATATAATAGCTTTGATGGAATTGATATATTGATGGTAGCTTTAGAGTGATCGATTTTAAACATTACAATATGTCTCTCATCTGTTGTTTCTTGACGCACATTAAAAATATTACTTAACATGATTTGTATAAAATTTTAATTGTTCTAAATTCACATGGAACACACGTACTTTGTACGTGTCCAGAGACTAGTATATATATACAAATAAACGTTGGTATTATTGGCAACTAAAACAGCCACTAACAGTTGTTGCTAAACGACAATGTTAGTGGAAGCTTAACCGCCACTAATTGATCTAAGAATCACTGCTAAACGTAACTAAAAATAACTACTGATTGATATAAGAGTCGTTGCTAAAGTAGTATAGTTGCAAAAGAAATAAGCCACTAATTCTTATTGTAGTCGCCGCTAAAAGAAAGAATTAATGGAACAAAAATGTGCCAAGAATTCACATAACAAACAGCCACTAAATCATATGACAATTATCGCTACATGATTGTATTAATGACAACCAAAATAACGACTAAATCATTAAACTATTGATGCTAAAAGATTGTATTTGTGGTATCTAAAACTGTCACCGCTTAAAATAACTTTTAGCAACTAAAACCAAAGGTTTTAGCGATTTAAGTCGCCGCTAAAAGTCCTTTTTAGTCACAACAGTTAAAATTTTTAGCAACCAAAATTATAGGTTTTAGCGGTGGTTTAGTGGTCGCAAAAAGATTTTTAGTGACAAAAATTGAAGGCTTAGTATAGTCGTCGCTAAAAGTTGCAAATTGGTCGCTAAAAATCTCTTTAGCGGCGACTTTAACCGCACTAAAACTTGTGAATGTCGTCGCTAAAAGTGAGTTTTCGTGGCGACTTTAACCACCGCTAAAAGGTATGAATGTCGTTGCTAAAAGTCTTTTTAGCGGCGACTTTATCCGCCGCTAAAACTTATGAATATCGTCGCTAAAAGTCTGTTTAGTGGCGACTTTAACCGCTAAAACTTATGAATGTTGTCGCTAAAAGTATCTTTAACGGTGACATTATTCGCCGCTAAAACTTATGAACGTCGTCGCTAAAAGTCTTTTTAGTGGCGACTGTAGCTGCCGCTAAAAGTTTTGTATGTCGTCGCTAAAAGTCAGTTTTAGTGGCGACTTTAGCTGCCGCTAAAGGTTTTAAATGTCGTCGTTAAAAGTTTTTTTTAGTGGCGACTGTAGTTGCCGCTAAAAGTTTTGAATGTCGTCGCTAAAAAGTCTGTTTTAGTGGCGATTTAGCTGCCGCTAAAAGTTTTATATGTCGTCGCTAAAAGCCTGTTTTAGTGGCGACTTTAGCTGCCGCTAAAGTTTTAAATGTCGTCGCTAAAAGTCTGTTTAATTGGCGAATTTAGCTGCTGCTAAAAATTTTAAATGTCGTCGCTAAAAGTCTGTTTTAGTGGCGACTTCAGCTGCCGCTAAAAGTTTTGAATGTCGTCGCTAAAAATAACTATAGTGTCGACTTTCTCCGCCGCTAAAACTCATGAATTTGGTCACTAAAAGTGGCTTTTAGCAACAAAAATTAAAGGATTTAGTGACGGCTATAGTCGCCACTAATTCAACTTTTAGCGTCAAAAGTTGATGTTTTAGTGGCATTTACAGTCTCCACTAAAAGCTAGTGTTAGAGACGAGAATTAAAGGTTTTAGCGGCGATTCAAGTCGCTGCTAAAAGTCATTTTAGGGACAAAAAATGAGGAGTTTTAGCGGCAATTGTGGTAGCCACTAAATCATATAAATTAGCCTCTAAAAGAAAGAATAAGTGGAAACTAAAACCGCCACTAATTCCTATAAAGGCACTGCAAAAAGTACATTTTAGTGGCATTAGAAATTGCCACTAGATCATATAACAATCACAGCCAAAAATATATGTTTGGGGCAACTATAATCGTCACTAAAATTGCCACTAGTATTATTATAAGTGGGAAGCCACAAAAGTAAAAGTTGAAATACTATTTTACTCCTACTTTGATTCAAAATGTTATAATATATCTAAGCAATAAAATATTAAATAATAATTATATAATATTAATATTAAATACTAAAAATGAAAAGGTGTTTTAAAACACATTTTGAGAATGTCTCTCCATTGATCTCCAACATAACTTTTGAGCTCTATACAGAATTCTAGGAAAACTTTTGGCTTATAAATAGGTGCATTTGGTAAAATTATTATTGGCAAATACATAAGCTAATTCGTCTTTCATAACTAAGAAGAAAAAAGAAACTGATTTCATCAAACTATACAAAATGCTTAAGCATGGAGATTGCAGATTAAGGTAGAAGGTTGTATTGGAGTGCTTTCTCGCTTTCCGAAGGGTTTACACTTAGTGGTGTCTGTCATAGTAGTATTCTTATTCTTCAACTGTCTTTCTTTTGCTTTCTACCACCAAATGTTTTTATGGTGTTTCGGTTATTGCACTCTTTTGTTGTTGTTGTTGTTTTCATAATAGTTATTACAATAGCATTATATTATATCCGCTTCACTGGCATTTTTCTTTTTTATAGTTACTCTAATTTTCGATATTGTATATGTATAAGCAATGATATGTGAAGCAATGAATATGTACTGTCTTTACTTTTGTCAGAAATAAGTATATATTATTTTTGAGAAAAATATGATGCAAGCTTCGTTATACATAATTTGTAAATTATACGATTTGTCAGTGCAAATACTTTCCTCCCTCTCATGGTCTGTGCCTTTTGTTTTTCCTCTTTAAATTTGTAACTTCCAAATATGAATAGCTTATTAATTCTATATTTATTTTCTATCTGTAATCTATATGGATAAAGTCTTGCAAATGTTGTGTATGTTTTAGTTTTCTTCTATTTGTTGTGTGATTTTTGTGAATATTTTTTATCTTTATCGTAAGTATGTAGGTTATATGGCTCAAATTATTCATATTGCTTTATTAGAAGTGTGTTACCAACAAAACAGAGTTAAAAGATTAAAGATAATAGCTTTAACGGAATTGATTTATTAATGGTAGTTTCAGAGTAATTGATTTTAAACATTAAAATGTGCCTCTCATTTGTTGTTTCTTGACGCACATTAAAAATATTACTTCACATGATATGCATAAAATTGTAATTGTTCTAAATTCACATGGAACATTGCACGTGTTAGGCTAATACACATGAAAAATAAAAAAAAGTCGTGTAAATACTTAAAGTTGTCTGGTAAGTATGAAATTATGCCTTAAAAATAGTGTGACTATATGTAATGCTTTCCAACTCATTATGGAGACCTCATAAAGTATTTCACAAAAAATTCCAGGTGCTCTGAGGCGTTAGATCCATAGGCTAATACAAATGAAAAACTGAAAAAGTTGCGTAATTCCTAAAGATTGGATCGTAAATGCGAAAATATGCCTTAAAATGTGCGACTATATGTAATGTTTTCCCAACTCAATATAGAAGTCCTCATAAAGTTTTTCTAGAAAAAAATTTTGGGTGCTCCAAGGCACCAGATCCATAGGTTAATACACATGAAAAACCATGAAAGTCGCGTAATTCTTAAAAATTGTCTCGTAAATACGAAATTATGCTTTATAAATGGTGCGACTATACGTAATGCTTCCCAGCTCATTACAGGGGACCTCAAAGCTTACTTTTTTAAAAAAATTGAAGCTCCAAGGCGTCAGATCCATGGGTTAATACACACAAAAAAAATAAAAAAGTCGCTTAGTTCCTAAGATTGGCTTGTAAATGCGAAAATATACCTTAAAAATTGTGCGACTATATGTAATATTTCCCTAACTAAATATAGAGGTCCTTATAAATTTTTTCGAGAAAATTTTTTTGGGTGCTCCAAGGTGCAAGATCCATAGGCTAATGCACACGAAAATCTGTAAAATGGGGTATATCTGCTTCGGGCTCATTTGACCTTCAAAATGGGTCGTTTTGGCTGTCAAGGCTAACTATCTCCATAACTCATGTCTTAACGGAGGTACACGAAAAATTTGGGCGAAAAAATGTAAGGATTCTGGATCACCAAAAATCCAACTATAGAATATGAAAATTAGCAAAATGGGGTATACCTGCTTCAGAGCTTGTTTAACCGTTAAAATGTTCTGTTTTGACTATCAGGGCCAACTGGATCCATAGCTAACATACTAACAGAATTCCACAAAAAAATTATAAAGAAGACGTCGAAATCCCAAATCAGCAAAAATCTATGTACTATTATAGTACACAAAAATCAGTAAAATAGAGGGTTTACCTACTTCGGGGCTCGTTTGACCTTCAATATGGGTCATTTTGGCCATCAGAGCCAACTGGCTCCATAGCTAATGTCTTAAAGGACATCCACAACATTATTGGACAAAAAAAACATCGAAATTGAGGATTACCTAAAAAATCGTAGACTATAGCATAAGAAAATTGGTAAAATAAGGGGTTTACATACTGCGGAGCTCGTTTGACCTTCAAAATGATCCGTTTTGGCTTAAGGGCTAACTGAATCCATAGAGAACGTCTTAACAACATCCATGAACAATTTGGGCAAAAAAGGCGTCAGAATTCCGGATCACCAAAAATGACAAAATGGGGTATACCTTCTTCCTAACTCGTTTGACCTTCAAAATGGGTCGTTTTGGAAGTTAGGACCAACTAAATCCATAACTAGCGTATTAATAGAGGTCCGCAAAAAATTTGGGCAAAAAAAATATCGAAATTTTGGATCTCAAAAAATCCATGGACTATAGCACATGAAAATCGGTAAAATGGGGGTTACCTGATTCGGGACTCGTTGCCTTCAAAATGGGTCGTTTTGACCGTCAGGGCCAACTGACTCTATAGGTAACGTCTTAATGGACGCGCATAAAAAATTCAGGCCAAAAAGACTTCAGATTCTGGATCACCAAAAAAGATCCTCAACTATAGCAAATGAAAATTGGTAAAATGAGGGGTTTACCTACTCTGGGGCTCGTTTGACCATCAAAATGGTATGTTTCAGGGCCAACTGGATCCATAGATAACATCTTAACGGACATCCATGAAAAATTTGGGCAAAAAAGACATCAAACTACGGATCATTAATATTCCACGGGCTATAGTACTCGAAAATCAACAAAATGGAGTATATTTGCGTTGGGGCTTGTTTGACCTTCAAACTGGGTTATTTTGACCGTCAGGTCCAACTAACTCCATAACTAACGTCTTAACGGAGGTGAACCAAAAATTTGGGCAAAAAAAACCTCGGAATTTTGGATTGCCGAAAATTAATGGACTATAGCACACAAAAATCGATAAATAAAGGGTTTACTTACTTCAGGGCTAGTTTGACCTTTAAAATGGGTTGCTTTGGCCGTCAAAGTCAACTCGCTCCATAGTGAACGTCTTCACAAACATCCACAAAAAAAAATTGGCAAAAAAATACATCGATATTCTGGATCATTAAAAAAGATTGTTGACTATAGCACACGAAAATTGGTAAAATAAGGGGTTACCTACTCCGAGGCTCGTTTGACCTTAAAAATCGTCTTTTTGGCCGTCATGACCATTTGCCTCTATAGATTTGTTTTAACGGACGTCCATGAAAATTTTGGGCAAAAAGTACGTCGGAATTCCGGATCACCAAAAATCCATGTGCTAGTACACAAAAATTTGCAAAAACCGATAAACCGAACAAAGAATATCTTATTGGTTTGTTATTGGGGTTAGCATATTTAAAAATCAAAAACCGATAAACCGAACCGATAATATATAAAATTGAACCGAACCGACCCACACCCCTATACGTAATACTTCCCTAACTCATTACCGAGGTCCTCATAATGTTTTTTCAGAAAAAGTTCAACGTGTTCCAAGGTGCCGGATCCATAGACTAATATACACAAAAAAAACTAAAAAAAAACGTGTAATGTCTAAAAGCTGGCTCGTAAATGCGAATATATGCCTTAAAAAGTGGAGTGACTATACGTAATGCTTCCACAACTAATTCCGGAAGTCCTCAGCCGAGTTTAAGCTTGAATGTCTGTTTACAAGCTCAACTTTCATAGAACTATCTCTTTCTCAGGGTTTTTTTTCTTCATGTTGGCAGAATTCTAACAAATGATGGCAGCTGAAAAAGATTGGACTTTCATGATGATAGGAAATAAAAAGAGGCTATAATGAATTATACAATGACACCATTTTGTTTGATGAACTTAGAAGTTGATCAGGTATATAGGCATAAAAATAAATAGCAGCCATCCCCACATTCTTGTAACCAGGTTGCAATCTATGTACTAATGCTTCATTTTGAACTTCCAAGAATGATGCTGCAGCGACTGATATCGCTCCGATATTATTGTCAATCTATTAGAACTATAGATCCCTTTCATACTTTTACCATTCTGAATCTGATTCCATTTCAGTGTTGTTGAACTTCATGGTTGAGAATTGCTTGTAATTTCAGTTACCGAGCTCTGCGTTTGATGCCATAGGCAGAACCTATACTGCATACATCCTCTTGTAGTTCTCACTGCATAGCTCTTGATCTGATGCGACAGACATTGGGAAAGAACGTGAATTAGTCTCAGTTCTTCGAATGCTCCTCAACCTTGATTCTTCTAACCTATGTTGAACCACACAATAGCACATGGAGCCAATTGTAGTGAGCATGATTATGCAGCCAACCACAGTTGCATACACAGCAAGCCATCTTTCCTTAGATCCAACCACTACATAACTAAGAGAGATAAAGGCGACTGAGATGAAGAGACAAGCTGCCCACATTAGCTTGTTTATCCAAAACATGAGTCGTTTCTTTGCTTTCTGTTCAATCACGACAACAGACGTCTGGACCACAACAACAGCAACTGAAATGAACAATGCCATGCTGTCAAACAAGAAGAAGATTATGAATGCTGCTTTTCTCCCTATCTGTGCTTCTCCAAGCGAAAATCCATCTTTTTTCTTTTCAACATATTGCCCAGGTACAGTGAAGATAGCAGCAAAAGCAACAGTAGCAATAAGGACAGCAACAACCGTTGCATTATTGATGGCGTTGTTAAGACCACTAATGTGGAGCTTCTTCACCTTCATTGCAATTTTTCGTACTTTGAAGCCAGTCTGCCGACTCTGTTGGAGCTGAGAGTGCACATCATGTTTTATGTCACTGACAGTCTGCTTGAGCTGCTTTGCAGGACCGGCTGGCTTTCCATGATCTTTGGAATGGGTAGCTCCGGCTTCTTTCAAAATAGAAACAAGCTCCGGAGTTCCAAACTTTTCTGCAATCTCAAGAACTGTTTCTCCAGCCTTATTAAGGGTGTTAAGATCAATGCCCTCAATTGATATAAGACATTGTACCATCTGCAATTACGCATAGCATAGTGTTACAAAGGATGCGGAGTGTCCTTGATTGAACATGTAAAACAAAAAACATTGTACCATCTGCAAGTACACGTAGCAGAGAGCACCCAAGGGTGTCGCCAAGTGGCTATTTCCAACTTCTACATTAAGTCATGAATGAAATACTCCTTTTTGGTTTCTCTTGTGGAAAAACACAATCATAAAAATAAGCTTCTGAATAAGGACCAAAATGATGGTACATTTACAAAGAATGCAGTTTATCTGTGTCAAAGTTTCTATATAAAATTAAAAGTAACGGACGCTGACCAAATCCCTGCAAATCATAGAATAAGGACCAAAATGATGGTACATTTACAAAGAATGCAGTTTATCCTGTTTGGAGGACACGATACATGATACTAAAAGATTAAGTGTTTCTGAATGTTCCTTCTCTTTAGATACATAACTATCCAGAAAGGAAACTGGAACTTATCAGTAAGTCATTTGAATAACCATTCCATGGCACGACAATGAACTCACCCTTGGCCTGCCCACGATCCCTCAAGTTTGTGATTTCCATCTTGATTTTACCAAATAAACAGTATTCCCTTGATCTACCAGCATTTTTCATCAAGATATAGAACACTTCCCACATTGCCTCACACATAAAACAAATCTCAAGTTTACGGAAGATGCTTTACAAGAAAAAACAGGTTAAACAAACAAACCTGTATTCGTCCCTTTCTTGTTGCAATATGAAGTGCTGTGTTTCCTTTGTTATCTTCCAAGGCCAAAACAGCAGGATTTGGTTTGATTAATTCGAGTACGATGTCAACATTTTGTCCCTTTGCAGCCATGTGCAAGGCAGTCTGGCCTTTTTTATCATTTCTAAAGCCAATTTCAGGATCCTTGCTAAGAAGGGATCTAACTATCTCCAAGTGTCCCATTCTTGCTGCTGTATGTAGCACAGTCTTTCCGTTGTTCCGAGCTATCTTAGCAAGGTTAGAATCAATCTCCAGAAGCATATTTACTACATGAATATGTCCCTGTGCAGCTGCAGTGTGTAATGCTGTAGAATTCGACGAATCTGTGGTCATGACTAAGTTCGGAAAGGAATGCAGCAGTTCCTGTAGTACATCTGCAATTTTATACGAAAAAGTGTTTACGAGTACAAGTTAGAAATTAAGGAACTAACTGAATTCATGTTTAACAAGTATCCACAACAAGCTTGAAACAACAATAATACTCTCTCCGTCCCAATTTAAGTGTCTTACTTTCCCTTTTGATTTGTTCCAAAAACATGTAAATCAAGACTTGACCATAAAGTTTCATTTTTATTGTCACCAAAAACATATAAGCTCTAGTGTTAGGATCGAGGTTCCAGTTGATTTTTACAGTTTGATAGAAACAACCCAGTACGACATCATTGAGACTACATGGAGAAATGTACTATAGAAAACACAACGCTTTTATGTGTTTCGGTCATCAGACATATGTCCACAGACGGATAGAAGTTTGATTCTGAAAACTAAGATCTAGGATAGAAGTTGCAGACTCTAGTCACCATCAATATTGGGAAGCCAGGTGCACTACAGCTCCTGCTATGTGCGGAGTCCGGAGAATGGCAACACCACAAGATTCTATTGTACGCAACCTACCCTGCATTTCTGCAAGAGACTATTTCCACGGCTTGAACCTATGACCTCCTGGTCACATGGCAGCAACTTTACCAGTTACGTCAAGACTTCGCAGAAATAAAATTTCATGTGAAGTATGCATCTCATTCATGAAGTTCACACTTTTACTGGTAATTTTTGCTTTGAAACCAAATCTGGAAAGATATTCTGATGAACCACATGTAATATCAAAACTGAATCGAGATGCGAAAGAATCTACATTCTCTATTCCCTAAATTAGCCTAATTTGATTTTTCAAGAATCGAAGTCGATTTGCTTTAGAATTAATAGAGGAACTCACCAAGATGACCCTGCCTTGCTGCAACATGAAGTGTATCATAACCATTATTCGCCACAATAGAAGCAATTTCAAGGTCTAAATGTTTCAAGAACTCTGCAACAACCAAACTATGACCATTCTCAGCAGCAACATATAAAGCAGTCTCACCCTCTTGGTTTTGCTGACATAACAAATCTTTAATGCCTTTTTCATCGAACTTCTGAATAATTTCTTTCACCTTCCCTAAATTACCAGCTCTAGCTGCAAGATGCAACGGGGAATCCCCACGTTTCCCCGGTGAATCCTTACCCCTTTTCCTCTCACCACCAAAACTCATTTGCCTCTCCATTGCTATCCTAAAACTTTTCTGTTTTTCCATTATTCCTATAAAGCTCTTCTGCTTCTCCATTGCCCCGTTTCGAAAACTTTGCTGTTTTTCCATTTTTGCACCCTGGAAACTAACCTGTTTCTCCATGATCATAACCCCCAATATCCTAATGGATTTCTTGTATATTAGACCAAAAATAACAACCTTCTCCACTTTCAAGAACTACAAAGATTGAGACTTTTCATCATTATCAATTCAATTTGGAAAGGGATATACTAAGTTACAATAACAACAACATAGTACATACCCCGTGAAATCCCACAAGCAGAGTCTGTAGAGAGTAGAATGTAGGCAAACCTTATCACTGCCTCACGGAAACATCCGAAAGATGAAAGATCCTCAGCTCGAGTAATCCCACAAGTAGAGTCTGCAGAGAGTAGAGTGTAGGCAAACCTTACCACTACCTCATGGAAAAATCCGAAAGATAAAAGATCCTCAGCTCGAGTGCAGCAAATCCAAATACAAAGGGATATACTAAGATACCAAAAATTATCACCTTTCCCACATTTCTAGCTAAGAATCTATGGCACAAACAAAATTTGAAGCAAATTTAAAGAACCCTTTATACTATTAAGTCTTGGAGCTCTCTACTAAATCACAAGTCCAGAAAAAAACAATCTTTACAGTGAACTTACAGAACTAAAAAGCATATCAAGAACTCAAATCAGACAAAAAAAAGAACCTATCTTTCAACAAACATAAGGCTCAAACTTCACTATTGATTACCCCCAGAAGCTAAAAATCAGATGAAATCTTGAAAAAAAACCAAAAATATCAAGAACAGGAAACACAAGTAAAAACAAAAGAGCAGTATAAAGCAACAAAAGGGTCACTGAATCCAATGGTTTTGCCCACTTTTTGTTTTTGTCAGCCTCTTTTAAAGTTAAAGTATTTACTAATACTAAAATTCCCATATGAAATAAATCAACAGAAAAAACACTCCTTTTTTTACTTAAACAGGCTTTCTTGTTTAACAATTTGTTTTAACACTCGAGTTTTCCTTAGTGATCAATGAAATAATCAAAAAACTATGATATAAATTAAATCAAAAGTTGAGATACGTGTAAACTGACTCAGATATCGCGATTAATGAAAAAAGGGCAAGTTGTTGGTCTCGATTGATGTTATCTGTTAACATCAAAACGTGCACTAAAAGACAGAGATTACATTATATACAGCAATGGGGGGGGGGGGCCATTGGCCATTTGTTATATTTGCTATATTCTTATGCAAGCTCATGAATCATGAGATGATAAGATAATTGGTGGGGCCCCATCTCATATTTTGGGTCCCACAATGTGACACAAGAGAGAAGAAGAGTCTACCTAACATTTTGAAGGGATAATAATCGATCAGGATCGTGATAGAGTGGTATATTCTTTACTAGAGTTTTTACGTTCGAGTTTTCGTGTTTTTTCCTTCATGTGGAATTTTCTATGGCAAATATGAATTTACTTAGATTCTAAAAATACTGAATATCGTATTATCAATTAGTAAAAATCGTAAATCATTTTTCTTTTCTTTGAAATTCTCATTTTATTATTCACTTGTAACTCAGAACTTAAGATAGTGTCATGTGAGGCACGTAGTGAAAAATATAGTAAATTATAATTATCGATCAATTGAGTTACTAAAATTCTCTCGATAACCAAAATGTACAGAATTTTAGGAGGGACATTCTGACACGCCTGAATGTAAGCATGTCTTTTCTTGGATTATTGAAAAGATTCCCATTTCTTTGATATAAAAAATAATTTTGGGCTAAAATAGTTTGAACTTTTTTTTAATTATAGTGTGATGTTATTTATTTATGGTTAAGTTTGTAATTTAAAGTTTCACTGCATTATGTAACTTTTTGTCTAACTGTCAATATGGAACTTTGTTCGAAATTTAATAATTTTTTTTCTTTTTATTTTTCTCATTATGTATCATGAATGAGCTTATATGAGATAAATTGTGTATTGTAAATTTATCTACGTAGTATTTATAATCATCAAAAAAAAATTGTATGTGTTTCTAAAGCTATGAGTAAAGATAGTAAACCTACACAAGCAAAGGCACTAAATTGGATCGCTGGCCATTACTTTGTCATATTCATACTTGTATTGTTGAATAATTGATTTTGATATTATTTATTCGTCATATCAAACGATCCTGGCAAAAAATGTATCGATTATTTATACTAATAATTACATGTTAAGTCCTTTGATTTAGTGTTTTTATAACATCAAGACCCTCGTGGGACTAATTTCAGTTTAACAAATTTTACACAATTTAGGAGTCCCATTCTGACATGCCTGTCTTTTTTATAAATAAAAAAAAAAGGATTCCTCTTCTTTTTTATTGGTAAATATATTTTTTTTCTTTATGTTTATTTCTATAAATAAAATTATATGAGTCGTCTAAACTTCTAATCTTTATTTCTTTCGTTATATTTTAAAAGAAAGCAAATTTGTGTTTTGCTTCCTCGAATTGACGTAAAAGACGGAGATCTTTCCAATCAGAAAGCTCCAAAAATATACTCATCTTTCCCATTTTATTGGACACTTTTTGTTTTACGAGAATCAAATGGTTTAACTTTAACCAGACATTTGCTTTGAAATATTCAATTTTTTTGAAATTAAATTTATATATTTGTAAACTATGTAAAGAGTAATATAAGTCACAATAATTGATAATTCAAAATGTGAAAAGAATTTATGAAAAACTTACGGCTAAAAATAAATTTGTTTAAATCTCGAAATGCGAAAAATGTCACATACAAAAGAAACTTCAAAGATGACACAAAAGGCAAATCTTTTATTGTTACGATTGTAAAGGTTCTATGGAACTCGTTCACAAGAGAATCAATAAACTTTCCCCTTGTATAATTTAACATAGCAGAAAATGATAATTCAACTTTGAATTTTCCACTTTTAGTATAATATGATATGATACGATACGATACTCCATTCCCTACTACCAATAATCTCCACAAGAACAAATACCATCCTGAAAATGATGATACCTGATTGGATCTCTTATGACAATGCTTCTATGCTCTATCTGTGCCAAAAGTTTCACAAATAAATGACAATCCCCACATATCCTTAGATTTTTCCTGATTCTAATGGTCTTCTCTCTAGACAGGCTTAGTATACCAAAGGCAACAGCTATTTTCTCACTGTGATACAGAAGTGAGTCTTCCATCTGTTCATCTTCAAGATCTTGCAAGACAAAGTTTGTATCTGGAACATATCCCACCTCTTTTAATCTCCAAATAATCTGATTTAGCTCTTTGTTGATTTCCTCTTTTCGTGGATGCGAGTTGTCTCCCATTATAAAAGCATGGATTTGTTTGTTTACTTCAATCCAGCTGCATCCTGGTTCCTTCTTTACTCTTCTTTCCTTCATGGACCTTCTCAGGTCCATAACGTCTTCCCATTTTTGAGTACGAGCATATATGTTAGATAGTAATATGTAAGTTCCCGCGTCACTTGGATCCAGCTTTATAATTTGTTTGGCTGCATACTCAGCTAAATCCATGTTACGATGTACTCTGCAGGCACCAAGCAATGTTCTCCATGTCACTGCATCTGGTTCACATTCCATTTCATGGATTAGTTTCACCGCTTCATCTAGCTTTCCAGATCTTCCAAGAAGATCAACCATGCAGCCGTAGTGTTCTCTTCCTGGATCAATACCAAAGAGCTTCTTCATTGAGTGGAAGTAAAATTGTCCATCTTCTACTAGTCCTGCATGGCTACAAGCGAATAAAACTCCAAGAACAGTGATGTAGTTTGGTCTGATCCCTGAGACTTTCATCTCCTTGAATAATTCTAGTGCTTTTCTGCTGAAACCATTCTGAGCGTAGCCTATGATCATGGTACTCCAGGAGATTACGTCCTTCTCTAACATCTGACTAAATATTCGGTGGGCATCTTCCAAATTGCCACACTTGCAATACATGTCCAAAAGTGCATTATCAAGGATTAGGTCCCGCTTGAACTTGAGTACATGAACATGGACCTGCCTTCCAACTTCTAAAAGTGCTAAACTAGTGCAAGCTCTAAGAGCACTTGTCAAGGTCGACTGATCAGCTGAGAATCCAGCTCTCTTCATTCTTTTAAACAGAGTCAAGGCTTCATCCCCATCACTGTTTTGCGCAAATCCACCAATAATGGAATTCCACACGACAAGATCCCCAGTCACCATCTCATTAAAGGTGCACATTGCACACTCGAGTTGACCCATTTTGGAGTAAACGTCAATAAGAGCACTTCGGACAAATACATCAGACTCCAGACCAACTTTAAGTAAGCTACAGTGGAGCTGCCTAAGATTGGAAAGGTCATCACAAGCTCTCAGAACAGAGGAGTAAGTAAACATATTAGGTTTCACGCCATCTCTCATCATGAAGATCAAAAACTCCAAAGCCTTGTTATTGATCTTAGCACTAGAGTAGGCAGCTATCATGGTAGTCCAGGAAACAACATTCCTGTCAGACATTTGATCAAACAAAGCCTGCGCTTCATCCAACATGTTAAACTTCACATACATATTCATAAGTGTGTTGACAAGGAAAGTTTTAGGCTCATAACCATTCGAGAACACATGCTGGTGGACACGTTTACCATGTTCCACTGCGCCACGAGCCAAACAACACTTAATGAGTTCAGAGTAGGTGACAGCATCAGCCCATATCTTTTGAATTTGCAAGGCATTCAATGCGTTCATTGCCCTTGGAAGATCCCTCGCATAGCAATAAGTAGTGAACTCATCGAGCAAATCACTACATTTGATTGGTACTCTCTCATTCTTCCACTGAATTGTTGCACCAGAGCAACAACGCAGATGCTGAAACAGAAGTGGTAACAATGGACCAGAAATAACCAATCCACGTACTGATATGACGTTTTCTTTGAATCTCAATAAGGTTTTCATCTCATATTATGCCGTAGGACTCTGAAGATTGAATAAAAACTGAACGATCTCTGTAAGACAAATAGTAATTGCCTCCTTATTCTCTTTGAACATTCCAAATGGATAATGAACAGATTTTTTTCCCCTGTTTCAGCAAATTCATATGAGGGCAATAAATTCTACAAGATCAGATTTTTTTCCCCTTCTGACTGGTTAACCTTTACCCCTTTGACAATCAACTTATGTTCAACCCTAATCAATACAAAGAAAGTCAAAATTGATAAAGCAATTTTCTTTGGAGCATATAATCAAACAAGTTGTAGGCATAAGCAGAAATTAACAAATCAGCAAATAGAAGCCCTCACACTTCACAAAAATGAAACAGTGACACAAAGATTCAGTGCCAGCAATATCAAGATTCCGTTTTTTTGAAACTAATAATGTTGTCTGACTCCAGCTGCCACTATTTGGAGATACTGAGGAACAGTTTTTTTTGGACAATGAACATAAATCATGTATTAGTTAACTTCTGAGAAAATGACAACAAATGGTCTATTATGTTTTGTATGTGTTTATAATAATCCCTTAAATATACTCATGAACAATTTGGTCCGTTTGAGTTTTTCTTTTGAGTGACAAAAAAATATTTCTTGTTTTGAGTTTTTCTCAAGTGACAAAAATATTTCTTATTTCGATTATCTTGATTGAATCGAGTTGTTCATGCTCTAACTAACTAACTCGTGAAATGAATTCGAGTTGCTCATGCTTTAACTAACTAACTCGTGAAATGTGAATCAGATGCAATGAACGTGGACCAACTTGTGCACAATAACTATTCAATTGAATATCTGTTACGTACCACCAGCATTAATATCGAATAGGTGCCTTGTATAATTATGCACAAGGTCACATGGGCTGGCTACTTAAATTTGGCCCAAAATTGGCTTTGAGTACCACCAATTTGTTCCAGAGAGTAGCTGCATAACAACCAGTAATCACAATTACATAACACTACTAAAAGTGTTACACATTATAGCTCCTGTTGGAATGGAAAGGAAAATTTCACAGCAATTAAACTGAACTGATATCACAAAAGATTCTTATGTATGCAAGGAAGCGTGTCCGTTCGTACAAAAATCAGTAGAAACTGTATAATACATTCATACTAAAAGATCTCCCTTGCGAATAAAACGTTGGTCACACGCACCCGGAATTTAATCAGAGAAAAGGTACAGAAAGCCTAGAAAAAAGTTATAAATACTATGCTCCATTCTCTGTTGAGATGTTTTTCTGAGCCAATATCTTTTCTATTATCATCTTGAGTGCAGGGGCACTTGCCTGGCATTTATCATCCGAAAAGCATGATCTTCCTTCTTCGGCTGCTTTACATAGCTGAGGATCCAGTGGTACTTTTCCAAGAAACGAGATACCCATATCGTTGCACATCTTTGCAGCACCTCCACCACTGGTATCAAAAACTTCACTACAAGCAATCAAGTTCAGCATTTCTGGGGCGTTCTCTCTCATATAAGACATGGCCCACTCGGTCATGTCTTTCTGCTCGCCAGTCTCTGTCATTCTTGTGAATTTCAACTCTGAGAGTGGCTGGGAAAGACCACTCATGTTCTCAACAACGCCAAGAACCTCCACCCCAACTTTCTTGCAAAAACTAACTTCTTTCCTAACATCTATGAGGGATACCTGTTGTGGGGTTGTGACTATAACTGCGCCATCTATTCCAGTTTCTTGGAGTGATTGAACGATTGAAATATGTTCATCTGACGTCCCAGGTGGAGCATCAACCACGAGGAAATCAAGCTCTCCCCAATCAACATCTCTGAGGAATTGCTTAATTAGAGCATTCTTGCGAGGCCCTCTCCATATGACAGCTTCATCAGGGTTGGGGAGCATGAAACCAATTGACATAACCCCAAGGTTAGACTCAACGTAAATAGGTATCCATCCAATATTACTCTGGTGAATCTCTTGTCCTTCGAGACCAAGCATCTTTGGGATGCTGGGGCCACAGATATCAATGTCAAGGAGACCCACTTGAAAATCCATAGCTGCCAATGCAAAAGCAAGTTGCGCTGAGAAAGTACTCTTACCAACTCCACCTTTGCCAGATAAAACCAGTATCTTGTGCTTCACAGTTGCCATTCTTTCTACTATTGCAACCAAGTCTGCACGAAACCATCAATACAAAACCATCGGAAATGAGCACCATGTACCACAGGTAAAAATAAATAAGGGGAAACCAACAGCCGGAAAATACCGCATGTATTGAAACTCAGATAGGTCCCAACTTGGTCAATTGAACAATCTAGTTAGTATTACACTATATATCAACCACTTTATCATATCAATTCTGGATAACCTAGCTCTCAGTATCAAACAAATTATCCTTTAGAAAGTGCAACCAACAATCCCCCCAAACTTCCCTTTGCTACTCGTTACAATATAGTTTTTTGCTACTCGTTGCAGTGTACTATGCATACAAGAAAGAGCAACTTAAGTTACACCATATCTACACAAAATCATCAGATCGAAATTAACATACCAAAACAACAATTCAAAAATTAGAAAAGGTAACATTGAAATGGATGATAGATACCTCTTTCCAAGAGGTGCTTGATTTTATTTAGAGATTCTAGTGTGTGAACATTAGAACATTTGTCTGCTAGTACTCATTCTCTTTTCTTACTAGTACTCATTCCAAGCTAATGCTTCAAACTTTTTAACTCGTTCCTAAGTTAATGGTTTTACTAAGATTCCAACATAACTAATTTAACTATCCATTCTTTGTGCCTTTAAGGTACTTCATGAGCACAGTTATAGACCCTTAGGACTAACCACAACCTGCCAAACTCAGGGATAATATGTTCACTTCTCTAAGCTTATCCACTCAAATACCAGCTTTTGCGTACATGTTCAACACCCAAACATGCAACCTAAGTTCAAGTCCCTCAACCTTCGCCACTTGAACTAAGCCCGCGGAGAGAGTAGAGTCCGAATTCATCAATAGAGTACACAATTTCTTCTTATTTACAATGATTGACTTTATGTTCAAGGGTGTGTTGAAAACCATCACCTTTTCTTTGTTTCTATCACCTAGACACCCCCTCAACCTGACGTACATCGGGAAAAGCACCCCATTCAAATCAAAATAGATCAAGCACCTACGACTAAGGGGAATGATAGGCTGACAATAGGGTGAGACAATCTTAAAATACGAGCCCAGTACACATCCCACAAGCTCAGGAAAACAAAAAAGGAACTCAATAACATCCTACAGTCACAAAATTAACACCCAATATCACAAATATATGAAAAACAAACTCAAAAAAGTATCTTTACACACGAAAAAGAAGCAAAACAGTAACCTGGATCAGGTCCTTTAGGAGCAGTAGCACAAATTTCTTGATTAGGGCATCCTTTACAAGAATCAGATTTTCCTGCTGTTTCAGATTGTGGACCTGGGCAATCTGAAAATTTACAAAAAAAAAAAAAAAGAAGCTTAAAACACTGAAATCAAAGAATAAAAATGCAAACTTTAAGATTAAAATCAAGAATCTACATACGTTCAGGAGCATTCTCTGGGATTTCACCGTTTTCCATCTTCTTCAACCGCAACAACAAGTTCTAAATAAAAATTTAAACTTTAATAAACTAACAAATTATGCAGATTCAGAGAAATTGCTGTAAATTTGTCTAACAGGATTTAGGGCTATGGAGCTTTTATAAAGAAAAAATAAGGTTTTATACCGCCTTTGACTCTTATTTTTTGTTTAGTCCTTGTCTTTCGTGTGTTAAGAACGAGTTATTTCAAATTAATAATTTTGAAATAATTAATTTTAAAAAAAATATTTTAAAATTATATATTTAGATATTTTTCACCGGCATAAATATCAAATAGGTGTTAACTGTTATCCTCGGCGTACCTTTGATCCGTTGACGAGAGCCCTTCCACACGGGACTCCCAAATCACTATGGCCGACTTTTGTCTCTGTTCGACCAGTCACTCTCAGCCAACCATCGTATTGTAAAAATTGGATAGATTCGATCTATAGTCATTAGGGCCTCATACAAAGAAAGACACTTTTGTAAATTATATATATATATATTAAATTAGTAGGGATGTATTTACTTTATTATCTTTATTTCGTAAATATATGAATTTAAAATTTTGGGTGAGAAAGATGGATATTTAACATACTTTTTATTTTGTATTTATATACACCTTTTTCGTTTGCATGTGCAAGTTTTGGAACATAATCTGTAAATTGTTCTTATAGGAACGTCAATTTCAATATTTATTATAACTATATGAATTAGTAAATTCAATAATATATTAACATTGTATTTAAACTTCTATCACCAAGCTTTGATAGCTTAGTTCTCAATTCGAACGTGAAGTTGACACTCATCTCAACTAATGCATCAGCTACCAATACAATAATAAAATAACTCGATCCACCAAGACTTGAAAAAAGAAAAACTCAAGCCTCCACAATCCTCGTGATTCTCAACTCATGAGTCCTGAACCACTAGATCACAACCTTGGACGTTAAACAAACTCTTCATATAGAAAAGTTGCTAAAATCATCTTAAGAGGTTCAAGTCACAGCATTGAGAATTACTATAACCAAATTGCTTATCAAGAATAACATTTCATATGCCCTACTTCAAGAACAAACAACTGCTTGCTCTAGAAAGAAACTTCAAGCAAGAATATCTTAAATTCAAAATTGTTTAATCTAAACTCAAATTGCAAGGAATCTTAATATAATCTCGGCGCTTAAAACAAAAATATGGGGAACAAACAGATCAAGAGAAATCTATTGCTAACTATCTACTCTTCCTCAGCAATTCTTCCCTTCTCGCTGACGTAGATACCATCAAGGAACTTACGGATATCTTTGTTCTTCACATGGCATTTCTGTCGAAAAAATAAAGAAGGTTTAAACTCAGGATGCAAGAAGTTGAAATTCACTATAAAGAGTAAGCACACATTACAGTAAAATTGTAATTAACAGAAAGAAAGGGAGCTTTACTTGGTTTATCAGGGCAGCTGATCGTGAGACAAGTTCAATGTCATTTCCATCCAAAACCAACTCATCCTTAACTTTCTCTGAACGGACAACAGTGACACCGTCAAGCATATCAACTTTCCTCACCTGATACAGTCCCAGCAAACAAGTCAGTCTCTAACAGGCTTACACTTAATTTACATTAACAAGTGTAAGAGCCAAAATGTAAACATTCACAAGGTTATTTAGATGTCCATCAAGCAGAAATCTGAGACAACTATGTGATGAGGACGACAGCATTCAAATTACTAAACACCAACACCAAGCACAGTAACACAGTCAGAAGAGTGAAGATTTACATTGAAAGATCAGCCTTACATTCTCTAATTTTAAAAGAAGAGAGTAGTAAAATATACCAATCAATCTAGGACAACTTTTCTTTTGCTATGACCTACTAGGAGAAAACAGTTAAAAGGAAAACACTTAAAATACCTTCTTAAGGGTATAATGTCATTTTCTTAGTACCCTTTTCACCGCTTGTATAATCTTGAAACAGCATTATCAATACAATAAAGCACATTGAAAGTTCATACTAGATAATCATGGATACAGTAAACCATCGTCAAAAGACATATAAAAAAAGCACATTGAAAGTTCATACTAGATAATCATGGATACAGTAAACCATGGTCAAAAGACATATAAAATCAATGATATTAGACTATTAGTCTTGCGAGGTGACCTACACATGCTAAAGGGATGGATAGAGTCAAATTTAAGCCTCGTGAACTAAGGGCAGAAATGCTTCTCAATGCTTTTTCACTTCCTATTTGAAAAGTCATCACCAAACAACTAATAAAATAGAAAAAGGCATATCGAAGTGTATTTGGTAGGCATTAGTATCTAGGATTGGGGAAATTGAATTCTCCAAGGAAAAAATTTCCACCAAGGGAACAAATTGAGTTCCACCCATTAGTTGGAGAAGTCACTTTCCCTCACAAACATCTCAACTCCTACAACATATCACTTGCTTAAATCAGAACTTAGACATTGTTAATACTATGTTGCTCGGACTATTCAAAAAAAGTTGACAGGTTCGTCTTAGATCCTTCAAATGTAGTGCATTCATCGAAGGACTAAACGCAGGTGGCAGCATTATTTACGAGAGTCTGAGCAACATAGCTAGAGTATATCATCAAAAACCACTATCTTTAACCTTATATAATGCACATTATAGGTTCAAACAAGTACCCTATAAACCAAACACATGAAAATGATCCAGAACCATAAGCTAATTTCCTCAAAAAGCACTTTCCTATTAACCAAACAAACTCGATAGGTATATAACAGCACCATGAATAATCAAAATACTTAAAAGCAGAGTTAAACAAACAGAAATTCAATTAAATTATCATCAAAAAGCTAAATACATAACCAAAAAAGGGGAAAATTAACCTTTTTCTCGCCGAGAAAGTTACGGATCTCAATGGACTTGTTCCCGCCGGTAATGGAAGCATTGATAGGAAAATGAGCATAGACAAAACGCATCTTGTACCGGTACCCCTTAGTAACACCAGTGATCAGATTCTCCACATGACTAAGTGCTGTACGAATAGCAGCAGTAGCTTTACGAGAACTAAACCAAGCATCAATTTTGAGCTTCTTCTTCCCAGTTTCTTCATCCTTAATGAGCTGAAAATCGAGATTTAGATGCTTAAAGTTTCTGGTAAGCTTTCCTCTTGGCCCTTCGATTTCAATTAGCTTTGCTTTCACTTTGATTGTTATCCCGTCTGGGATGTCCATTGTTTCCGATGAGAGAATAGTCTTCATTTTTCGTTTTCTTCTCTCTCCGTCGGCGGCGGCGTTTCAGTGAAAGAAAGCAAAACCCTAAAAAGAGATTTGATGTAGATGGTGAATTAGGGATTTTAATAAACCTAGAAAATGATGTTTTGGGCTTATTGAGATTAATGGGCCTTCAACATTATGGTCTAGCCCAAGATAATACCCATATCCTATTATAAACGTGTCTTTTAATTTTACGTGTGCATAAGTAGATACTTAAATTTATATTAACGTTGAACAAGCAAACATATAGGTCCTATATGGCATCCAACGTGTCATGCGTCACGTAGAATACGTGTGTTTACATGTTCAAATTTGTATAAATTTAAATGTCTGTTTGTGCACACCTAAAACTAGAGGGGCGTAGATACTGATGGAGCCTAAACTAAAGGACATGCTTATATATTGTGCTATTAAAAAATTAGTCAAATCTCAAAATTAAAGTGGTGTTGTAATATTTAACCACTCTTCAATACAACAATCAACATACGCGATTTAGCTCACATAATAGAATTTGGAGAGGATAGAGTACGCACTATCTACCTCTAGTGGTTGTTTTTGGTAGATCCTTTGCTTAAGAAAAATAGTTCAAAGCAGTAAAAATAACAGAAAGTAACATAGTAGTACAATAACAAAACAATATGATAGTCAACAAAAGAGTACAATAACAAAACAATACGATATTCAACAGAAGAGTACAATAACAAAACAATACGAGAGTGAAATAACAACAAATAACGATAGTAATAGAAAGCAAAGGACGATAAATACAAGAATAATACTACAACTATAAGTATGGACGGATATCAAGACAATGTATTCCTACCTACTGAGCTTCTACCCTAATCTATATGTCCTTCACAATCTCATATCTAAGGATATGTCCTCGATAAGCTTAAAACTTGTCCTTCATAATCTCATATCTAAGAATATGTCCTCGATAAACTTAAAACTCTTTCACGTGAACAAAAGTTATTTTGATAAGAATATCCTTATCTAAAAGACGGAAACATTTTGGCAATTAACATAATATGTTGGAGTTCTTTATAAGTGAAATTCAAAATACTCTTTACCCAATACGGTGACATTATTAAATAAAAATAACATTATATAAATTGAGACAAAAATAACGTATATTATAAAATACATTATTAATTCCACAAGTTTCACAAAAAAGTCTTAGAAACTTATATATCTAATTAATAGAATTTCCAAGTAATTCAACTCCCAAATTCTACACTTTGGAATTATATTATTAAACAAGGCAAAACATCATTTTCACAATATTAAATAAGATTAGAACTAATTCCGTGTTTGGCTTTTTAGTTTACAAAAGTCAAAAAGTCCACCATACACTGAAAAGTACTAAATTTTAAAGAAGGAATCAGTCAATGCACCATAATTATTGAAGTGGCAAAATTTCTTGGAAAATAACTACATAAATATAATAAAATAAAACAACTTTTATTTATTAGTCTTTAGTTGCAATTTTTTTATTTGCGAACCTATGAGATATAATATTTTTAAATCTCGCATATAAATATTTTCTTTAGACTCTACTTATAAAATTATGCTAACATCTTTAAATCTCGTATATGAAGTACTTTCATTAAATTTACTTATAGAATCTCGTTAGATATTATTTGATATATAAGAAGAGTTTAACTTTATGCTAAAGAAATAACTTTCTATATATGTACAAAATAGGAAGCGTGTAATTCATAAAATTTACAAAAATATATATCGAGGCACCCAAAGCGAAAATGCTTTCACAAATATTTATATTGATGTTTCGACTAATTCAGATTTGTATCACTAAACTGAAGCAAAACCACTTTTACAAATACTTATATTGAGGTTTCGACTAATTTATATTTGTGTATGTTAGAACTCATCTGAAGTAATAATGCTTTTACAAATGTTTATATCGAGATTTCAACTAATTCAAATTTACGTCAATTAAAACTTAACTAGAGCAAATATATATTCTAACACTAAAGTCTGAACTCGAGAACTCTTGGTCAAAGAATATATTCCCATGTTGCATAATGCTTATTTGTTTTATATAATCCCCTAGAGTTCCATTTTCATTTTTATATGATTAGTCTTTATAATGAGTACCATATGTTTGATACTTTTACCCTGAGAATATCAAACCATGAAGAAGTCAAAAAATCATCAATATATAAACACAAAACTGAAACTTTTATAATAATTGCTTCAATAAATTACAAGAAAGTTGAGTTCTTAGCCATACTAGTTTGACTGACCCCATTTGCTACACAATAAGTGTAAAAAAGATCACTTTTTTAATTCTTGATTTGCTAGAAAGTCTGTCAAGAATCAAAATATGGAGAAAACCAATTTCACAACATCTCTTGGTTTTCTATTAGTATTACTATTTAGCAGAATTTGTGTGTGTTGTGCTTCAGAGAGTGATGTTTATTGCTTGAAATCAATAAAAGATTCATTACATGACCCTTTCAATTATTTGGTCTCTTGGAATTTCAGTAATGCTACTGAAGGCTTCATCTGTCTCTTTGTTGGAATCAGTTGCTGGCATGTTGATGAGAATAAGGTACTGAGCATCACACTTTCAGGCTTTGGATTCATAGGTGAGTTTCCTCGTGGCATTCGACATTGTACAAGCTTGACAAGTTTAGATCTTTCAGGGAATAGCTTGTATGGAACTATCCCTTCTGATATTTCAGCATTAGTTGAACATGTTACAATACTTGATCTCTCAAATAACATGTTTTCGGGCTATATACCATCTGATATAGCTAATTGTCAATACCTTAATGGTTTAAAGTTGGAAAATAATTATCTAGAAGGTGAAGTTCCAGCCAGAATAGGCTATTTGCCTCGACTTAAGACGTTCAGTGTAGCTAACAATGACTTGGCTGGCCCATTGCCATTGATTTTTGGAGAAGGTTTCAGAGTTGAGAGTTTTGAAAACAATCCAGAGCTTTGTGGGAAGCCTTTGAAAGGATGTGAGGATTCTTGGATATGGAAACATGTTGATCGTGCTTCGTTCATCAAAGCGTTTGTGATTGGTTGGGTACTTTTGTTTACATTGGTTTTAGTCTTTTGTTTATTTATATTACCTACCAAGGCTATCAACAAGATAGTCTCATTAAACATATGGAAGCTAAGGAAAAAGGAACATTTAACTTTAGGAAGGGAAGAGGAATTAAGCAGCCAACATAAGGTAAAGATCTTACTAAATTTGCTGCACTGCACTGCTTATAGTCTGCTAAGTTACCTTTTCTACTGTAGTTCTAATTTTGTGATTAGTCCTTGCTAGTTCATTATGTTATATTTGTTCGATCAATGATCAAACGTGATAGCAATAAGGTTCTCAAGTTTCTGTTCTGTATATGTTCAAATGATTGTACTTGTTTTATTTACAGATGTTAAAGCTGGAGAAGTTTGTTACGAGAATGAGCTTCACGGAGCTAGAAAACGCGACTTCTGGTTTTAGTGAAGACTATTTAGTAGGGAATGGAATGTTGGGCAAAGTGTACAAGGCAATTCTTCCAAATGGCTGGATACTTGCCATCAAGAAGCTCAATGACTGGGAGAATTTGGAAGGCGAGTTTGTCTCGGAGATTACAACTCTTGGTGGTCTGAGGCATAGGAATCTGTTGCCTCTGATAGGTTTCTGTGCCGAAAAGCAAGAAAGACTTCTTGTTTACAAATACATGAGTAATGGAAGTCTTGATGAATGGCTGCACTCGAATGAAGTTAAGGCGAAAATCTTGGATTTCCCTCGGAGAGCTAAAATTGCACTTGGGATAGCGAAAGGCCTGGCTTGGCTTCATCATGGTTACGAATTGCACGTTACACATGGAAGCATAAGCACACGATGTATCTTGCTAGATCAAAATCTTGAACCAAAAATATCCAACTTTTGGGAAGCTAAATTTTGGAGTAAGAATGATTCTGCATTAAGTTGGAGTCTTTTCCCAGTAGCTGAATATTCAGGTTTAGGCTCTTACAAGCAAGACATCTACTGTTTTGGTGTCGTGCTTCTCGAGCTGGTAACAGGGAAGGAACCACATGAACTGACCAGCTCAAGAAATCTATTCGATCACTCGCCTTGTCTACTTGATGCAGATAGAGATTTGCTTGGGAAAGGAGCTGATGATTTAATCCTCCAATTTCTTGAATTGGCTTGTGATTGTGTCAAGTTCTTTCCTAATGAAAGGCCAACAATGCTGGAAGTGTACGACAGACTCAAGAATATTTCTCAAGGTCGAAGGGACTGGATACAGAAGATACCATTATTAACCGATATTTCAAGTAAATATGACTAGTGCTATTGTTTTTATGGTTACTGAGAAAAACAAATAAGAAATGCACTATATTAAAGCATGAAATCCGTGCCTCGAGTCTGTATGCTGATAGCTTCTGTTCTAACCGTAATATATATATGAATCCGTTGAAGTCAACATCTTGCAGTTTCTTTATTTAGATAGCTTTTATTTGCATATTGTAAAGAAGAGAAGTTGACTATGAATCTGTATTCTAATAGAACAAATCAACTAGTTTGAAATAAGAATATATACTTAAAAATAAGAACAAATCAATTGTATTTAGTAGTTGACTTCTTTGTGCTATATATGTAAGGTTGACACCACAATATACAAATCATATATTGAAAGATTTTCAGGTGGAGAAAATTCTTGGAAAGAAACTATACAATTGTTTTTTTGTTGGCGTAACTGTTAAGTTGTTGCTATGTGACTAGGAGGTGACATGTTCGAGCTGTGAAAATAGTCTCTTGAAGAGATACAAGGTAAGACTGCGTACAGTAGACCGTAATATGAGTTTAGTGCATTGGACTGCCTTTTTTAAAAAAAAGCTCAAAATCTTACAGTATATTTGCTTATTTCCTCTTTATAACTTCTGTTTATTCTTGTTTTATAATCCCCCAGAGTGACATCCATTCTTATTTGTCTATTCACTTATTCCAACTTTCATATGTTTGAAAATTCTATGCTGAGAATGTCAAACCATGAATTCAAGAATCATCGATAAATAAAGAGAAAAATTGAAGCTTTGTCATTGGTACAATAAGTGTAAACCATGGAGGAAACCAATATCAGAACAAAAACTTTCTTTTTCATCTGTGCATTTTTTGGCTTTCTATTGATATTACTTAGCAGAATTTGTGTCTGCAGTGCTTCAGAGACTGATTTTTATTGCTTGAAATCGATAAAAGATTCATTACAAGATCCTTTCAATTCTTTGGACTCTTGGGATTTCAGCAATGCTAACGAAGGCTTCATCTGCGGTTTCAGGGGAGTTAACTGCTGGAATAGTAATGAGAATAAGGTAATGAACCTCAGACTTTCGGCCTTAGGATTAAGCGGTGAGTTTCCTCGAGGCATTCGAAATTGTACAAGCTTAACAGATTTATATCTTTCTGGCAACAACTTGTATGGAATCATCCCTTCTGATATTTCAGTGATACTTAAATATGTTACAATACTTGACCTCTCATATAACACGTTTTCTGGCTATATACCACCTGATATAGCTAATTGTCAATACCTTAATGTTCTAAAGCTGGACAATAATAATCTAGAAGGTGAAATCCCAAGAAGAATAGGCTATTTGCCTCGCCTTAAGACGTTCACTGTAGCCAACAATTACTTGACTGGACCAGTGCCATCTTTTGTTAGCGAAAATATCACAGCTGAGAGTTTTGCAAACAATGAGCTTTGTGGGGAGCCCTTGAAAGGATGTGAGGATTCTTGGATATGGAAACATGTAAATCGTGCTTCATTTATCGAAGCATTTGTTTGTGGTTGGGCACTTTTCTTTACATTTGTTTTAGTCCTTCGCTTATTTAAATTTCCTGTCAAAGCTATCAACGAGATAGTCTCGTTGAACATATGGAAGTTTAGGAAAAAGGACTTAACTTCAGGAAGTGAAGAGGAATTAAGCAGATACCAGAAGGTAAAGATTTTGCTAACTTTCCGCCTTTTCTCCTGCATTGTTAAGCTACATATTCTTTCTGTAGTTCTAGTCTAGTTATTAGTCCTTACAAATCCATCATGTTATATATTCTCGACTAAAGATATGAATCGAGGTATAAATTCCTTATTCAATGATCGAATGTGATAGAAGTAAGCTTCTCAAATTTCTGTTCTGTTCTGTTCTGTGTATGTTCCAATGATTTAACTTGCTGGTTTACAGATATTAAAGCTGGAGAAGTTTGTTACGAGAATGAGCTTCACGGAGCTGGAAAATGCAACTTCTGATTATAGCGAAGATTATTTGGTAGGTAACGGAATGCTGGGCAAAGTGTACAAAGCAATTCTACCAAATGACTGGACACTTGCAATCAAGAAACTGAATGACTCAGAGAACTTGGAGGACGAGTTTGTCTCGGAGATTACAACTCTTGGTGGTCTGAGGCATCGGAACCTATTACCTCTTATAGGTTTCTGTGTTGAAAAGGAAAAAAAGACTTCTTGTTTACAAATACATGCATAATGGAAGTCTTCATGAATGGCTGCACTCGAACGAAGACAAGGCCAAGATTTTAGACTTCCGTCTTAGAGTTAAAATTGCACTTGGGATACCAAAAGGTCTAGCTTGGCTTCATCATGGTTACAGATTGCACGTTACACACGGAAGCATAAGCACACGATGTATCTTGCTAGATCAAAATTTTGAGCCCAAAATATCCAACTTTTGGGAAGCAAAAATTTGGAGTAAGAATGATACAGCATTAAGTTGGAGTCTTTTCCCAGTAGCTGAATATTCATGTTTAGGTTCTTACAAGCAAGACATGTATTGCTTCGGTGTTGTACTTCTCGAGCTGGTTACAGGGAAGGAACCGCATGAATTGACCAGCTCGAGAAATCTGTTTGATCACTCGCCTTGTTTACTTGATGCAGATAAAGATTTGCTTGGGAAAGGAATCAACGATTTGATCCTCGAGTTCCTAGAGTTAGCTTGTGACTGTGTGAAGTTCTTACCTAATGAAAGGCCAACAATGCTGGAAGTTTATGACAAACTCAAGACAATTTCTCAAGGTCGAAACGACGACTAGGTATAGAAAACTCCCTTATTATCAACTGGCATTTGTGAAGTCTATACATAGGACTAGTACTATTGTTTGTAGTTTACAATATTGGAAAGTTATATTGATTGCATTTGTGGTTTCTAAAAGAATCTACATTAACTAGAGGTCTCGAGTTTAAGCCCATAGAAATGAAAAAAATCATGTTGAAAACGTCAGCGTCAGAAATAGCATGATTCCCCTGCTACTTGATTAGTAATATGTGTATAGATGATAACTACATTGAGTCTAGTTAGTAAAGAAAGCTACTTAATATTGACACTTTGAGGAAGATTGAGGCCACTATATGTATGTTTCGGATAGTTCAGATATGAAACTCGTCACGAAACTTGAAACGTTTTAAGTGTGTTTTCGACCCTGTTTTCTAATATTTATACTAATAAAGAAAACCAGACAACGATCGACTACCTAGAGATCTCTGACTTTGATTAATTTTCTTTTTGAAAAAATGATATGTAGCAAATGATCATGCCATATTTATATGGTAACTTTTTGTACTAAAATAGTGCACTTTTTTGGTGTAACATGTTTCCTCTTTTTGTTTAGCTTAAGCAACTTGAAATGACTTTATATTACTTGACGTGTTCAATAACTGTTTTCAATCATCATTATCAGATCGTAGAAAGTAATCTTTCTTCTTTAATTAGAGATTTCGATTTTGAGTTTTAGGTATGAAATCGTTTTTGATAAAGTACATTTTACTTTAAAAGTGAAACTTTTTTATATGAATTCGGATTAGCCCCCCGCCCCCACACCCCACCCCCATCCCCAACCCTCACACTCCACACACACCACGATGCATATACTCAACCGCTATTTTTTTTCACAAACAATAATTATGTTATCAACTTCTCTCTTTGGACAAACAAGAAAATTGTGAGGAAAAAATATATGGTCTGATAGATAATCAATTAAGCTACTAAAATTCTCTGTAACAGATTTTAATTCTTTTTGAATGTATATGGTATTGTTCGAATTTCAAGTCAAATTTTATTACTTGATTGTGAATTCGGATATATAATCTTTACTATTTTTGTAATTTAAAACTCTATAAAAAAAATATTACAAGTCTTAATAATTAAAAAAAATACATAAAAGAATTACAGCAAAAAAACTCGTTTGATTCTCGAATTCTAAAAGATGTTAAACAAATTAATTTTTTTAAAATAAGATTATTTTTTCAAAAATAAAAATAAACAATGTTATTTATTAATTATAAAGCTATATATATGGTTTTCCTATAATAGTGTAACCCTGTCGTGGCCATGTAGCACTATAAAATAGGTTATTAATTGTTCATGCCTAAAAAGTCAATTAACTGAATTAATAAACCTTAATTAAAAAAACCGTTTTATGTGAAAAAAGGAGCTTTATATTCTTCTCTTTTATTTTTTCATAATAAACTTTAAAAATAACCTAATATTAAATTATCTATCACATTTTTATTTATTTAGGAGTTGTTTTTATTTGACTATTTTACTCTTGAAGATAAAATATCTTTTTAATTTTTATTAAATATTTACTCTATTGAGTTATTACATTTGTAATCACTAACACCAATTAAAGAATAAAGAAACGAATCGAGTTTAGCTCAAACTTTTAAATAATTTGAACTAATTACTTTTAAAAATTACGATATAAATTTTAGACGGAATGAGTACCTTTTCTTGTTTTTTTTTCTCTTTAATAAACCGAAAGAGAAAAACAGTATAGGTCATTTATCATATTATATGGCAAATTAAAAGACTTTTAATCCCAAATTAACTCAAATTCCTTTCTTTAGCTTCTTGCAAAAAAAAAAAAAGTTTTAGTAAACTAAAGATTATTTTAAATATAATTATTTTTGTGCTTTAGTCTTTAACATGTGACCAAAGTTTTCATTTTTCAAAAGTAAGTTACACTTTCAATTTTTTTTAAATTTTTTTTACTTCTTTTATTCCAAAAAATAATCACTCTTTTATGAAGTAGAAAAGAAAAAAACTGAAAATTTATAAATTAAAGCTCACAACTCAGAAACTGTTCATTCACACTACTCATAATTCTCAACTCTTAAATTCTTCTCTGTTTTTATTTTTTTTGTTTTTTAGTCTTTAGTTTTATAATTTTCATATTTCATCAAGAAACATGAAAATTAGCAACCCCTTTTCTTCAATTCTTCTAATTTCATTTTTTTCAATTTTTTTCACTAAATCTATAGCTGATGTTATGTTTTTAAATGTTATAAACTTTGGTGCAAAATCAGATAACAAAACAGACTCATCATATGCATTTTTATCTGCTTGGGACTTAGCTTGTAACTCTTCAAAATCATCAACAATTTATGTACCAAAAGGGATTTTTTTAGTTAAAAAAGTACATTTTAAAGGAAAATGCAACAATAATGCCATAATTTTTCGTATCGATGGTTCAATCGTAGCGCCTTTCGATTATAATGTGATTGGAAATGAAAAAAATTGGATTTTATTTCAAGGTGTTGATGGTGTTTCAATTGTTGGTGGTAATCTTGATGGTCAAGGATCTAGTTTATGGACTTGCAAAAGTTCTACCAAGAACTGCCCCAGAGGAGCTACGGTACGTTTTAACTTATATATACTGACAGTATATCACAATAACGTACTTTGTTTTCCATGTTGGTACTATCTTGTTTTGTTTATCGAGGTTATGTGCTAATTTTATGAACTGTTACATATAGTTATGATCTTTTAGATAACCTGATAGTATGTATACACTAACAACATAACGAACGTAACTATATCTACTATTTTATTTACTTGTTGTTACGTATAGTTATCTTTTAGATAATTTGATATCGTGATTATAGGTTGATAAAAGACTGTTCATTACTCAAAGCATTACAGCAGTTTTTTTTATGAGTGTAACGTTTCCTTCAAATAAGGATAAATGTGTACTCTGTGTGAATAACTGCCAATGACATTTTCTACATTGTTATTTATGGTTGATTAAATTTTATTTTATTTTTGAAAATCAGTGAATTAAGTTCTGTTTTTTTGAACTAAACTGAAAATTGTTATTGTTTTTGTTGCAGACTCTGGGATTTTCTAACTCTAACAATGTATCGATAACGGGGTTAACTTCATTGAACAGCCAAATGTTTCATATTGTCATCAATGGTTGCAAAAATGTGAAGTTGCAGGGTGTTAAGGTTTATGCCCCGGGTGAAAGCCCGAACACTGATGGAATTCATGTTCAATTATCGTCTGATATCTCAATATTGAACTCAATAATCAGTACTGGAGATGATTGCGTATCCATTGGTCCAGGAACTAGTAATTTGTGGATCCAAAATGTCGCGTGTGGCCCTGGCCATGGAATTAGGTAATATTAGTATTAATGTTTGTCATATTGAAAATAAGACTGTTATAACAGGTACATAAACCCTCGGTGTATTTTGTGTAGCATTGGAAGCTTAGCGAAGGATTTTGAAGAGGCAGGGGTGCAAAATGTGACAGTAAAATCAGTTATGTTTATGAACACACAAAATGGTGTGAGGATCAAAACATGGGGAAGACCAAGTACTGGATTTGTCAACAATGTACTATTCCAGCACGTTACGATGATTGATGTTGAAAATCCAATTGTTATCGATCAAAATTACTGTCCGTATAACAAGAATTGTCCAGGACAAGTCTCGGGTGTGAAAGTAAGTGATGTTACGTATCAAGATATACATGGTAGCTCAGCAACACGAGTCGCGATGAAGTTTGATTGCAGTAAGAGAAATCCATGTAAAGGAATAAAATTGGAAGATGTTAATCTGAGTTATAAGAATGAACCAGCTGCTGAAGCTTCATGTTCTAATGTTGCAGGATCAACTACTGGTGTCATTCAACCTACTAGTTGTTTGTAAGGGAAAACTCGAATTCGTATATTTAGCTTAGCTTTGTCATTTTTATCTTTCGAAATTAGAAAAGTTCACTTGAGTCTATAGCGCGATTTGAAAGTGAAATTGTTGTCTCACTATTCATTTTAATAGAATGTCTTTCTACTTACGTCTATTTGAAGTTTCATTTACATACAATAGTCTGCACAAAAACCAGAACTCGCGATTTTCAGCTCATTGAACAGAACGAAACAGAACAGAACAGTACAGAACGAACGTTGAGAAAGGTATTGCTATGAAATTAGCTCATCGTTATATGAATTTATGAACAGATTTATTAGGATCGAATAGAAATCAATAGAACATCAACGATTAGTATATATATAGTAGTAATGTATTATACAAAAGAATCGAAAATACAGCTTAAAGAACATCAACAAGTAACAGAACAAATAAAAATTACATTACATTCAATTTTTTCTTCTTCTAGGTACATATAGCAAATGTAGTATTCGTATACGAGTGTATTTTTCGTTATATTCTGTATATTTAACTGCAAAATACTGCAACTTCTGTTGTTCTTTATAAACAGCTAGTGAGTTCTTTGAAACCAGAAGCTTTTCCTGCAGCATTAACACATGAAGATTCAGCGCGACCATTTTTATAACTAAGATTTACGTTGTCTAGTGTTATTCCAGAACATGGATTCGTTTTGCTACAATCTAATTTCACTGCAACTTCTGTAGCGGATGTTCCATGTATGTCTTGATACGTTACATCACTTATCTTCACACCCGAGCCCTAAAGAAAAAACAGAAAATATGTAATGTAAATTAGCTAGATTAAGGTAAAAGGAACACGCGATTCATCTTATTTTATCATGATTCTGATGAATCAATACCTGATGAGGACAACTTTCATGATTAGGACAGTAGTTCTGGTCTATGATTATCGGGTTTTGAACGTTAGACATAACGATATGTTGAAACAGAACATGTCTAACAAAGCCACTACTAGGCCTTGCCCAAGTTTTTACCCTCACACCATTCTGTGTACCCGTGAAGGTAACCGTCTTAACTGTCACATTTTGTACTCCTTGCTCTTTCGATTCCCAACCTAAGCTTCCAATGCTACACAAATATCGAGATTTTTAACATAAATTTTCAGTAAGAACGATAAAAATCAAACTAAATTCACTAAAAAGATGTGTTTCAAACCTAATTCCATGGCCAGGGCCACAAGCAATGCCTTCAATCCATAAGTTCGAGTTTCCAGGGCCAATAGAGATACAATCATCTCCAGTACCAATATTCGAGTTCATAATACTAACTCCTGAAGATGATTGTACATGAATTCCATCAGTATTCGGGCTATTTCCTGGGGCTAACACCTTCGCTCCTTGTAGCTTCGCGTTATGGCAACCATCTACTAAAATATGGAACATTTGGCTATTTTGTACAGTTACTCCGTTCATTACAATGTTGTTTGAGTTGTAAAAAGCTAGTGCCTGAAACCAAAATTTAACGTAAGATATAAAAAGATCACTCAACCAAACATTTTAAAAAACATTTTTCATGGAAAACATAACGTACTGTAGTTCCTATAGGGCAATTCTTTTTGGATTTTTTGCAAGTCCAAAGACTAGCACCTCGACCATCAAAGATTCCACCATAGATAGAAACTCTATTGACATTTTCAAATGTTATCCAATTTCCATCATTGCCAATCACATTATAATCAGAAGGAGCTAAGAGAGTTCCATCGATACGTATAGTAATAGCGTTACTTTTGCATGTTTGACCATTGAAATATATGTTACGAATCAAGTAAATTCCACGTGGCACATAAATAGTGGACGCGCTCGTAGAAGCACATGCTGATCCCCATGCACTTAAAAATGCTTTTGATGAATCTATTTTTCCATTGGATTTTGCTCCAAAATTTTGGACATTGTAAATGGTGTTTGTTGCTAATGATAAGTTGAAGAAAAAGAAGAAGAAAATCGCTAAGGGACTCATTTTGCTAAAGGGGAAATTGGTACAAAAATTTAATGGATTAATTAATTGATCAAATGGATAGGTGATGAGGAATTGGAGTAGTTTAGAGGGATATTTATAGAAGTAAAAAAATAAAGAAAAGAAGATATTTTTATCAATGAAAGTTAGGTTTTTTAAATAATATTTAGTCATGTTGAGATTTGGGGAAATAGGACTTTTAAATTACAAATCAACAAATTGTTGGCACCTTATTTTAAGGGGGGGGGGGTAGGGAGGGGGTAGTAGTAGTCCAGGTTATGTTTCTTATATACATTTATCAATTAACAGGTAGTTTGATTGGGGAATAAGTTATTTATGAATTAGTTATCTTGGGATAATTAGTTATATTAGAATTTTTTATTTCATTTTTAATGTGGGATAAAAATAATGTTACAATATGGAGGTAAGGTACTTTTGATTTAATTATCTCGGAATCTTTTTATTTCACCTCAATATGGGATAAAAACAATATTGCAATCTCGAGATAAGTTATTTCTGAATTAATTGTCTCTAGATTAGTCATCTCAAAAACTTTCATGTCACTCTCAAGGTGCATAAAACTAAGACTACGATCTCGAAATAAGTTATTTCTAAATTAATTATATATGAATTAGTTATTCCAATTTTTTTATTTCACTCTAATGTGGGATAAAAATAACATTACAACCCCAAAAAAGTTATCCTACAATTTTACCCTAACCAAATATAGAATAAACTCATTCTAAAATTAATTCCAGAAAAAGTTATCTCTTATTCCTCACCCCAAGTTCTAACAGTCTTATTACTCTCTCTGTCCCTAATTAGTAATTATTTGAAAACTTTTTCTTTTTTAATTGTCTCTAATTACTTGTTCATTTTGACAAATCAAGAAAGTCCAAATTTTTTTCTCTACATACCCTCATTTATAAGTTAGAAAAATGTAAACTTCTTGAAAAATTGATTTTTAATTTATCTACTTCATAATTAATATGGATAAGATGGTAAACTCACTTATCAATTATTATTTTTTAATAAATATGTTAATTTAAAAGTAGACAAGTAATTAAAGAAACCGACTATAATGTTAGCAATGTATTGTTATGTTCTATTTTATACAAACATTAAAAAGATTAGAAAATATAATGCCCATTCCCCTTTGCAACTTTCCATTTAAAAGAAAATTTTCTCCAACAAACTTTTCAAGAGGGTGATAAAATAAGACTGATATTTTGATTCATAAAATTGTTGCTTCCATTTGATATTTAAAATATTTATACCATTTTTGGCAATATATTTAATTTGTAGCTATAAGCATTACACTAACACCACATGTGTGAAATTAATTAGAGAATTGAATATTATTAGGAACTATTTAATCAAAGGGATTAGGGTAAAAAAATTAGGTGGATATATATACTAGGGATTACAAGTTTGAATGGATTAATTTATGTAAGTTGAATGTTGTTTATGGATATAAGAACTTATTCATTGAGAAATTTTATGTATTGTTTTTGGTTTATAGTTGAATTTAAGCAAAAATACACATGGTTTAATTGGAATATATAACTTCTTGTAAAAAATTTAGCTAGGAAGGAATAAATTACTTAAATGTGGCCATCTTATTTTGTTAAAAGGAACCACATTTATATTTCCTTAATTATATTTTTAAAACATTTTCTTATCTTTTACTTAATTACATTTTTAACACGCTTTTACCTGATTATTTTTCATAATCAAACACGGAAGAAATCTTTTCTCGACATATTTAACTTCTACATATACAAAATTTAGCTAGGAAGGACCAAATTGTTTTTAACAATATATTGTTAAAAAAATTATATTTTTATTTACTTAATTATATCGTAACACACCTTTTTAGGGCACCAGCCTGATTTTTTTTCGGTCAAACACACTAAAATTCTTTTATTTATATAATAGGTTGGTAATTAGGCTCGAAGTCAAGATTTTTATTATTTGCTCTAATATCGCATTAAAGTATAAGATAATCATGTTATGTACACACAAAATATTTTAAACAAAATTCACATTTAATATGTGTTTTTTAGCTTCTAGGTAAAAGTCATGTCACATACATGAATCTTTGAATATAAAACTTTGAAATTGAAAAATAAAATACTGTTTGTTTGCATATTATCCACACAAAATATTTTAAAGAATTGACTACAACAAAAGTGGACTTTAAGATCTCTCTTGTATGCCAATTTTCCCAACTCTATGTGCCTAGCTAGTGGCTTCCAAATAGTCAAGTTGCCATACAAATTCACATCATATATTTATCTATTTTTTTCATACTTTAGTATATATACTCCATCCGTCTGTTTATTTTTACTTATCCACTATTTTAGAAATAAATTTTCACATATATTTATCAATTCCAGTATATCAAAAATTAAAAGATAATTATTTCTTTTTCTATTTTATCCTCAACATTAATTATTTATTCTGTAAATTATTTTCGAAATATAATAATAAGATACTCATATCAATCATTATTTTAGACAAAAGTCAAAATGGATAAATAAAAATAATCGGAGCCAAAAAAAAAAAAGGCAAACCTAAAACATGGAATCCCAAAAATAAGGATACGTGCATGCATGAAATATTTGGTAAACCCTTTTTCACGTCTCCTTTGTTATACATGAAACTGTTACATTAACAAGATAATTTAATATAATATGTAAAAATATCAATTTTGTTTTATTATTTTATTATTTATTTATTTATTTATTCTTACTATTTTCCTTCTTTTTGTATATATAATATGAACAAGCCATGCAACTTTACCATTACGAGTTATACTCAAAATTTAAATTTAATGAATCTAAAATTTTATTTTAATGTAATGAGTTAAAATTATTTATTTACTTAAATAGTGAATGTATATTAGTAATATGCTTAAAAAGATAAAAAGACATTTTAAATATATTTAATATATCTTTAATTTATGACTACAATATTTAAGTTTATTAATTCTTTACTTTGTTGAGTTTCATATCATAATTAAAATGAAACAAATAAATTAAAATTAATGGAGTGAGTATATATATATATATATATTTATATATATATATATATATATATATATATATATATATATTATCTCTACACATCATATGTTATACTCTGTTTGGGATTTTAATTATTATTTTTTATATAAGTAGTAAATGCTTCAACTTGTATAATAAAAAATGCTATCACTATCAACTGAAAATATCCTTGTGTTCAAAGACTGTGACATGACTACTATCTGGAAAATGAAATGCATATATAACTAATTATAAAGGTAAATAGGTCCTTTATAACTAATTCTATGGAAAAATTATAAAAATATATTTATTATAATTTCTAAAAAGAAAAATTTAAAAGAATTATTTTCTTTCAGATACATCCTTATCACCTTTTAGTTACATTTCTATTTCCTCTTGAATACATTTCTCCCCTGTTTGATACATTCCTTTCCTCTTAAAATACATTTCTTTCCTCATAGATACGTCTGTGAGCTACTTATCCGCAGTTTTTCTGTATAGCAATGTATCACGGCTTATATATCTGCATGTTTGTTGATGTATCAGAAATTCTTCAATTTTAAGGAATTTTTGTGAATTTTGGAAAAGCGTAAAAATGAAATGTAATTAGCTCTTAACACTATGAAATTATATAATTTTTACTAATTATAAAGGTAAATGGGTCCTTCATATATTGATTCGCTCAAATTCAACTCATCTAAAATAAAATTAACTTATAGTACTTAGTACATATGTATGTAAGTAACTAAAATTAGCTCATGAATTTTTTATCAAATTATTTAAATAAAAAATATATTTTTTTATTTATGTTTCAATTGATTAGCCCATTTTGACTCGATCAATCTAAATTCAAGTAACTTTTTAGTAAAGTTAACCGTAACTTTTTAGTAAAGTTAACCGCTGGCCCTAAATTTATTAACTCAGTCATTTTGATCCGTCCAAATTTAATTGTCTATTAACCCACCCAAAGAGCTATACCTAGTAGTCGATTCTTCTACAATAGCCAACTTTATGACGGCTGGATATTTTTGATGTACAAAGTAAACCTAAAGTATAAACAAATACAAATTGTAATAGTATCAACCTAATAAATTATTCAAAGTTGTAATAATATCAACCTAAGTATAAACAAAAAAGCTAAATGATTGTAATACATTACTTAAATTTAACTTAGTAGGCAAGTAAACATAATAATACATATCTAAATATTTTTATTTAGCCTCAATCGATAACTAAACACTATAATATATTAACGGGGATTTGATTTCCAAGTATATCAACGGAAATCTGATTTTCAGTATTTCAGCGAGAATTTATTTTCTACCATGTGTTTTCCTGGTGAGCTGATTTGACGGAAATTGGGATGAAAAACTCATGTTTTATAGCACAATTTTTTATTAATTATTGTAACCCCCACCCCCACAACAGGAGTTTTCACCTTTTTGCTTTCTCGGTGACTCGAACTAACAATCTTCAGATTGGAAGCTAAACATTCGAGCAACTCTCTTGTCAACTTTTTTTATTGATTTGTGATGGGGAAAAAATCTTCGTTTCTTTATGATTCAAAGTTGGAGTGATTATTTATCAGCTAATCGGACCAAATTTAATTTAGAAATCTTTGGGTATATATTATGTCAATTAATTTCATGCATGCACGTATCCTTGTTTTGGGATCCCATGTTTTAGGTTGGCTTTTATTAAAGTATGTAATGTAATGTAAAAAGTCACAAAAATGATGTGAATTTGTAAAGCTTACTTTATTTTTTCAAAGTTAGGATTATTTCCATCATAGAGTGATCTTAAATTCCAGTTTTGTTTGGCTTTACTGATTTTTCAACAACTATAACAAATTCTTTAACAAAATTAAGGTAGAGAATGCAATCATTTTCAATCACTTTTTTTTTCTATCTCACTCTTAATATTAATTATTCTTAAATATAAAATAATATTGTATTAACTATATAACTAGAAAGTAGTTATTTCTAAATGATCATCGCAATAAAAATAACTTTTAGTGATAATAAATATACACATCAGTAAAGATGTTAAAGTCTTTTTCATCTTTAGCTAATTGTCATTGGATTAACGTCAATATAGGCAATAATAAGTTATAGGAACATTTACAAAAAGTGTTAATTGTTATTAAAAATACATATTTAACTGTGATTAAACTATTTATTAAAGAGATATGTAAACATAAATTAGTAAAATAAAAGCCTTATTTATAATTTAAGAATCATGCGTCAAAAAAAAAACATGACAATTAAAATGAAACGAGGAAAAGAAGTACATATTTACACGTAAAAGTTATGTGAATTTAACCATGTGTGTTTTTGCGTAATTATAGCCATCAAATACCTAGTGGCTTGACTATGTATACTTTACCATAGACTAAAAACAATTCATGAACATTAATTAATGACTACCATAAACAAAAAAAATTCAACTTAGGATAAATTCATTTGAATTTGTAACAGTAATATACACCTAATTTTTGACCTAGTCTTATATTAATCTAAATAGTGGTTTACCTAACTGAATATACATATAAATGTGTATAATTTATGTATATCGATTAGTATTATATCTTTGTGTTGGGATCTCTTTAATTAATATGTTCCTAACATTCCATAATAATTAATTCAACACATGTGATGTTAGAGCCTCACTTTATTATACACTTTCAAATAGTATGCACTAGGAAACATTCAATTACATGAATATAATCAAAATATTCTTTCATACACTATAACAAAAATACTTCGCGATTACTGACTTATTGTTATTATATTCTAAATCGTTAAAATTGTTAATGCTATTTATATATAATACTAGTTATAAATATTTATATTTTATATTATAGATGCAAAATCAAATCTGTTGGACAAATAAGGATGGAAATAGGAGGGTTGCAAAGAGGCATGGGCTTTATTTTTCTATATTTTTAATGTTTGTATGTAACAAAACACAACTACATTGCTAACATTTAAAGTTATTTAATTAATATTCAAATGTATAATAAACTTTTTATCCCCTTAGTTTTCTCCTTAAAATAAGGTGCCAACAATTTTCTTGATTTTTGGCCATGTGATTGCATATGATTTAAAGTCTTATTTTCCCAAATCCCAACATGACCAAATTGAAAAAAATAACCTAACTTTCATTCTAGTTTAAAAAGCAACTATTAAAAAAATATTTATTTTATTTACCAATGAGAGAGTATACCCCCAAAACTCTATAAATATCACTCAAAACTACTCCAATTCCTCATCAATTAATATTCCAACTTCCCCTTTAGCAAAATGAGTCCCTTAGCAATTTTCTTCTTCTTTTTCTTCAACTTATCATTAGCAACAAACACCATTTACAATGTTCAAAATTTTGGAGCACAATCCAATGGCAAAATAGATTCAACAAAAGCATTTTTAAGTGCATGGGGTTCTGCATGTGCTTCTACGAGCGCGTCCACTATTTATGTGCCACGTGGAATTTACTTGATTCGTAACATATATTTCAATGGTCAAACATGCAAAAGTAACGCTATTACTATACATATCGATGGAACTCTCTTAGCTCCTTCTGATTATAATGCAATTGACAATGATGGAAGTTGGATAAAATTTGAAAAAGTCAATAGAGTTTCTATCTATGGTGGAATCTTTGATGGTCAAGGTGCTAGTCTTTGGGCTTGCAAAAACTCTAAAAAGAATTGCCCTAAAGGAACTACGGTACGTTATGTTTTTTCCATTTTTTTAAAAAAAATACTTGGTTGAACCGATGTTTTTATATCTCACGTTAAATTTTGGTTTCAGGCACTAGCTTTTTACAACTCAAACAATATTGTAATGAGCGGAGTAACTGTACAAAATAGCCAAATGTTCCATATTTTAGTAGATGGTTGTCATAACGCGATGATACAAGGAGTGAAGGTGTTATCTCCAGGAAATAGCCCTAATACTGATGGAATTCATGTACAATCATCTTCAGGAGTTAGTATTATGAACTCGAATATTGGTACTGGAGATGATTGTATATCTATTGGTCCTGGAAATTCGAATTTATGGATTCAAGGCATTGCTTGTGGCCCTGGCCATGGAATTAGGTTTGAAACACAACATATCAATGATATGATTATATATTCCTATCTTTTTTAGTGAATTTACTTTGATATTTTTATCGTTCTTACTAAAAATATATGTTCAAAATCTCGATATTCGTGTAGCATTGGAAGCTTAGGTTGGGAATCCCAAGAGCAAGGAGTACAAAATGTGACAGTTAAGATGGTTAGCTTCACAAGTACTGAGAATGGTGTGAGGGTAAAAACATGGGCAAGACCTAGCAATGGTTTTGTTAGAAATGTTTTATTTCAACATATTGTTATGAGTAATGTTCAAAATCCAATAATCATAGATCAAAATTATTGTCCTAATCATGAAAGTTGTCCTAATCAGGTATTAATTATCACAATTATAATATAATAGTATCAATCGCGTTTTTCTTTACCTTATAATCTACTCAATTTTTTTTCAGGGCTCAGGTGTAAAGATAAGTGATGTAACGTATGAAGACATACATGGAACATCAGCTACAGAAATCGCGGTGAAATTAGATTGTAGCAAAACAAATCCATGTAGTGGAATAACACTTGAAGATGTGAATCTTAGTTATAAAAATGGTAGAGCTGAAGCATCATGTGTTAATGCTGGAGGAAGAGCTTCTGGTTTTGAAGAACTTAGTAAATGCTTATAAATTATACAACAAAAAAAATAACAAAATTTTATATTTTTATACATGAAAATATAGTTGGTAATTTTAATATACATAATGAAAATGGATAATCTAATCTTATTATAATGATGTATTTTGTATTCTTTTGTAATAATATACTATTATTTATATCCTAGTTGTTATAATTTCTAGCTACTTTACAAAAAGAAATAAAAAAGACATTGAGATATTTTATTTTATTTTCACAAAAGTTAAAAAAAAAAAGTCAAAAAGCTTATATCCACTAAGCCAATATCTCCATCATTCATAAAATATCGTGATGAAATAATAAATATTTTTTTATGTTCAAATTCCTCGAGTATGACATAGTTGCCTTTTTTATAAAAATATTTTATTTTATTGTTATTTGAAATTTTTCATCGCAAATTCAGATTCAAGCGAAATTCAATATGAGTATTAGAAACTAGATGGATAATAAAATAAAAAAGAGGAATTTTCGCAAATAGCCACTATAATAAATGTAATTATGTTCCATAATTATAGTTTAGATATTTACGAGTTATAGCTACAGTTTAAGCTTACTTGTTTGTATAATTCGCGAATTTGTATAAAATTCGTAGGTACATTTGTATAATTTAGTTATTTTTGTATAAACTTAAAATAACAAATTTATACAATTAGAAAACATTAAAATTGTAGATAATCATATAAATTTCAAACTATACAAAAGTTATACAAAATATATTATACAAATTTTAAATTATACAAAATAAAAAAATCAAGCAATATAATAATATCTAAAAGTAGATTGTAAATTATAATTAAGATAAAATATTAACTAATTAACTAGTATATATTTGTTTAAACGTGTATAAAAAAGCCACTAACCCAATATCCCCGTCATGAACAAGACCCATAATTAAAGCACCTTATCTTATTGAGACACCAATAATAATTCAATTACATTGACATATCCGCCCATTTTTTTTCAATTTTTTTTTTTTAAATTTTTCTTCCTTATATAGTATTTTTTTTTTTTGGATCATAGTGTGTATGTGAAAAAAAAAATAGAGTGAAAAAATGGGAGAAGAAATTAGTAACAAACAGATCTTATTAAAAGATTATGTAAATGGATTTCCAAAAGAATCAGATATGGAATTAAAAATTAGTAGTATGAAATTGAAAGTTCCAGAAGATTCCAATAGTGTTTTGGTTAAAAATCTTTATTTATCTTGTGATCCATATATGAGACCTCGTATGAAGAAAACTGAAGGCAGTTATACTGATTCCTTTACTCCTGGCTCTGTAAGTCTAAATTTTAATTATTTTTTTTATAGTATGGTATTTTATATTTTTGAAATTTCGATTTTATGAGTTCTGAATTGTAAAAAAATAATAGATTGGCTAAAACTTTAGTTTTTATACGGAGTTAAAATTTTGAGTTTATGAGTTTTGAATTAGATGGTAATATTTTGAGTTTTGTGGGTTTGAGTGGAGTTTTTAGTAAAGGGGGTAAAAAAAGATTGGATTTTTAAAGGCAAATAGGTTATGTGTGTCTTTAAATGTCTCTAAAATTTATGTGTCATGTCGAGTGTTAGGTGTTCACGAAACATAATGTGGACGAGTTGGAGTGTGAGAACGAGTTGAGATGTCTGGATGTGCATGATTGGAGTTGGAGTGTTTACTTGTCAGCTGAGTGTAAATTTGAGTGTATTGAACCAAAGCTATTAGATTGTGCCGAATTTGTAGCTCGGATTTATGATAAACAGAGGCGGAGTTAGAATTTTGAGTTTATGGGTTTTGAATTGTAGAGAAGGTTTTAGATGGTACCGCACCCTCTATCTCCGATCCTAAGGTTGTGGTTTTGATTGAGTCACGAAGGGAACAAAAAGATGGAGTTTCTAGGAAAGGGTTAAAACAAGTTCGGTTTTTAAACAGAAACAGTCTATATGCACCTCGAAACATCTCCAAAATTTATGTGTCACGTCAGTGTTAGGTGTCCACGAAAACAGCGGGGGTTAGTTGGAGCGTTTAATTGTTAGTTGAGACGTCTAGATTTGCACTCGTCTAGACACCTCAACTCGTCTCAGTTGTGTAGCTTAACACTCCAACTTACAAAATGATCATCTAGACACCTTCAAAATTTATGTGTGACGTAGCGTCGGGTGTCCACGAACACATCGAGGACAAGTTGGACGGTTTAGTTGTCAGTTGAAACCTAGTTGAGATGTCTAGATGTGCACTATCAAAGTGCTTACTTATCATCGGAGGCTAAATTTTAAATTTGTTATGGCATTGTATAATTTTTACATGAATGGCAATTGAATCCTTCTTTGTTTTACATTGTGTAGCCTATTGTGGGGTTTGGTGTGGCTAAAGTTGTGGATTCAGCTCATCCAAAGTTCAAGAAAGATGAGTTAGTTTGGGGAATAACTGGATGGGAAGAATACAGTGTCATCAAGGCTCCTGAGACTCTCTTTAAAATTCACAATACGAATGTGCCGCTTTCTTACTATACAGGAATCCTAGGTAAGTTACTCTGTCAACAGTATCATGTGAAGTACCAAGTCGAGACGTATTCCATACCGTAAAATCTTGGAGTTCTGAAAACATAATTTTGAGAATGTTTGTCTGTTTTTGGACATCTGTGTTATATTGTTCATGCACGAGATGTCCTGTTCTGGACTTGTGGCGGAAGGGTGTTAGATGATCATACACTTACAATGCTTATATCTCGAATGAAACTAATCGCTTCAACCTTTGCTGGAACTGATCCTTTTTCTTTTTAAAATGTATTACACAAAAACAGTCGAATGTTTGTGTTTCTAAGTTTGAGTTTCCTTTTCGTATTTCATTTTCATATTCAAGCTAGAAAACTTTTTCTTTTTTCTTCTCATTGTGGAAACAGAAGGCGTATAAGGGTCTACGTTTATCCCAAATTTGCACGTTTGTGTTGAAAACAGTTCCCTGAGATCCCTTGCGGATTAGTCTTCACACATCAGACGGAGAATTATAAAACGGTTAGTGTTAGAATGATAGAAAAAAACTAATGTAATTGTATTCTTAGGGATGCCCGGGATAACTGCTTATGGAGGTTTTTATGAGCTATGCTCCCCGAAGAAAGGAGAAACTGTATATGTCTCTGCTGCGTCTGGAGCTGTTGGTCAGCTCGTTGGACAATTCGCTAAGCTAATAGGTTGCTATGTTGTTGGAAGTGCTGGAAGCAAAGAAAAGGTAAGCTTTCTTCGTGAAAAACTTTTCACCGAAATGGTTGATCTGCTCACTGTTAGCTTAATGTCAAACCGAATTTCAAAGCTTGTTCGGATCTTGATGATATTTGTGTTAGCTAATGTCAAGCCGACTTTCGTTGCCCCATGGTTCTTCTAAACTCCTTTTCCATTGTTTGCTTAGTAAATGCATGACTTGTAGTCTATTTTCAAGAACATCGTCCACCAAGCGAGAGGTTTGAGGTCCGATACCATCTTGAATTCTTAGGGTGTGTTTGGTATGAAGGAAAATGTTTTCCATGGAAAATGTTTTCCTAGAAAATGTTTTCTTGGAAAACAAGTAGATTTTGGACTTATTTTCTCATGTTTGGTTGGTGAGTAGAAAATATTTTTCGGAAATGATTTTTAGTGTTTGATTTATGAATGAAAAATATTTTCGTGGAACATCTTTTATTTTTACTAGAGTAGAAAATAATTTATGAGATTGAAAATATTTTTTAAAACAATTTTTTTGGTGTGGGGTGATTGGGGTGGGGAGGCAGGGGAGGGGATAGGAGTGAAAAAATAAAAAATTAAAGTTGATAGTATTTTTAAAAAGTAAAATTAATTTTTTGAGGGGTTGGGTGTGGGGGTGGGGGCTGATGGGGGTGGGTAGGGGGCTGGCCAGGGGGGAGGTAGGAGTTTAAAAATAAAATTTGAAGTTGAAAAAATTATTAAAAGGCAAAATTAATTTTTTTGTGGAGGGGGTAGGGTTGGGGGAGGGGGGCTGGGGGAGGGTGGTCAGGGATCGGGTTTTAAAAATAAAATTTTGAAACTGAAAATATTTTTATTTTTTAAAAAATTGATATTTTTCCAAAAAAAAAAAGTAATTTGAAAATGGAGGAGAGATTTGGAAAATGTTTTCCTTAATTTTTGAAGGGAAGTCATTTTCCATAATTTTGAGGAAAATGAGTTGATTTGGAAAACATTTTCCAAAACTTTTGCCCCAACCAAACATGAGAAAATTGGAAAACATTTTCCAGAAAATGTTTTCCTTCATACCAAACACACTCTTAATGTAATATACGAGTTTGTCATACAATTCAACATAGTATCAGACCAAACAGACTTCCTGTGCAGTCAAAGAAAAAGCAAAAATAATATATCCATGTGTTTGGCTTAAGAAGAAAAGATTAGGTTTATATATGTGGGAGGACGTTAAGACACCGTATTAGTAAGAAATTAAAAGTGTGATATGAAGCTCTTACATGAGATGGTTACGCACTTCAACAAGATGAATAACGTCTTATTGTCAGGACAGCTAAAAACTAGAGTTGGTTCTTAAATATACCCTTCAAAGCAACTTGTGACTAATTGAACGATATGAGATCTTGCGTCTATTAGAAATAAGAAACGTCTATTCATCTTTTAGACGGTTTGATCTTTCACAAGTCACAAAAGTATGTAACATCGATTGAAGTCTGTTGGTACTACTGTTGGATAATATTACGCGAACAAAATCATGTAAAATTTAGGCAGGGACTAGTACTTCTGATCCGATCTCAATGTTTTCGTTGTTTTTCATGTTGTTAGGTTGATCTGTTGAAGAACAAATTTGGTTTCGATGAAGCATTTAACTATAAAGAGGAACAAGATTTCTCAGCAGCTTTGAAAAGGTAAAAGCCGATGTTTTTTCATGGTATTTTAAGTTCTTTTGGTGTTTATTAGGTTCACTAATAACATGTATTTTCTCACCAAATGTCGATTTAGTTTGTTGAAATGTGTGATCATCTCATCCAAGAACGCACTTTTTAGTTAGTTAATTATATCATTCCTGAATACATGAATACAACCAGGTACTTCCCAGATGGAATCGATATCTACTTTGAGAACGTTGGAGGAAAGATGCTTGACGCGGTTCTTCTCAACATGAGAGTCCATGGACGAATAGCTGTATGTGGGATGATCTCACAATACAACCTCGAGCAAAACGAAGGTGTTCACAACTTGTTCTGCCTCATCTCAAAACGACTCCGTATGCAAGGATTTTTGGCTGTTGATTACTTTCCCCTCTACAAGAAATTTGTAGAAATGGTTACTCCACACATAAAAGAAGGGAAGGTAACCTATGTGGAGGACATAGCTGAAGGAATTGAAAGTGCACCAGGTGCTCTAGTTGGCCTCTTCTCTGGTCGAAACGTTGGAAAACAGGTAGTGCTCGTTGCTCGTGAATAAACTTATCGAGTGTGTTTGATACGATGGAAGATACTTTCGTCGTGTTAGTAAGTACCAACAAATGACTCTCTCATGTATATCATCAAGATTGGATGTGTAATTTTCTCTATGATACAAACATATCTTATCAAGTATGCTAAGTTTGTACAGACCAAAAGTTGTGTTGAGTTTTGGAGGTGATTTGGTGTTGGTGAGGATTGTTTTATCAGTTTTTTTGGACATGATTTTAACATACTATGTGCTTACTAAAAGTAGTTGTTATTTCGAAAAATTAAGATATACTTTTTCTGGTTCATATTAGTCGATCATCTTACTATAAACAGTTGTTTCATATTAGTTGTCCACCTTACTAAATCAAGAAAACATTAATCTAATTTTTCTACTCCCTCTGCTCCTATTTAGCTGTCATAGTTTCCCTTTTGAGAGTCATACGATATGAATTTTGATCAATATTTTAAGATACATTTTTCATCATATTAATATGAAATATGTTGCAACTTATAGTACTATTTGTATAATTTTTGAATATCTAAAATTTTCTTTGAAGATATCGCATAAATGTAATTCAATTTAAATTTAAAAATTAGTCAAATTGACTCTCGAAAAATGCAATATGACAACTAAGAAAGAACGGATAGAGTATATTACGCTTGTAATTAATTTTTTAAAGTGTTCACATTTGTTTGTAAGGGGAAGTTTTTAAGGGTGAATCAGTAAAATTATATTCTTATTTATGATTTCTTAATATACATGTCAAATGGGAAAACAATTAACTAATATTTGACGGAGATCAGAGTAATTTAAACTCGTTTAATCATGAGAATTTCATTTTTCCCTAGAAAATATTTTTAATTTTTTTTTAATAAATACATATTATTTTAGATACATCAAATCAAAAAAATGCATAAAAAATACTTTCAACATAATTAACATCAATATTATTAAATAATTTTAATAATATTAATACTCTATTCAACATTATGCTTGCTGAACAACCCCTTTTAATTATAGAGTTTAACTAGAAAAACACTACTAGTGGATGGTTTCTTTACATGTTCAAGAAATATTATTGCTTATTGCTTAAAATGAATAATATTCTCAATTATTTTCTTCTTTTATTATTTAAATATAAATAAAAAAATAAATAGTAAAAATGAACTCTTAATTCGTTCATTCAATTTTTTTTTAGAAGTATGATATGACTAATCAAAATTAGAGAAGATTCCATTTTTTTAATCATAATCTTTAGTTTACGGTTTAATTTGTTTAACATTACTATAATATATCGTAATTTTAATCATAACTTTTTATTTGGAATATTATTCTGTTTGAAAGTAAAGATAGAATAAACTTAATTTAATTTATATAATAATATATTAATAAATCAAATTTGATTAAAAAGCCTATATATACAAAATAATAAATGGTAATTCTAATAGTAACTTTTTACTTGGAATCTTTTTCTGTTTGAAAGTAAAGGTAGAATAAACTTGATTTAATTTACATAACAATATATTAATAAATCAAATTTGATTTTAAAAAAATTATACACACCAAAATCTCACTAAATTAATATTGAGTTAATTAATAATTCCTCTAAGATAATAATTTTTTGGGGAAACTTACATAAATATATTATAATAAAAAATATTTACCATTTACAGCAATAATATTTTTTTTTTCACTTGACCACTTTTAATTCATTTATAATACAAGTTTAATACATATTACAAAGATAAATTTATTATTCAAATATAATACAAGTTTTAATGATGGATAATACATTTTAATACACTTATAATTCAATGTGATAATTTTTTACCAAACAAACATAATATATTTTAAGAACAATTATAATTCAAATATATTGCATACATAATTCACTATTAATAGATATTACAAATTTATTACAATATTGCTATAAATGGTAATAATTTTAAGTATCACTAAAATCAGTAATTATTTTTAAAAATATATTAATTCATGTAATTTTTCCAATTTTCTTCGATCCCAACTTGGTCCAACAAAATAAAGGAAAACTTACATAAATAGACTATAATTAAAAAAATATTTACCATTTATAGCAATAATATTTTTTTTCACTTGATCACTTTTAATTCATTTATAATACAAGTTAAATACATATTACAAAGAACAATTTATTATTCACATATAATACAAATTTTAATGATGAATAATACATTTATCACACATATTAATATACATGATATCTTTTAAAAACAATTATGATTCATATATATTGCATACATAATTCACTTTTAATACATATTACAGGGTTAACAAAGCATTGCTATAAATGGTAATAAACAAAAAATATCGCTAAAATCAGTAATTGTTTTTTAAAATGTATTAATTTATGTAATTTTTTTCAAAAAAAAAATCACTTATTTCCATATGATAATTTGATAATATATTTTCAGAAGACCTTTTTATAAATATATGGTCCCATTAATATTATAAATCAATAATTCTTTAAAAGTAAAAACATATTTAAAACAATTTAGTAAAATGTAAGTCTATTATAATCTATTTAAATCTAATTAAAACTCATCTCTAACTTTTCGTATCTCATTCAAAAATTTCGATTTTGCACCATAAAATTTTAATTATATTAAAAAAAATCATTTACCAACAGCTATTTGTCCCTCCGAAAATATATTTGTTATAGACCCACACAAATCGGAATATCTACAGAATTATTCCAAACACAAGAAGAATGTGCAATTTTTAAATTGGATTTACAGCTAATATTAAAAAAAAAAAAAAAAACTTTGACTCTCAAATTATTTGGTTCTATCTACTTAAGTTTGAATGTCTTTTTATTCATCTATTTTTTTTATTATATATTGAGATATAATTTATATATAATTTGTGCTAAATTTCACGCATGATATGTTATTGTTTTATTTTACTTGCTTATTATACAAAAAAATGTACGTATATATATATATATATATATATATATATATATATTTATTAATAATTCTCCTATTTTTTTAAAAAAATATCGATGTTTTTCCACATACAAAACAAAAAAAGCATGTTTGAGAGGGGATTAAGTAAACCTACCACGTTTAAATATTATTTTCTCACTCTCTATTTTTCAAATTAATTATTGTAATTTTTAATGAATGATTTTTTTTTTATATTTAAAAAAAAAAACGTATGAAAAATAAAAACAATATATAATTTCAGCCACGGATTGCGTTTCTCACCTACCAATGAATGCTTATCATGTGTTTATGTATTATGTCACTTAATGAGATTTTTCTTCCTATTTGATCATGAAAATAATTTTTTTAATTTTATTTTTTTAAAAAAAAATTGGAATAAATAATTAAAACCTAATACTATAAAGATATATGAAATATGATTCAAATGTAAAATATAATTTAAATAACACTATTTTATAAAAATATGAAAATAGAATAAATGTGAAATTTAAAAATGCAAATTCGTTGGCTATAACTTTTCTTATATTAGTTATATGACATAGACAATTACATAAAATAATATTTAAATAGCACGTATATATATTAAATTATGAAATATACATCACGTGTTATTATATAAAATAATATTTACGCTGAGCCGCGTGAAGATATATTTTTTAAGTTTGAATAATATGTAATAGATACCATGTGTTATGTCTTGTTAAAATAAATAATAACAAGAAGAAAAAAAAAAGAAAATATCACAATACAACCAAGTCTTATTTATTTAGTTAGTTGGAGAGTGGTTATTTCCACATATAATTCAAAATTGGTTCTTGATATATTATATAATATTTATCTAATGTGATTTGTAGGTTATTAAACAAGTAAAGACGGAGGGTTATTCAATACTTATCAAAAGATAACAATTTGTGAATCTATGACAGAGTCTAGAATTCTAAAAAAAAAGAAATTAACATATTATTTATATTTATATAATTATGTTTTCATCATACTTTACCTAAAATAAACTATAAAAAAATAAGTTACTTAATTATGTACTCTTTAACACTTTTGGTAGGCTTTGAAAACGTTAGTACATACAATAATATGTGGGTTAACTTTTTAAAAAGGTAAATTTTAGGTTTAGCAAATATAAATATTATATTTGTATGTTATAATAATAATTTACATAATTGCGATAAATAGTAAATTTTATATTTGTTTTGGAATATTAGATTTGTATAAAAAAAATCGTAGACAGCTTTGATTTGTATAAATCGAGTGTCTGCATCTATGAAAATTGCGTCTGCATATATATATGTATATGTTCTTTATATTTTTATAATTGCATAAAATTTTAATTTGTATATAATTAAATCGAAATAAAATATTTATATATCAAATCTCTCTCGTTTTATACAACACAAATTATACATTGTTATTATATAAAGCAAGTAAGAGAGAAAGACAACAGACAACTGGTAGGAAAAGATATCTCTCTATATATATATATATAATTATAAGTGTGTATATATAGTACAAAAATATATGTATATGTATTTATATATAATGTTGTCTCGCTATATATAAATACAAACATAATTTAAAATATTTATATTTATATAAAGCAAAAGAGACGACAGAGAATGGTGTGCTGAAGAAAGAAACAAATGACAAGTATTTGCTACGGATCATAAGCGATGATGTAGGATATGATCTACAAACATATAATATTGGTCACTACTTTGGTTATCTTATGTATTTATTTTTTTATTTAAATGGGAAGAGTGAATTAAGTGCCTCTACACATCTTCTTCACTTAAGTCTCTCTTTTACTATTTCACAACAATCTATGGCATTTCAAAAAGAAAACATGCAAATTGAAATCATATCCACAAAATTCATTAAACCATCTTCACCAACTCCAAATCATCTCCAAACTTACAAGTTAAGTTTCTTTGATCAAGTATCTGATGAAACACATTTACCTCTTGTCTTTTTTTATCCTCCTACAAACAACATTAATTTCTCATCTCATCATGAAGAACAACTTGAGCAATCCTTATCTAGGATTTCAACTCATGTTTACCCTATTTCTGGTAGATTTAACGAAGATATTAACTCGATATCCTGTCAGGATCAAGGGGTTAAATTTATAAAAGCAAAAATGAATAGTAAACTCAATGAATTTCTTGATAAAGCACATAAGGATGTTAACCTTTCATTGCTTTGTTGGCCTCAAGATTCATGGAATGTAGATCCATCCAATTTATTCACCATGCCACTTGTCATTATCCAAATTACAGAATTTGAGTGTGGTGGTTTAGCTCTATCTATAAGCCACATGCACATGACGATGGATGGTTATTCAACTTTTAGTTTTATCAACGAGTGGTCTAAAGTATGTAGACTTAAGATTCCTTTAGAGAAGATCGATTTCATGAGCTTTGATTTAGGTAATGTTTTTCCAACGAGAGATTTATCGAAGCTTCTATTGCCTCGTATACCTCCAGTAGATCGTGTGGAGTGTAAATTAGTAGCCAAAAGGCTATACATCAATGAAGATTCCATTTCAAGGCTAAGAGAAAAAGTTGGTGGAGATTTATGCAAATTTAAGCCGTCAAGAGTTGAAATGATTATGGCCCTCCTATGGAGGGCTGTAATCCGTGCTTCTGAAAAGAAGCACGGATATCTAAGACGATCTTTAATGAACATCCCTATAAATTTACGAACTAGGTTGATTTCTTTACCTCAAGTAGAAAAATCATTTGGGAATCTTGGAGTTGACGCTCCTATAAAATTCATACCTGCAGAGAACAAGATGGAGTTGCATGAATTTGTAACATTAATTCATAACGCCGTGAAGGAAACTATTCATACTTGTGACAAGACTTCACCGGAGGACATAGTTTCCGCGGTGTCAAATATATATAATGAAAGTTTTCTAGCACAAGATTGGGGAGGAAATGATGAAGTTGATAGGATCATTAGTTCAAGTTTGTGTAAATTTCCTATACAAGAAGCTGATTTTGGTTGGGGAAAACCATGTTTGATGCATTTTGGATCAAGACATGGTCAAGTTTGTTGGTTGTATGATGCAGAATGTGGCAATGGGATATGTGTGCAAGTAGATTTGAAGGAAGATAATATGAATCTATTTGAATGTGACAATGATATCAAGGATTTCTTTCAATTTTAGGGTTTTGATGATTTTTGTTTTAAATTTATTGTTGTTATTGTTGTCGTCATCATTTTTTTTTGGATTCAGTAAAATAATAAAGTTGCATTTGTTATCTTGTTACAACTTAATTTGTTGGAGTGTATTACTACTTTTATCCCGATAATTTAAAGTAATCAAGTTTCAATTTATAGACATGTTCATCAAGCTGAAGTTTGAATTTTTCAAGTCTATTTTTGATAGATTAATCGTGGTGGTGTGTTGTGTCCTTATTAACAAATAGTTTTTTGTCGAAGATGGTGATATCGTGATGGTGAGGAGACAAATAGAAAATGAAATTATAGCTATGGAATAAAATTATTGAAATTGTAGCTATAAAAGCTTATTATGTTTGCTATTTCAAAAAAATTCTATTACTTATCCATAATTATCCTTGTTTTTCAAAATATAAGGATTTTGATTATTAATATTTTGTTATAAAATATTATTGTTTTATTAAATGATAATCATTTTTCTTTAAACTACTTTTTTTTTTTATATGTATCATTAGTTACATTTATTTTAATGTAGTCTATTAATTCATTGAATTAAGTCTTTCTCACTATATCGATTGAGACATCTCTCATTTTCAAATATTTGTCAATATGTTTCCACATCTTTAATCGATTTGATTAAATTGTTTCAAAATTAGATATTTAATTAAATAACGATGACTTTATTTTAACTTGTCATATAAACATGTAAAAGATCATGTTAACAAAGTTATATTATACACTATCATGGTGTATTTGCAATTTTTTTTCTTTGAAGAGATATATAGCTCATAAGAAATAGGATCCACCAAAGTTTTCTTGCTAACATTTTGATTAAGTGCCACTTAAATGCGAATAAATAATATCATATTAGATTCAATATAATATTATAATTGTTGAATTGTATGATCGTCTCGTGTAAAAAATTAAGTATATTACTTAGTATCAAACAATACAACAATATAATACACACGCAAATACTGTCGTTAAATATTTAAGATTAAATAATATGGCAACAAGGTCTTATATTCTCGTTTTTTTGGTGAAGAATTAAAAATATTAGCAAAAAATATATTTTAATATTAGTATATTTTAAAATGATATTTTATAAGTAAAAAAAATGAAAATTAATCAAACGGTTCCAATACCGAAGAGAAATAGGTATAATTGAGATGATTTTTAAAAATCCAATTTTGGTACATACTATATAATATAATCGATAACTAATTGTCTCGATTATATTTTACTAGGGGTGTTAATGGTACAGTTCGATCAATTATTAAAAACAAGCTCATTGTGTTCTCAATAAAAACAAGTGTTTGGGAAGTTGGCCCGACCCTTTCCCTTTGGTTTATCAAAAAAAAATTAATCAAATTTAATGCTAATAAAGTATTTGATATTAAAAAAAAGTCAATTACTACATCTACTACGTAATTCTTTGTACGAATATATTGAAAATAATATTCTTAAATTATTTTTCAAGATTTAATAACTATCAATAAGTAGGGTATGGTAATATTTTAAAATAGTAATCATGTCAATTATTTGAGAAATAAATTAGGGTAGGTGAAGAAAAGAGAACACAACTTGCATCTCGCTATGAAATATTTCCATTTTTGTCACCGGATATTTTGACCAAATTAAGTCATTATATAAAGTAATTCATCAAAATAATATGTTTTTCTAAAATTTTATAAAACTAGTATAAACGTATTTCACAGTAACGTTTTAGGATATACTTTATTTTTTAAAAGTTAACGGCATTAGATTGATATACGTTAAAGACAGTGAATGGGACACCAAATATGTTTGCATAAATGTGATTTCTTACAAGTGGTCCAAAGTGTGTAAGTCCACAAACTTTCACATGTGATTTCTTATTTTAATTTAATAATAATAAGAAGACAAAATAAAAAATAACAAGCCATGTTGATTTCATTGAAAGATTTTTCTATTGGAAAATTATATATGTACAGTGAAAACATATCAGAATTAATTATATGGATAATAAACAATACATAGTTTATACTAGAATGTATATAGAGCACATAACTTTCTAAAATATAATTCAAAAATTATATTTTAAAGCGTGATCAGATATATACCTTCAAGTGAATTCACAAGCTAGACCTTGACTTCAAGTGAATCCACAAACCAGTCTACAAATTGAACGCAAGTTCTGCGGTCTTCTAACGTGATGTGAGTTCACTTGCAAACTCTCTCGGTACTTCCGAATCCACAATCATGTTGATGGTTTCTCCTAGCTTGCTTTTTATGTTTTCTTTTCGACAACTTCACCATTATTTACATCAAATGACTGTAACACAATCATTACTTTAAAATATAAAATGTTGGACTCGTGCTCAGCAAAAGTCATATTATAATTGTTAAATCGTGTGATTATTTCGCGTAAAAACATTTATATACTTAATTATGTTTTCATCGTATTTTATCTAAAATAAACTATAAATAAATATTTTACTTAATTATGTGTCCCTACTTCATTTGGATAGACCATAAAAACGTTTAATTTGTAATATTACAACTCAACTCAACTGACAGAGAAACATGAAAACCAATAATATGTGTGGTCTTTGTTTACTTTCAAAAAGATATCTAAGACATCAACTCAAAGCAATTAACATGTGCATCAATAAAGGTTGTTGGGGAGTAATGGTAGGTATTTCTTCTGTTTTAATTAGAAGTTTCGGGTTTTATTTTTTATATATATGACTTTTTGATGTGAATTTAAATTTAGGGTGTCAAAAGAATATGAAAAATCGATTGAATTTGAATTAAATCGATTTAATTATACTATTTTTTCAATAAAATCGTAAACTGTTATGTAAATATATAGTTGTTCCGAATAATTGAAATCTTCTTTTTAATTTATGAAAAAAAATAAAAAAATTTTAAATCGAACCGAATAACATTACATGTATATATATTTTATATATTAATAATATGTTAAATTATGGTAGGTGGAGAAAAAAGAAAGGAAAGCATATTACAGGGAATATCAATCAGTCACTATCAAACAATAGAACAATACATATCCAAATATTTCCATTAAATATTTAAGATCAAATAATATGCGATAGTATTTTATATTTTCGTTTTTCTGGTGAAGAATTAACGTGCTATTTTTAGAATATATTTATGAAATAAATATTTTAGTAGTAGTATTTTTGAGATAATATTTTAAAAGTAAAAAAATTAAAAATTAATCGAACCATATCGATAGATATAATTGAGATGATTTTTAAAATCTAATTGTGGTTTATATTATAAAATATCCACAAAAAAAAATTGAGACAGTATAGTTTTTTTAAAAATAACCGATCGAACTATACCATTGACAACCCAATTTAAACTCAATCGAGATTCAATTAGTTACCTGATACGAAATGAAAAACAAACAAAAAAATGCTAAATATTTTGTGTCAAGTAAAAATATGACAAACAAATTAAAATTCAAAATATATACTCCTTAGATCAGCTCAGTTTTACTTGTCATTTTTCGCATATCAAGAAAAAATAATTATTTTTTCTCATATTTTACCTTTCGTATTAGTTATTTATTCCTCACATCATTTTTCAAGATTTAATATTAAATATCAATAAATAAGGATAATATGTTAAAATTTTAATCATATCAATTATTATTTTCTTAATGAATGTATTAGATCAAAATTTAACAAATAAATTAGGGTAGGTGAAGAAAAGAGAAATGAGAGAATGTGTTACATGCTTAGAGTACCAATCATTCACTAACAAAAGTGAAAATAATTGTACAATCATAAGATATACATTTATTATTTCTTCTTGAGCTAACCTAATTCAAGTTAATTAAATCACGGGAAAAGGTTTAAATATGCCATTAATTTTTTAAAAATGCTTATTTAAATCATCAGTTAAAAGTTTGGTTCACTTATGTCATTATTATTAAAGAAAATGCTCATTCACGCTATTATTTTTTAATGACGGTTTTGTAAAACTATTTTTGGCATGCAGCCAATTATAATTCGGCCACGTCATCAATTTTTTAAATAAAAAAATAAAAAAAAAATAATTCAATTTTTATTTAGAATTTTGATTTTTTTATTAAAAAAATTAATGATGTGGCCAAATTTTAATTGGTCACGTCATCAATTTATTTAATTAAAATAAAAAATTATAATTCATTTTCTTTTCAGAATCATGATTTTTTTTATTAAAAAAATTGATGACGTGACCGAATTATAATTGTTCACGCGTCAAAAATTATTTTGCAAAACCAAATGTTAAAAAATAATTACATGAATGAGCCTTATTTTTAACGATAATGACATAAATGAGCTAAACTTTTAACTGATAGATTAAATAAGCCTTTTCTGAAAGTTCGATAACATATTTGAGCCTTTTCCCGTAAATCATCTTGCTTTTGACCAAGTTGCTAAGAAAACACATGCATGTGAGCATGTATGTCCCTTTTGTTGAAATTATGAACGACGAATTCCTCCAACAACTTGCATCTTGCTATGTAATTTTTCCATTTTTTGTCATGGGGCATTAAAATTATGAACTCGATACAAATTATATTTGTATTATAAATTACGATTTCAAAATGTAGAACAAGCACACAACAACTTGCATCTTGCTGTGAAATTTCGCTATTTTTGTTACGGGGCATTAAAGACGTAAACGCGACACCAAATATGTTTTAGTAAATCGCGATATATTATCGCGTTATCGACACCCTGCGATGAATGGATTTTACCTTCATCTATAAGTGGTCCAAAGTGTCTAAGTTCACTATTTTTCACATATTATGAATTAATTGTTGTTAATTATAACAAGAAGACAAGAAAAAAATCACAAGTGAATGGCCACAAGCCACTCTACAAATTGGACGACAATTTGAAATCTTCTACAGTGACTCAATACTTAGTTGGGCAAGTATCGTATAGAAAAAAAAATTCTTTTAAGGGTTAGAAAAATTCAAATTTATAAAGATTTCTTTTCGGTCCAAGAATGAGAGAGAATATCACATCTTTGCTTACAATAGAAAAAGATACGTATTTCTCTTTTTCACCTTAGAATAGATTTTGAGTTCTAGTTAAATATGGGCGCGGTAGAGACCACAAAATTAATTATTAAAAATTCTTATTATGAAAATAATTCTAAATAATTAATTTGAATTATTCTTATCATACTAAATTATAAATCATTATACTAGAAATTCGTAATTGCACTCTTCAATTTATATTTAAAAATTCTCCATTAAACGCATATGTAATTCTTCATGTTAAGATTATAGATACTAATAAATAAATTAGACTTACTGAGGAATTTAATTTAATAAACAATTTTGTTTAGAGCACTACTTAACTTATTTCATGTATCGGATTCATAAATTCACTTGCAAGGTTTGACACGATGAAAACTTATAAACTTCTGAAAATTCATATCATCAATCTCTATATCGAGACGTGGATTTTGTTAACTAACTTATTATTTCACCAATATATATTATCATCATCTAATGTACCTGGCATATTGATCCATTTTACAATCTCACCTTTTAATAAATCAAAACGATAATTAACATACACATATCATGATAGTTATATTAGGATTAAGAATATGAGTACATTTAATAATTTAGAGAATATGATTTACTCAGTCACTCTAAAGCAACTATCTCTACTCGGTCATGTTCAATATATACAAAATGCACTAGTACAAGTTGAAACTATACGATTCACATAATCAAGATAAACTACATTTAATCTTGTGTTACAATCATATCGATGGCATGAGCAATTTTCATCTTAGATTGTGAACAAAAAATTTACACTTATAAGACCGATAATTTAATCCTCTATGTATAAGCTAAAACTCTTTACATAAGTAAACAAACACCAAAAACAAATATATGATCTATTAAAAATGAATAACAATTATTCTATAATAAATACTATATCTAAATATATGATTAATAGTATATATTCCAACAATCTCCCACTTAGACTCAGAGTTGTATTCATGAGTTTCAATATAGTTATTGAGGTCCTCACGATGAGTCGTTCATGTCCATTATTTCGCATAGACCGCGCGAATAGAGTCATAAGTCTTGAGAGTCTTTGAAAGTCAATCATTGTGTTTCAAACTGAGCTTTGAGAAAAAAAATTAAAGGTTCTATTTCATAAAGACTAATGTTATTTTATTCATATATATACATATGTACTTATGTTAATTATTGGACTTGAAAGGTAAGTTCACAAGTGCATGTTTTCAAAAAGGTAAACATGTCTCCTGTTTGAAAAGTATTTCAAGTAATGTAAGATGTTCAATATTCTTTATAATGAGTGAATTGAGCACAAAGTTATATTAATTATTTTGGCTGCAGTATACGGACCGAGTTAGGTTAGAGTCTTTTATAATTCGAAAGTCCTATAGAACTACGTAACCAGTGTAAGATAGCAATAACATTGATTCTTCATGTGTCTATTCACTGCCTCTGACAAGGCCAATTAGATGGATCCATAGTCACGATATCATCCTATGCCCTGACAAAGTATAAGATGACCCTAGCAACGTGAGGCAAAACGTTTTATCATTGCTAGGCTCGTAGTAGTGGTTGTCGGTTAGAGAAACTCCCCACAAGTAAAATATATTATTTTCATGTTGCTGTCATGGTATATCTTATAGCAACACGTAAATATTTTTCACTTTATGTTCATGTATTGATTCGGTTGAATCACTTTCAGTCATTCAGTTCAGTTATTTGTTTACTCAGTCATATTACATACTCGTACATTCCATGTTACTGATGTCATTCAACATGTATCCTTTTAAGATGCAGATATATGTGTTCATGGTTATCAAAAAGCGCTTCATTAAGATCACTTTATACTCCAATTAGCTTTGGTGAGTCTCCTTATATTCCAAAGGACTTCAGAGTTACTTTCAGTTAGTAGTTTAGAGGTGTCGTGGGTCTTGCCCCAACATCCTTTCTTAATAGTAGAGGCTTCATAAATGGACAAAATTGAGTAGTTTTCAGTATATATCTTATTTGAGTTGTTCTTCATCAAACTCTAAGTTATCTATCGAGTATTTTCATATTAATTTCAAGTTGATATTATTGAATTTAAATGTCATGTGATAAGATCAAAATGACATGACAATTCCTTGTGACATTTAAAGAAATGAAAAATTAATTGGATATGTTCAACATGACAACTAACGCCCATAAGGGCATATTTGGATCAAAAGTTGGACGGTGAGGGCATACGTGAATCAAATTTCAAACGGAGGATATATATAGAACTTTTCGAATAATTTAAGGACATATTTGATCCTTTTCTCATTTTTAAAAGTAACGCAAGTTTCAAGAAATAATAAAATATACACAAATTTTATTTTATCTTATAATATAAAATCTTCTTAAAAAATAACGCAAGTTTAAAGAGAATTATATATATACAAATACTATTTTGTCTTATAATATACATTTTTTCTTTCAATTTCCACACAAATTTTATATTTTGTGGTTTCATTTATTTGAGCCCTCACAATCCACATGTCTAAAAGCTAGTGGCCTCTCATACAAATATAGTTGATTCTACCACGTCTAAAATAATTTTTTTTGGAGTAGGTGGATGTTTTATAACATTTTTAATTAACTTAATTAATTGTTAGGTTTATAATAACGAATTTATTAATTGAGGTCACTATTAAGACCGTTAAAAATAAAGGCAAAAAATAAATTCAAAAAATTAACGTCAAGGACATTTTATGACTTAGTAGATAAATAAAGAGTAATTCGTACCGATTCACATAATTGAGAACTATATTATGCCCTTCTCTTACATAATTACAAGTAGTTGCATTTTTTCCCTCAATATTTCCAAGTGAACACTTAGAAACATTTTAATACAATACATCAAAATATTCTATCGAAAAATGTTGTCTCAACACTCACATTTGGTCGTCCCTAAACAAACCTCCCCCTTAAACTTCCCGGCCACCATGTCTCCGCCATCCACCGCCGTTGTCTACGACAAATACGGCCCTCCCGACACCGTCACAAGGTTCGTTCTACATTTATAATGTCCTGTCAAAAGATTATATCGTATATATACAGTTAAATTTCTTTTTATGTATATATAGTATAGATTTGTTTAAAATTTTTTTTATATATATATTTTGAATTACGTTAGTGAAAATTCTAATTCCGACAGGATTGCGAATATTCCACCGGTGGTGATGAATGCAAACGAAGTGTGCGTGAAAATGCTTGCAGCTCCCATCAATCCTGCTGATATCAACAGAATAGAGGGTTTAATTAAATTCTCTTTTTTTAATATATATGTATATGAGTTTTTAAAAAAAAATTGAATGAGAAAAAGAACATTTTTTAAAACTAATAGTTGATATAGTAATTACTAGGTTGTAGTTTTAATTAATTTCAATAAAGGAAAAAAAATATGATTTTTTCGTCGGAAAATTACGTTATATAAAATTGTGCTTGGGTATAATTTTTTCTGACAAAATATTTGAAATAATGTTCAAAGTTGAATGTGTAAAAATATAATAAAAAGTGAAAAATGAGTTGAGCATTTGTTGATGTGTGAACAAACAAGCTATTTCGAACATTATGATTAAAGATTTCAAAGTATTTTTTTTTTTTGTTTGGGGTGGGGGGATTTATGAAATTGTGTTTAGTTATTTTAATTTTTTTTTCTATTTAGAATAATCTTCAAGAAATAGAACAGAAAAAGTAAAAAATGTGTCTAGAAAACATATTATAGGAGTTTTCCAATTTTAGAATACAATTTCAAGTTAAATATCGAACTTCTATAATCGAGTTCTTAAATTTTATTAATATTTGCATATCAGGAGTGTATCTAGTATTGCCACCTACCCCTGCAATTGGTGGATGGGAAGGTGTTGGAGAAATACATTCTGTAGGCTCTGCTGTTGTGGCTCTTTCCCCTGGAGATTTGGTAATACATGCAGCTTATCTTTCGGGTAATTATTCAAATTATAGCTATATTTTTGTTTTTTTATATCAATTTTTCGTCAAATTATCTTTAGTTAGTTTACTATTTATAGTTTCTCAGTTTTACTATGATAAAAATAACTTTTAACAAATGAATATGAACGTTAACAAAGAATGTTAAAGCTTTACTGATTGTCATGACAAAATATCGCTATAGGCTTTAAGGGACATTTTACAAAGACTATTTAATTATCGCCAAAAATACATATTCAGCGATAATTAAGTTATTATCATTAATTAATTGTTGTTAAATATCATTTTTGATGTAGTGCCTCTAGTTGTACAGGTACAACCCCCCAAAAATTCTAATTTTCCTTTAAAAAAATCGTAAAATTCAAATTCTGAATTGGGGTTTTACGTGTATGTGTTCCAGGGACATGGCAAACATATGTGGTAGAAGATCAAAGTTTATGGTACAAAATAGACAAAAACACTCCAATTGAATATGCTGCCACTATTTCTGTTAACCCATTGAGTGCCTTGAGAATGCTTGAGGATTTTGTGGCTTTAAAATCAGGTTTATTATTTAAATTTCAAAATTAAAAATATGTTTAGTTACTTTTAATTTGATTTAAAAATTAATTTGTGTTTTCAATTAAACAGGGGACACAATTGTTCAAAATGGAGCTACAAGCATAGTAGGGCAATGTGTTATTCAATTAGCTCGAATTCGTGGAATTCATAGCATTAATATCATAAGAGATAAACCTGATTCTGATAAAATTAAGGAAAAATTAATCAAACTTGGAGCTACTAAAGTATTTACCGAAAGTGAACTCGAAGTCAAAGATGTCAAAAAACTCCTGGTATGAATTTAAAATTTTTATATACGAATAATATAATATTTTTTTAAATATATTGTAACGATCGATCGATGATGTGTTGTAGGGTGATATACCTAAACCTAGTTTGGGTTTGAATTGTATTGGTGGAAATGCAGCTAATATGGTGGTAAAATTCTTAAAGTGAGTTTTTTTTTTAAAAAAAAAATTATGTTTTTCAAAGTTGAAGTTTTTACTTTTTTTTTTTTGGTTAAATATTGAAAATATACAATTTTTTTTATTTTTAAGGCAAGGTGGCACTATGGTTACATATGGAGGGATGTCAAAGAAGCCAATTACTGTATCTACTACACAATTTATATTCAAGGTTAGTTTTCAAATGATCAATCATGAAATTTAAATACTAAGTAATTCTTTGGATCGGTTATCGAGAGTATATCGAATGTATTTCTATTTTATACGATACGAATAAAATCTACATACATTTTATTTTTTCTAAATTTGACCATTGTAGTTCGTTGAATATGTTGTTATATATACTGAATTATCTTTTTTTTTTTTAAAGGATATTTCATTGAAAGGATTTCTGTTACGAGAAAAGAATTTAGATGAAGCACAATATAAGTGTTCGATCGATCATCTATTGGCCCTTGTTCGTGCTGGGATATTGCAATACGAGTACAATTTCTTACTCTCTCGATCGATTAATTCTTTATGAATTTATATATAATTTTATTTTTTAAAAAAGAAGAAGTTATTTTGAATATAAAATGAACAATATAGCAATATTGATTATTTTTTTAAAATTTTAATACAGGATGGAGATGGTGCCTTTTAAAGATTTTCATATAGCTCTTGAAAAGGCAATGGGAAAACAAGGAAGTCAAAGGAAACAAATTCTAACATTTTAAAATAAAATAGCTTCGATTATTGTTTGATGTGTATCGTTTTAATTTTATCGGATATCCTCGAAGGGACTAATTATTGTTAGACTATATTTCACGATGTTCATGATAAACGTGATTATTAAAAAATATATAAATAATTGTAACAATGAGAAAAATATTTTTCTCCTGAGCTTGGGGATATATTTTTCAAGTTGAATTTTGTCAATTAATTTCTCCCTTCGTCATTTAATTTTACGCATCTAATGTATTATTCATGTTAATACGTACTAGTATATTCTTCTAATTAATATTTAAAATTTGATATCAGATATAATATTAGAGTAATTATTATTGTTAATATAGAAAAGACTCATATACATTATTAAACTTTCAGAAAAAATTCATTATGTTAATTGTTATATAAATAGTATAAATTCATTATTTTACTATTTACGTTTGAAAAAAAAAATTCATTTATAACATTTTTTTTTAACTTAAGCCAAATCCACTTTACAAAACTATTTTTTAGACATGATCAATTATGAAAAATCGTTTTTTGCTATGTGGTTAATTATGGTTTTCACATTCAACGTTAGTAATACAATATATCATAATTTGTTGTGTACTTCCAAAAAAGTTGTTTTGAGGTTATATGGATGCTCTTTTCGTTTCAAAAAAATTGACGTAGTTTGACTTGAAACGAAGTTTGAGAAAAGAAAGAAAACTTTTTAATCTTATGATTGTAAGTAAGGTTATGTCAAAAGTATCGAAATGCCCTTTATTCTGATGGTCTTAAACATATCACGTGAAAAATTAAAATTAAAGTATTACCATAAAAGAAAAACGATCCTTTTTTTTAAAACATATTAAAAAGGAAATATTATCGTTCTTTTAAAAAAATGGAAAAATTACATAAATTAATACATTTTAAAAAATATTTACTGATTTTAGCGATACTTTTTGTTTATTACCATTTATAGCAATGCTTTGTTAAATCTGTAATATGTATTAAAAGTGAATTATGTATGCAATATATATGAATTATAATTGTTTTTTGAAATATATCATGTTTGTTTGGTAAAAAATTGTCACATTGTATTATAAGTGTATTAAAATGTGTGATAAATGTATTATTCATCACTAAAATTTGTATTATATGTGAATAATAAATTGTTCTTTGTAATATGTATTAAACTTGTATTATAAATGAATTAAAAGTGATCAAGTGAGATAAAAATATTATTGCTATAAATGGTAAATATTTTTTTATTATGGTATATTTATGTAAGTTTCCCAAATATGGAGGGAGTAATAAATTGGGACCACAATATGGGCCTTACGTAAGGACATCGAAATATAAAGTCAAAGAAAAATTAGTGTATTTATTACTTCAATTCATTTATTAGCCTTAGTCAAGCTTCTCAATACTATATGTAAAGTGGGAGCGATACGGTGATGATAAAGGAGATCTCGGAGAAGGCGATGGGTTTGGTCACGATGATATGGAGAAAATAAAGTTGATTTGAATTTAATAAATAGATTATATTATTAAATAAATCGGATCGAATTAAAATTTAATAACTTTAATCAATTTGAAGTTTTTTATTTAAGAAAAAATATATTTTCATTAAAATCAATCGATGAAATAAAGTTAAAAGGATATTTTTGTTCCTAATCGCAATAAATTATGGTAGGTGAAAGAAAAAAGGGAAATGAAAAAGCATACTACAACACGAGTATCACGAGGCATTAAAGATGTGGACGTGATATCAATTATATTTGTAACACCATTTTTAAAATCCAGTACTTTTCACATGTGATTTCTTTGTATTAATAATAATTACAACAAGACAAAATAAAAAAAGTCGCGTCTTGTCATTTCACGTCTAGTATAATTTAATTTTCTATATGATTTGTAGGTTATTATTAAATAGTGAATATTTGAAAGGATAGAAAATATGACAATGGTTTTAGCAAGGGAGAGTTATATCAAAGTTCTAGAAAGAAAAGAAAAGGAATTAATGAGTATATTATTTATATTTAGTTGATTATGTTTTTATCTAAAACAAACTATAAAAATAAGTTTACTTTGATTATTTATTCTACTCTTTATTAGGACAAACGCTGAAAACGTTACTGAACTGATATTTTATTTGTTTTTTTGAGTTGTTTTTGTCAGAGAGAGCGTTATTTTTAGGTGGGACTTTCTAACGCAAATCGTAATTAACACCAGGTGAGAAACCAAAAGGAAAAAATTGTGGGATGTTGATCGATATTCCATCGTAGGATAACTACATTATGTATTAGTTAGAATAAAAATAATTTTTATCATATATGTATATATATATATATATAGTACACGCGCACACTTTTTAACTTTTGCATAGTTTTACTTCTTTATATTTTGTCACACCTTAAATAAAAATTATCGCTAAATTTCAAGTATTACACCTTAAGCTGAACGGATCTTCAAAAAAATAACGAAGAAAATAACATATAAAGAAAATCGTTGAAAAAGATATATTGGGGAAGATATATTTCAATAATGCAATCAATCAGGACGAAGTCAGCATATTATCAGGGATTCTGAATCCTCTTCGATGAAAAATATTATTAATTATATATGGTTAAAATTATTTTAAAGGTATATACAGACCTCGATGTTGATGAGGGGGTCACCCGAACCCCTTCGATAAAAACATATATTGTACATTTAAGATATTTTTGGAAATTTTTATCTATATATTAATTTTGAACCTCCTAAATATAATATTAAAGGTTAACTTAGTTATTGAAGGGTTCGAGACTTAACTTGAAGTTCCAACTTCAAATCTAAAACATTTATTTTTCATATTTTATTAAATATCAATTAATAAAAATAATATACTAAGATAATGTCATGTCTAACTATTATTTTCATAATAAATGTATCACATTCAAATTTGATAAATAAATTATGGTAGGTGAAGAAAAAATGGAAATAAAAAAGTGTACTACAAAGTATCAATCAATCACAGTAGGTGAGAAATCAAAAAAAGAAAATGTTGTGGGATGTTGATTGGTGTTCCATCGTCGAATAATTACATTATTATGTATCAATTAAAATAATTTTTTTTACATATATATTATATATGAATAATTTTTAATTTTTACATAATTTAACCTTTTTATATTTTAAATGAAAATTATCGCTAAATTTCAAGTATTACACCTTAAGTTTTGAACTAAATTTTTCAAAAAACAATAAATAAAAATAAAATAGTGAAAAATAATGTTGAAAAGGATATATCGGGGAAGATGTATTTTCAATAATGCAATCAATACGGGGCCAATCCAGCATATTGTCAGGGTTTTGGAATATTATTATTTATATATGTTTAAAATTACATTATAAATATATAAAGTAGATAGTAAATTTTATTTAATTAATTCGTGTGTAAAATATAAAGAAAGCGAATGAATAACGGAAATTTTGGAGAATGGATAAAATAAGATTATTAGATTATTTTAAATGGGATCGGGTTATTGAGTTAAAATAAGAAATAATATTTTTTTAAAAAAAATCAGATAATTTTTGGTTAATTTTAAAAATATCGTCTAATGAGGGATAAATTTAATGAAATTAGTAATGGAAAAAATAAAATTAACTTTATTTTAATAGTAAAAATAAAATTAAATAATAAATCAAAATTGAGAGATATTCGTTTTCCAAAAATCGAAAATGTTTGATACAAAGAATCAAATAACACGTGAGTTTTATTTTATTGGTACCATTAATGGGCCATACGTAAGGACATGTACGTGTCGAAACATTAAAACCCAAAGAAAAATAGATGTATTTATTAGTTCAATTTATTTATTAGGGAGACTACTCACCATTCACGTGGGATGGTTGTTAGGTATTATTTTATATTATATTTTAATTTTTTATTTTATTTTATGTGATTTTTTTATTTTTTAAATGTCAAAAAGTTTGATTTTAATCAGACATTTGTATATGAAATTTTTAATTTCTGTGAATAAAAATTTATATATTTGTAAACTAGGTAAAGAGTATTATAAGTTACAAAATATTCAAAATGTTAAAAGTATCTATGAAAAATTTACGGTCAGAGATAGATTTATTTTAATCTCGAAATGCGAAAAGTGCCACATAAAATGGGACGGATGGAGTAGTATTTTATTGTATTTTTTTTGTGTTAATATAATGTCTTACATTCATAATTTGAGCGATAAATCTATAAAAAACATAAGGTACGAAGTAGAGCTATGATGAAATAGTAGGATAAAAGATGAAATATGATTATTGAATAAGAAATAAAGATAAAATGAGAAGAAAATATTAAGGTAACAATGCGATCACACCAAATCAGTTGTTACATAAAATGCGTTTTTTCTTTGTTAACTAACGATACAATACAATAGAATTTAAGTAAAAATCGAAACAAAGATTGTATTTTAACTAACGATACAAATACAATACAACGGTTTACAACCATCTAAACAAGATGTCAATGTTGGAAAATATTGAAACACTATATATTATACAGTAAAATCTTACTAAATTAATACTCGATTAATTAATAGCTTCTCTAAGATAATAATTTCTCGAAAAAAGTTTCAAAATGTCAATATTTTGATATTTAATGGGTTTTCTTAGGCACACTTTCAATATTTATCTTAGATGTCAATGTTTTAGTTTGTTATGTATTTGATTTATGAATATAGTTCGACATACATCTTCTCTGATCTCTCTTTCTCCTTCGTCTTCTATGGTTTTTTTTTTCAATTTTTTTCACCAAATTCAAATCTGAATTTGTATTAACTTATGCATTATTAACCCTATAAGCAAAATTTAAAATTATTAAATATGAATATATATAAAAAAAATCAAACAATATATTATGTATGAATTGTAATGTTGATTACTACAAATTACAATCTACTAAATTTCAAATATGAAAACAAAATCACAAAAAAGAATAATAGTGTTTAAAATACTAAAAATCCGAAATGCATAAATATTTTATGAGTATGTTAACAAACTCACATAAATATAGAAAAAATGACGAAAAATCTGTGATACATACAATCGAAAATTCAACTTAATGAGTGATTTTGAAAATAATATCTCATAAAATCTCGCAAAATAAATGATGACTTAGAAAATATCTTTATCATTTGAGAGATTTCTTAAACGAATTGATAGATCTGGACAAATTAGTATAAATTTGAATAACTAGTTCTTCTTCAACAATGAGAGAGAATAAAGGTGAAAATTTGATGAAAGAGAAACGTGAATGATGGGGACAATGGTGAAAACAGAAAAGTTGATGAAAGAAAAAAATTTAAAAACATGAAAGATGGAAAATAAGTTTAATGATATTAAAGCATAAGAAAAAGTGTACGTAAATGAATAGTGAATGTATTTCATGTTGGACTGTTTTAAGCGTGATGACTAGTTTGCTAATTTTCCGATGATCATATGCATGTTTTGAGAGTGAGCTCAACTAATTATACCTACACTATGACCATTTTGGGCTTTCGGCACCGATTAAGGGTGTGTTTGGTATGGAGGAAAATGTTTTCCATGGAAAATGTTTTCCTAGAAAACAAGTAAATTTTTGACTTATTTTCTCATGTTTTGTTGGTGAGTAGAAAATATTTTCTGGAAATAATTTTTAGTGTTTGATTTATGAATGAAAAATGTTTTTGAGAGACATCTTTTATTTTTACTAGAGTAAAAAATAATTTATGACATTGAAAATATTTTCCAAAATCAAAATTATTATTTTTTTGGGTGGTGGTGGTGGGTGGGGTGGGGGCGGGGGAGGGGAGGAGATAGGAGTGAAAAAATAAAAATTTAAAATTGATTGTATTTTTAAAAAACAAAATTATTTTTTTGGGGGATTCGGGACTGGTACGAGGGCTGGCCGAGAGGGGGGAGGGGTAGGAGTTTAAAAATAAAAATTTGAAGTTGAAAATATTTTAAAAAAAGTAAAATTAATTTTTTGGAGAGGGGATGGGGGGGCTGGCCGGTGGGGGTAGGATCAAGGATCAGGTGAAAAAATAAAATTTTGAAATTGAAAATATTTATTTAAATTGATGTTTTTTCAAAAAAAAATAATAATTTGAAATTGGAGGAGAGTTATAGAAAATGTTTTCCTTAATTTTTGAAGGGAAGTCATTTTCCTTAATTTTGAGAAAAATGAGTTGATTTGAAAAATATTTTCCGAAAATTTTGTCCCAACCAAACATGAAAAAATTGGAAAACACCTCCATACCAAACACACTCTAAGCCCAACTTCTTTGTTAGCAACCTTGTTAAAATCTCTTTATCCAAAAAAGTTGCTTTGTTCTCACCTAATAAATCTTTCTCACCTAATAAATCTTTTTTGAAGCATTGATTTGTTTTAATATTATGAAAATGAAAAATGAATAGCAAACACATCAGCTAAAGAAAGATCTAAGCTAACAACAAGTATGGACCAAACTAAGCCATTATATAAAATAATTCATCAAAATAATATGTTCTTTAAAAATTTTACAAAACTAGTATAAACGTATTTCATAGTAATGTTTTAAAGCATATTTTATTTTTTAAAAACTGACGACGTTATATTGATATACGTTACTCGTAGTAACTTTTTACTCCTAAAACGTTACTGTGAGTAACGTCTTACTCTTAAAACGTTATTCACAGTAACGTTTAAGATGTAAAACGTTACTCAAAAAAACGTTTGAGATCTTGCTAGAGTCAAATGATGTGATGATTGAAGAAATATGACAAGCCTATACGTTAAAATGTGCAAGCATTTAATTATTGGGTAAAAGAACTAATAATCTCCAAAACACTACACAAATATTTCCTTATGTATGTTTTATAAGGTAAAAGGTAGTAGTACTCTCCAACAAATGAAGTAGTAACAAGATAACAAATGCACCTTTATTATACTACGTAATCGAAAATGATGACGACAACAACAATAACAAAGTAAATAAAACTTGCCAAACCTTACGAAGCTACTTAGAGTATCACTAATGTTCCGCGCGCGTGGTAGGGGACATGACATAAAAGGCTAGAAAGAAAAGAAATCCTTGATATCATTATCACATTCAAATAGATGCATATGATCTTCCTTCAAATCCACTTGCACACAAATCCCATTGCCACATTCTGCATCATACAACCAGCAACACTGATCATGTCTTGACCCAAAATGCATCAAACATGGCTTTCCCCAACCAAAATCAGCTTCTTGTATAGGAAATTTACATAAACTTGAACTTGTGTACTTATCAACTTCATCACTTCCTCCCCAATCTTGTGCTACGAAACTTTTATTATATATATTTGACACCGCGAAAACTATGTCCTCCGGTGAAGTCTTGTCACAAGTAGCGATAGTTTCCTTCACAGTGTTATGAATTAATGTCACAAATTCGTGCAACTCCATCTTGTTCTCTCCAGGTATGAATTTTATAGGGGCGTCAACTCCAAGATTCCCAAAATATTTATCTACTTGAGGTAAACAAGTCAACCTAGTGCGCAAGTTTATTGGGATGTTCATTAAAGATCGTCTTAGATATCCGTGCTTCTTTTCTGAAGCACGGATTAATGCCCTCAATAGGAGGGCCATAATCATTTCAACTCTTGACGGCTTAAATTTGCATAAATCTCCACCAACTTTTTCTCTTAGCCTTGAAATGGAATCTTCATTGATGTATAGCCTTTTGGCTACTAATTTAGACTCCACGCGATCTTCTGTAGGAACACGAGGCAATAGAAGCTTCGATAAATCTCTCGTTGGAAAAACATCACCTAAATCAAAGCTCATGAAATCGATCTTCTCTACAGGAATCTCAAGTCTACACACTTTGGACCACTCCTTGATAAAACTAAAAGTTGAATAACCATCCATAGCCATGTGCGCGTGGCTCAGAGATAGAGCTAAGCCACCGCACTCAAATTCCGTGATTTGGATAATGACAAGTGGCATGGTAAATAAATTAGATGGATCTACATTCCATGAATCTTGAGGCCAACAAAGCAATGAAAGGTTAACATCCTTATGTGCTTTATCAAGAAATTCATTGAGTTTACTATTCATTTTTGCTTTTATAAATTTAACCCCTTGATCCTGGCAGGATATCGAGTTAATATCTTCGTTAAATCTACCAGAAATAGGGTAAACATGAGTTGAAATCCTAGATAAGGATTGCTCAAGTTGTTCTTCATGATGAGATGAGAAATTAATGTTGTTGGTAGGAGGATAAAAAAAAACAAGAGGTAAATGTGTCTCATCAGTTACTTGATCAAAGAAACATAACTTGTAAGTTTGGAGATGATTTGGAGTTGGTGAAGATGGTTTTATGAATTTTGTGGATATGATTTCAACTTGCATGTTTTCTTTTTGAAATGCCATGAGTATATAGATGTGGTGAACTTGCAAAAGAAAGATTTAAGCAAAGGTAAGATATATTCACTTCACTCTTCCCCTTTATATAGAAAAAAAAGATATTGGTTTTTAATTTATCGATTTTTGAGATGGTCTAATCAATAAGAAAATGCTCATAAAATAAATATACGACTTCTTCAATAATTTGGCACGACATGATAATAATGTAGATTTACATAATGTTCATAATTAAAATCGAATCAATATTTACCACCGTGTAAATTAAAAAAACTATAAAAGCGCAATACAAATAAAAGAATTAGGACAATAATGTGAGTCGAAGGCTATATGACAAATGAAAGGTAGTAACCAGCAAATATATTGATATAAATATTTACTATATTTATGTAGAGGTAAATGAGGAAATGACTACCTTTTTACCGTGGTTTTCGATGTACTCAATAATTCAAAGCTAAAAAAATCAAAACTTAATTAATAATTCAATATTTTTTTTTATATTATAAAATCATTAAAAACCTGTTAACTCAATGATAATAAACCAGACAAACTAGAAAGATGACTAAAAAGAAAAACAACATAGAAAACTCTAAAGCCTTAATATCATGGTCTAAAGAAAACATTGATAAGTAATATAACTAAGTGCTTGAGAATGAGTTTCACGCTCTTCTGATTACAGTAACGGCTGCATTTGAATCCGCTCTTGATTTCCAAGAACGTTGGTAAAAGCCTTGATATCACTTTGACATTCAAACAAACTCATATAACTATCCTTCAAATCCACTTGAACACAAATACTTCCACATTCTGCATCATACATCCAACAACTATGAAAATTTCTCAATCCAAAATGCATCAAACTCGGTTTTCCTCTACCAAAATCGGCATCCTTCATAGGAAACTTACACAAACTCGAAATTATACACTTATCGACTTCATCATTGTCAGTTCCCCATTCTTTTGACGAGAAGATTTCCTTGTATGAATTAGCCACATTCGCGATTATATCATCAGCTGAACCTATAGCACAAGCATCAATAGCTTTTTGCACTGAATTCCTAATCAGTGTTACAAAATCATGAAGCTCCATTTTGTTCTTCTCTGGTACAAACAGTATTGGAGCATCCATTACATAATTCCCAAACGCGTTTCCTTTTAAAGGTAATGAGATTCTTCCGCGTAAATTCACTGGAAAAAACACTAATGAACGTCTCAGATATCCGTGTTTTGCTTCTGAAACACGAATTAAAGCCCTCCATAAAATTGCTGTAATAATTTCAACTCTCGAAGGCTTAAAGCACAACTCCCCTGAATCTATCGCCCCTGTTAACTTGTCTCTGAGAGACGTTATCGTCTGTTCAGTAATAAAGAATCTGTTAGCTATAAATCTTTCTTCTGATTCCACTGGATGAACACGATTTGGGAAAATACGCGATAAATCTCTTGCTGGAAGAATTTCACCAAAATCAAAACTCATGAAATCAATCTCATCATCTGGAATCTCAAATTTACACACTTTAGCCCACTCGTAAACGAATTTGAAATTACTGAATCCATCCATTACACAGTGTGATGCACTAATGGACATAGCAAATCCACCACATTCGAATTTTGTGACTTGCACAACCATAAGTGGAGTACGGTCAAAATCCACGTCCTTTAAATCCTGGATATCCCGAGGGAAGAAAAACAGGGCGAGATTAAGGTCATTTTGGACCTGATCAATGAAATCATTGAATTGACAATTGACTTTAGCTTTTGTAAACGCAACACCTTGGTCAAGGCAATCGATTGAAAATCGATCCCTTGACAACCTTCCTGCTGCAGGATAAACATGAGATAAAATCCTGGATAGGGATTTTTCGAGTTTCTGATCAAACAAATCATCATCGATGTCATTGTTGTTACCATATGGATAGAAAAGTAGTAATGGCATATGTTCCCTCTCCGCGAGCTGATCGAAGAACGATAACTTGTAATTCTTAAGGTGTGGTGGTGTTGGTATGGATGGTTTTATGAGTTTTGTGGAAATGAATTCTAAGTTCAATTCCATTTTTGATAAATGAAAAGTGAAAGAAGATCAAAATGATTTTTTTTTCTATGAAGCTTATGCTATACATATACAATAATCTTTATTATATAGGGAAAATTCCATCAAATCATAAATAGGGTAAGAGGTATTTATGATATTGTAAAATTATGGACAAAATAATAATTGTGTTTGAATATATTTTGACTAATAAAATGTTGTTATTAGCGAACAGTTATAAAAGTGTTTGACTGTATATTAATAGTAAATCAAATAAAAATAAGTTTATCATTTAAAGTTCTATTCCATTTATATATTTGGAGTGTAAATAATTTTATTTCTTTATTATCATTTTATTATTTGGGTTGTAATAGTAATTTTTTTCTTTATTTTGAAGATACTAGTATTATTTCATGTATTAATCAGAAGATTTATTTTTATTTTAAGAAAGAAAGTTGAGACAGGTAGGTAAATTTAAATGTTTCGATTTGGTTGATTATATTCTAAAAATTATATCTTATCAATTATTATTTTATTTTATATTTATAAAAATTAAATTTTTCGAAATCATTTCAATTTAGGATTTCTTTGATATTAGTACGATTACTTATTTTTCAATATTATTTTAAGAAGTACGCGTAGAATATAATACAAGATTATACATACTTGCAAGTGTTTGGCAAAATCTCTAGACATTTTTATTATTTACAAAATGATAGAATCAAAAGAACATGAAAAATGATAAAAATAGAGATTTATTCACCTATTTTATTGTTGTAAAATAAATTAAGCAAAGGCAAAGGATGTATAAGCAAATATTAAGCATCCAACACGAAATCAAATTTATATCATAGTCATATTATTATTATTATTATTTAGTACATGTTTAGCTTGACTATAGATTTTAAATTATAAATTTGAATTGAACATGCATTTTAAAAAAAATAATTTAAAATCTTTGATTTCATCTTTTTTATTTGTTACGTATTATTGCTTTATTAGCCATGCTCATCTTACCACTTTGTTAATGTTATTTTTAACAGTTCTTTCTAGCTCCTTTTGATAATGCATCGTTAAATACAGAAAGTCTATTAAAACAAATCTTTTGATTTCAAAAAAAGAAAAAATCTACACACATCGAACCTCTCTCAAAATTGATTACACGAAAATTTATTATTATTAGACTAGAATGAAAAATAAATAAATTAATCCACGATTCACAATGGTGTTGTACACTGAAGAATTTGCACCTGCACTACACCAGATTACTTAAACCCCAATATTCCTAAAACCTCATGTATATAAATTGTGACCCTAACTTGGCCTATTTTTTCTCCACCATTTTTCTCTCTCTAAATACACTTAGAAACTTGAAATCCATAAGCATTCTCGATTCTTTGTACATGTTTTCACGTTAACACTCTGAATTTCACAGCAAAATCATTCTCTCTGCGCATCAAACAAGGTGAAATTTGTAAGTATTGAAGCTATTTTCATCATCACTTTGAAAGTTTTTACAATATCGCAATTTCGCAAATCATTGTTTCAATTGCAGTATCAATTTCATGTGAAAAGTTTTTTTTTTTGATTTGTAAGTGTTTAATGATAAATTTTAGCTGAAATAGTGATGTTGAGAAGAAAAAATTTATCTCGTAATAGGCGATCAATCGAGTGTGTTTGCAGTTTCTATTAGTGCTGGTGTTCTGTGTTGTTTAGTTTTAGCTTTTTTTTTTATCTGTTATTTTGATTTCTAAGCACAAATTTGCATGTTTCTCTGCAAAACTATTTTCTCTGCCATCAAACGAGGAGAAATTGGTAAATGTTGAAGCTTTTTTCATCATTGCTTTGAATGTTGTCAGCTGTGGAAAATTCATCAGTTTATTGTGTCTATGAAGTGTTGATTTTGTGTGAAATCAAAATTTTCTGTAGCTTTTTGTGATTTGTGAGTGTATTAATTCTAAAATTTTAGCTGAATTTGTGGTGAGAAGAAGAAAAAAATTTATTGCGTAATAGGCGATCAATGGAGTATGTTTGCACTTTATTACTAGTGCTGGTGATCTATGTTGTTTAATTTTAGCTTTACTTGTTTGTTTTTTTTTAAATATAATTTCTAAGCACAGATTTGCAGAGTATATGTTGAGAAGAAAAGAAAGAGGAGGATAATTGACTATATTTGCAGTTTTATGCTTGTGTCCTGTGTAATGTAATTTTAGTTCTACTTGCAGATTGCTATTTTTTTTTTTTCTTTTTTCTCCAAGTTTTAGAGTGAATTTGTATAGCATATATAAGATGAAACGAAAGGAGAAAACTTTGTATTATAATATCAATTAATATGTGTGTGTACTGGTGGTGTTTGTGTCAATTCGCATGCATCTCGATTCTCGACTAATCACCAGCTGGCTGCCCCTTCCATCAACACGGATATTGAGTATTGGTGGTAGGAATACTAGTCTTACATTCCAGTTTCATTGATCACTAGGCCACAATTGCACAACCTTGGAGGGATGCTGTGGAACCTTCTAGAAGGATCAATGTGTGTATATCTATCTCTAGTCTAGAGCATATTTGTAGTTAATTGCTAGTGTTCTATGTTATGTTTATGTATTTAGAAGAAATGGAAGAAGAGATGCAATTAATCGCGTATGATTTGTAGTTTCACTGTTGGTGTTTTATTTAATTCGAGTAACTTTGTGCCACTTGCTGAACATGATGATTTTTGTTTGTTAGTGAAGAGGAAATTAATGGCTTCTAGGGCGATTCTACGGAGGAGGAGGCTCCTTTCCGACTATTTGAATGTCTCTCCTCGGTCTATTCAAAATCTTCGGAGTTGGGGGAATGGGCAATCTGCTCATTATTTTGACTCCTGCGGTTTCAGCTCAACTACGAATTGTATATGTCAGGGTTTGGATAAAAGAAAGGATCATGACGAAGTTTCTCCAATAAATGATGGATTTTCAGGTTTAGTATTCTTCCGGACAAAACGTTATAGTACTACAGTATTTGACTATCTAAATAGAAGAGTTGATGTTGTTCCTTCGACTGGTATGAGTTTGTGGCCATACTCTGTACGTTGTGCTTCTACTGCAACAGCAAAAAAACCTAATTTGGGAAGTGATGATGAAGAAGAGTTGATTGCCAAAAAGAAAAGTGAAGCTTCTCCAGAGGAATGTGATCAAGCTGTCGTAGGATTAAGTACTGCAAAGGCCAAAGCAAAAGCGAAACGCCTGCAAGAATCTCAGAAAGATGCTAAATCTGTTATACAGAGAGTATGGGCAACACTTTTGGGGATTGGTCCCTCTTTGAGAATGGTGGCCTCAATGAGTAGGTTAGGATTGTTAGAATCTATTGAAAATTTTTGGCTATACAAGAAGTGCCTCTGATAGTGCTCAGTTGCATTCTTTCCTTATCTTTTTGGGTATTTATTCAGGGAAGATTGGGCCAAAAAACTTGCTCACTGGAAACATGAGCTTACTTCTACTCTGCACCATTACTGGCTAGGTTTTAAGCTCCTATGGGCTGACATGAGGATCAGTTCAAGATTGCTGATAAAGCTAGCTAGCGGAAAGAGTCTTTCTAGAAGAGAGAGGCAACAGCTGACACGGACTACAGCTGATATGTTCAGGCTTGTTCCGTTTGCTGTTTTCATCATTGTCCCGTTTATGGAATTCTTACTGCCTGTGTTCTTGAAGCTATTTCCAAACATGCTGCCATCAACTTTTCAAGACAAAATGAAAGAACAGGTCAAATCCTTTCTTTCTGAGTGTAAAGTAATTTTTTTTGGTTGTAGTCTAAGTAGTCTGTAATATTTTTAACTTGTGTGATGTCGTAGATTTTTGCTGATTTGTAGTTCTAGGACTTGATTTCTCAATCTAGGTTTCGTCTTATACAACAACAACAACATCAACATACCCAATGTAATTCCACAAGTGGGATCTGGAAGGGTGGTGTGTACACAACCTTACCCCTACCTTGGGAAGGTGAGAGGCTGTTTCCGATAGACCCTCTACTCAAGTAAAGCATATCCAAAAGTCAAGCTTGTAAATCAATAAAGTACTGAAGAATTCATACTGAAAACAAATGGAGAAGATAACAGTTGCAACAACAAATAATATGATAACCAAAGCCAAAGAGAAACTAAAATCGAAGGACATGTACTAGGAGAGTAATACAAACACTACTGATAAGGAAACAACTATACAACGCACAACTTCTTACTGAACTTCTATCCTAATCCTTGACCTCCAAATCTTCCCATCTGTAAGCTGCAGGCGTGCCATGTATGGTGAAATGCTTCTGTGCACATTCTAACAAATTGCAATGTCATTAGCAATCTCAGATTATTACTTCTGCGTTTACTTAAGCAAAAGAGTTTATGTTCCAAAGATCATCAACTTACTTTGTTGGAATAATTCACTTATAGGAAGCATTAAAGAGGAGGTTGATTGCGAGGATAGAGTATGCAAAATTTCTTCAAGACACTGTCAAGGAGATGGCTAAAGAAGTCCAAAACTCTCAGAGTGGAGAATTAAAGAAAACAGCTGAAGATCTTGATGAGTTTCTGAGCAAGGTGACTCATTCTTGATATACAACCATTGCTGTCTCCTCTACAGCCCTCCAGAGGCTAAAAATATGGAAACAAGAAATGCCAACCAAGATCAATAGCATTCTGTTTGTCTAAATACAGGCCTTATAACTTCATGCAGGTTAGAAGAGGTGCAGGAGTCACAAATGAGGAGATATTAGGCTTTGCCAAACTGTTCAACGATGAACTTACCCTAGATAATATAAGAAGGTTGGGTTTATAACTAAGTCTTTTCGTCTCTATGGTTGCATCTAGTCAACTTGATATGCGAGCTTATCTCTGAATATGGAAGGAATTGTATCTTATCTATTTCTCAGGTCTCGATTAGTAAGTATGTGCAAGTATATGGGGATCAGTCCTTATGGAACCGATGCTTATTTGCGTTTTATGCTTCGGAAGAGATTGCAAAGGTGCACCACATCTTTCCATGTAGGATATTGTTTAAAGAAAATGCATGTTAGAGACTGTTGTGGATGTTCTGATTTCTGAATGTATGTTTCCTTTTTAGTCAGTCACTGTTTGTGAAAGTAGGCCATACTTTGACTTGTTTTTGATGCTTGTAGTCGTAGAGGAGAAGAAGTTTTCCCTAACATTATCATTCTTAAAAAAAGAAGTTTTCCCTAACATTATCATTCTAAAAAAAGAAGTTCTCCCTAACATTTTTCAGTAGTGATTCACTTCCTCAATCTCCAGTCTATAAAACTCTTTTGGTGGTGGTGCTTGGACTCTGGATAAGGTGTTTGAAGCAGTATATAGGAAAATTGCATCAGAAAGAGGAACTTGATATATCAGTTCGTTTAACTTGTTGTCAGAAATAAGAAAAATGTCTTTCATGTGGATGTATATTCAGTTCCTTTGTAAGTAGGCCATTCTTTGTCTTGTTCTTGACGCTTGTGGAGGTAGAAGAAAAGAGGTTTCCCGTAGCATTGTTCAGTAGTGAGTCAATTACATAAAACTCTTCTGGTGTGGTGTTTTGGACTCTGATTAAGGTGTTTGAAGCATTGTCTAGAAGAACTGTATCAGAAAGGGGAACTTGTTATGTCAGCCTGTTTGATTTGTTAACAGAAATAAGAAAATGGTCCTTCATATGGATGTACATTCAGTTTCTCTGGACTTCTCGAACATTCGCTGGGAAGACCTTACAGTTTGTTTAGTTGTGCTTGTGCAAGCTACATAGCTCAAACAATAATAAATCTGCAGCTCTGAAAGAAAGTAATTGCAAATATTCACTTTATTGGGAAACAAAAATGTGATCAACCAGTTGTTTGCTGATGGAAACAATTTTTCACGTCTTTAATTGTTGATGGAAAAAGCTGTCTTTACTCTTATAACAAGAAGCAACATCAATGAGTAGTACAAAATTACAAATACCAGTCTGTCTTTGTTAGTGTTATATAGCCTGGGATAAAAGGTGATTAATGCAGTTCTTGAAGATGTAACAGCCAAGTTATTTCTCAAGTATCTAGGTGTTTGTTTTTCATAATTAGAAGGAACATATCTACATGTTCATTAACATGACATACGACGTATACTAGCTACTCTCAAAGTAACTAGTTTAATCTTTGTTCAGTTGAATCTAGTAAAATATACTTGATACTGAAATTCCTATAATTTTCATAGGATTAAAGTTGATGACAAATTGATTCAAGCTGAAGGTGTGGAATCTCTTTCAGAGGCAGAACTTCGTGAAGATTGTAGAGAGCGAGGCATGCTTGGTTTATTTTCCGTGGAAGAAATGCGCCAACAGGTTCTTCGTCAATATTTCTGTAATAAACATCAATGCAAATATATTTTGTTCAGTTCGATATTATGTGTATATCCTGTCAATAGTTTCGGATTGCAGCAACTTTTTCAGCTAATTATTAGATGAGCACTTGCAATATCTGTTTCTCAGACAATCTTTGCTAAGATATTCAATGTTGACTTCATCTTTTTTTAGAGATTTTCTTGTTGAAAGTTTTCATTAGCAATGAAAAATACTCTTCTCATTTGTCTGCGAGTATTTGAGTAGGCACAGAGATCAAGAAAGAAAGGAAGTCTTGTGAAACAAGTGCTACATTTCTACAAACTATTAGAAGTATTCTTAGTAGCATACTAGTATTTCTATGCAGTGGGCCGTGTCAAGTCATGCCAATTCTCATTGAACATTTCAATCAGTGCTAAATTGGATGGTAAAGAATAAGTTTAATTTCTAAACATGAAAACATCTCAATTTTAGGGACAGATAAAAAGGAAAAGAATGCCAAAAAATGGGGACGAAGGGACTATCATCTTTACTGTTCTAAAGTTAACTGGTTATAGTGATGGAGGAACCGTCTGGCATCTAGACTGTGAATGTGAAACACGTCATTAGAATGCTATGATCCTTCTGCTCAAATGGATGTGAAGGAATAAGTTCGTACAAGCACTCAATTAGCTGTACCTCTGTCGTCATTGACACAAAAGTTAATGGGCACGTGTAGAAGCAAAAGGGTGATGATGTGGTCCATTTTCATTGTTTCTAAGAAATTAAGAAGCCAAAGGGGACGATGACTCCTCACAAATATTGAATTGACAAAAGGAAAAGAAATGTTTTTAGTTCCTTCAGTTACCAGAAAACTAGAAGAGGAGAATATGTACATTTAGGGGAAGTATGGAAATGAATGAACAAGTCTCTGACTGCTTCCGTAAACCAAATATGAGGGTTGAGAATCATTCATGCATTCAATGAACTTCAAAGTCAATGATGTAGTACCCTGGAATTGGATAAGTAAATTACTTTAGGCTCCTGTCACCTTTTCTGTCCAACAATCTCTAATAAGCCTCTGCAGTTAGTTTTCTCTCAGAGATAGACTTTTGTCCTTCCTTTTTGTTCAACGGGTTTTTTGCTTTATCAACATGCACAGAGATAAGCGTACTTAGGATCCTAACAGTTGCGAATTTGTTTCAACATGCAATGTGAGTTTTTGTCTGCAAAGAACATTGCACCATCTCTGAAAATGATGGAGATTCAGTTTGAACGAATATTGTGCAGTGAGAGCAACTTGGTGTGATCTTTTTATCCTCTTTATAATAATAAGATTATTAGTAATCACCATTTGTAGAAGATCAGAGTATTTTGTTCTGATCTTGTTATTCTTAAGTGCAGCTCCGAGATTGGTTGGATTTGTCACTTAATCATTCAGTGCCTTCTTCACTTCTGATCCTTTCCAGGTATCTCAGTCTCTCTCTCTCTCTGAAATTCAGCACCTGTAGACTAGTATATGCGTGCACATATTACACATTTTCTGGATTATTTAACTTGCAACTGATTAATTTTGTTCACTTTTGAGCACATATGACCTGCTTTTTCTTTGCACGTGAGCAGATCTTTCACTGTTTCTGGAAGGTTGAAGCCAGAGGAGGTTGTTGGAGCTACACTGTCTTCACTACCAGATGAGGTTGTGGACACTGTGGGCATCACTTCCCTGCCATCTGAAGATTCTCTATCGGAAAGGAGGAGGAAATTGGAATTTCTTAAAATGCAAGAGGAGCTTATCAAGGTTGATGTCTTCTTTTATTCTTGTGAAATGAACAGTTTTCTTATGCCTTTTCTTTTCCACCTCCTCTCCCCTGCTTAGATGTAGTGGATGGAACTTTTTCTTGTTCTCTTTACCGGGAATCCTATTTTTTGACAATGGTATCCATCAGGAAATGGATCTGCCTCTTTAGGCATCTGTATTATATATTTTGTACATCAAGTTGTGTAAGCATCAGTACTCTTCTGCTTAGAGGTAATTGTAATTGTCCACAGGAGGAGGAAGAGAGAGAGAAAGAGGAAGAAGAGAAATCTAGAAGGAAAGAATCTGTTTGTAGTCGAGAAGATGTAGCATTGAAAGAGATGACTGTTCCTACTGCTACAAAAGCACAAGAGCAAGCTCGAGCAAGGGCTATTGACAAACAAGAGCAGCTATGTAAAATTAGCCGTGCCCTGGCTGTTCTGGCTTCTGCTTCTGTAAGGATGTACTTGAAAAAGTTTTGGACTGTTCAGTACGCAGTCTTTTTTCTCAATCTTTTATATCTCTATTTTATGCAGTCTGTTAGCCAAGAGCGTGAAGAGTTCCTGAGGCTTGTAAATAAAGAGGTATGTCATTCAGAAGCAACTATATGAGAAATCAGACCAAGAATAAGCAAATGGGAATCTCTTATGTTAATACTAGCTGTTTCTCTTAATGATTCTTTCTTATGTTTATCATTTCATTATGTCCTTGCTTCCATTTGATAAAGTATCATTTGTATATATTGACCAAAACAGCTCATAGGTTGTGCTAAGACCATATTTACAAGGTAAAAGGAAAACCTAGCATAATCCTAGGATATCTATATTGACTCAGTGTCTTCTATGTGACAATTTTTTGACTTTCTTAAACAGCAGAAAATTCAATTAATAGCAGAGAATTAATAGGGCACCTTGTTCCTCCAGCTATCCTTCTCTCTCTCCCCCAATTAAAAGATAAGTTTGAAATATAATAAAAGAAAGAAATCACACCTGTTGGCTGTCTGACTCCCTTTGCTATTGATGTTTTTCTGGTATTTGTTTTACAAGTTGCGAGTTTCTCTTTGGTTCTCTATAAGGCCAGGTAATTCTCCTCAAGAATCTGCGACTCATGGAGGATTTATTTTCTTGTCAGATCGAGCTTTATCATAGCATGGTAAATGAAGAGGGTACAGTTGGTGAAGTGGATGCCATGAAGGCATATAGAGCTGCTCATGATGAGAATGATCATGCTGCTGAACATGATGAGGTTTCATCTGCACTCATAGATAAGGTGAGACGTTCAACCTGTAATAGTCCTGAAGGTAGTGACAAAAGACATTTATTTCTTCCTCTATATCCTTAAAAAAATTGAGCAAAGCATCAGATAAAGTAGCCTAGATAGTACTATGATTCACTGATACAAAGTGATGTAGAAGATAATTAAGGGAAAACTAACAGCACACTGGGATATGTTCCTACAGCTTGCTTGAAATTACTTATTTATTGGCTTAATATGGTTCAGGTTGATTCCATGCTTCAAAATCTCGAGAAGGAAATCGATGATGTTGATGCCAAAATTGGCAACCATTGGCAAATACTTGACAGGTGAGTAGCAGTGTTTTGCTTGATAATCCTGCTTGGTTATCCTAATCAAAAGTTTTTGCTTGATGATCAATTTTGGGCTTTCGCATTTTCTTTTTTATACTAGTACAAAACCATTTTGATAGTTGTGTCCTTCTCCAACTCCAATGAAATTAAGGTCGAAGTTGGGGAAATCTTGTTCCCTTTACTCATCTTTAATCTACCTATTTATTCACAAGCATGCACGCAGAAATGTGCTCCTTATCATGGAATGATTCTCATGTTGCAAAACATGAATGATATGTGTTATCTTTTGAAGATGAATTGGTGGAATATTAATCATGACCATGCACGTGAGCATTATCATATCATGACTGGAAGTAATGATAATCATGTTTATATTTCTGTCATTAGTCTGGTCTGGTTTGTGGCTTGCAGTGGTGACCTAAGTTGCCGGGAAGTAACATGCTCAACTGCAACTGAGCAGATCCAAAATTTAGCTTTTCATTGACTTGCATGCTGTTTTGTTGTACAGGGATTATGATGGAAAAGTGACTCCTGAGGAGCTAGCAGCTGCAGCCATGTACTTGAAGGATACTCTTGGCAAAGAAGGGGTTCAAGAACTCATCAGCAACCTTTCCAAAGATACAGGTCAGTTTTCAATTTTGTTTGAAGTGTTTTAGCTATCTAGATGCCGTTTTTTTTAAAATTGATACTGTTTGTTTGGTAACAATTAGCAATACCACACTTGATGGTCGGTGAGTAACTTTCAGCAACTATACTACTAAAGAAGTCGTTTTTTGATAACCGTGTGCGCATCCTCAACTAAAGAAGTCACGTATTAACTGTACAAAATCCTTGATTGAAGAGTCCCAAATCTCAAGTGTCCTAAATAAACCAGCTTAACTATATAATCAACCTGTCTCACTGTATATTCAAATAGATGACCTATTTGCTCATTCATGGTAAATAATAGATGTCAGGAAGTTGGTGATTAACATTGTATGAGCACCAAAAAATTCCTTATTATCTAGAACAACTACTTTTTTAGGTTCCACATCTTTTAATTGCTTTTAATTTAATACATTCTTTTCAAAGAAGTCAGACTCAGATTTTTTTTGGATTAGTACTGAAGTTGCTGTATTTTGCGATTGAAATAAACATGGTTTTATAAGAAGCAACTCTTAATTTAGGACCTACAATGTAAATTTTTGTATTTGTCATTAATTATCTTAATTCACAATTGACCCGAAAAACTGAATGTCTATGTATATATGTTGCGTCTAACTTCTGTTGAGTGTTTTTGTTGCAGACGGAAAGATTTTTGTTGAAGATATTGTTAAGCTAGGCAGCCGCGTAGAAGATGCCAGGTCCGATGAATAGACAGAATAATGCAACAGTTTTGGCATCTTACAAAATAATAAAACACTACACTTCACTAACCTAGTTCAGTCATGTAATTAGGCCTCCAATTATAGAAAGTCACTATCTGTAAGTTTTCATTTCTCCTCCTGTCAATATCTTTTAGGTATTTTTCTTCTTTTGTGTGTTTAAATTCTCATCAGTGATCATGAAGTCGTTGATAATCCTGAGGCCTCAGGTTCAAAATTGAGTAGAGACAAAAAAAACATTAGGTGATTCTTTGCATTTGTCTTAGCCTTGGTGGGCAGAGTGATCTAGTATCTGTTGCTGGTGGAAAGTGGGAGGCATCCGTGGAATTAGTTGAGGTGTGTGAAAGCTGACCGGTCCGTCCACATGTTTGGTGTGTAGGGTAAGGGTTCTTGTGTCAATTTAGTCAGTTGCATGATTTTTGGTACAACCCCCGACTTCCCCACAACTACAAACAACAATACAAACTTTGAAAGGTGGGAGGTGACAGGTATCTTGTGAAATTAGTCGAAGTGTGCGAAAGCTGACCCTTCCACATGTTTGGTGTCACGTGTTAATTGTATCACTTGCATGCTTTTTGGCACTAGCCCCCACTCCCCACGACTGCTACAATTATACCACCTCAAACCTCGAAAGGTGGGAGGTGATAGATATCTCATGGAATTAGTCGAGGTGTGCGACAACCAACCCACATGCTTGATGTGCAAGGTAAGGTCCACTTGTTAATTGTGTCAGTTGCATGCTTTTTGGCAGGTAGGTCTGTCAAATGGGCGGGTTGAATTGAAATTGAAAATATTTAAATGGGTTGAATAGAAATTGGGTTGGGTCTTGACCCGCTCAAGTTTACTTCGGGCTCAAATGAGCTAAAAAACGGGTTAGGTCTTGACTAGCCTAATTTGACCCGATTAATTTCACTAATTTAACATTGATGTTTAACTTTTATAATCACAATTTGATATTCTGCTCAAGAGTTTTTTGTTAAAAAAGTAACAAATGGATAGATAAATTTTAAAAGATGTTAAATAGATAATAATTCATACCTTCAATATGGGAACTTATCTTAATAAAAAGTTTTAAAACAGGTTAAAATTGGAGATTGAATTGGGCTCAATTGAAAATTCTCTTCAAATGAGTTATGCTTGAATGTGTTGAAATTGAACCCAATTTGAATTATTTGAGCCCAACCCTTAAAATTCTGGGCGGGTTATCTATGGGTGTTCATTTTTGACACCCTCAGTGACAGGTATCCAGTGAAATTAGTCGAGGTGCGAGCAAGTTGGCCCGTCTACAACTTGGAGTGCAAGGTAAGGGCCCACATGTTAATTGTGTCAGTTGCCTGCTTTTTGGTGCTGCCCCACTTCCCACAGGTACAAACAAAACCCCAAACCTCGAAAGGTGGGAAGTTACATGTATTTCGTAGAATTAGTTAGTTGAGCACCTGACATGCCATGGTTGATGGATAAGTGCTCACGTTTTAATTGTGTTAGTTGCATGCTTCTTGTTCCCACAACTACGAACTACACCACAAACCTCGAAAGGTGGGAGATGTCATGTATCTAGCGGAATTAGTAGAGGTACACGAAAGCTAGCCCGTTCGTATGTTTTGTGTGCGGGGTAAGGGCTCACGGCTCACGTGTTAATTGTGTCAGTTGCATGCTTTTTGGTACAAGCCCCCACTTCCCAAGGCTACAAACAACACCAAAAATCTCGAATGGTGGTAGGTGTCGAGTATTTCGTGAAATAAGTCGAGGTACGCGCAAGCTGGCCCACCCACCTATTTTGTGTGCAACGTAATGGCCCACATGTTAATTGTGTCCTTTGCATGCCTTTTGGCACAAACCCTTACTTCCTGTGACTACAAACAACACCACAAAGGTGGGAGGTGACAGATATATCGTGGAATTAGTCGAGGTATGCGCAAGTTGATTGTATTGGTGTGCAACGTAAGGGCCCATGCTTTAATTGTGTCAATTACATGCTTTTTGGTGCAGCCTCCACTTCCAACCTTGAAGTAGAGATGATAGATATCCCGTAAAATTAGTTAAAGTGTTTGAAAGCTGATCCGTCCATAGCGTGTAGGGTAAGGGTGCACGTGTTAATTGTCTTAGTTGCATGCTTTTTGGTACAACCCCCCACTTCCCATGCTACAAACAACCCCACTATCCTTTTTCTTCACATTTTTCCTTTTACAATGACAGAAGTACTTAGGTTTTCTGTGTATTTGCCCCACTCAAATTAATGCTCATAAAACATTTAGGATCGTTTAGTTTGAAAACAGGTTAGGTTAAGAATTAGGATTACTGGATAATGATGGATGATTTTTTTAAGACAATTTACATATTAATTATTAGTTCAAAACTGTATAGAGAGGATTGTCTTACTTCTCAAATAATATCATTTCTTTAACATGTATATTTATTTTACTGTGGGAGGAAATATTGGAATAAATCAAATGAATTAATGCTACAATTAAAGTTAAATAAAAATGTGTATGGCCAAAATAATTTAGCAAAACTTGTGAATATTTTATATATTTTTAATTAAAAATTCATTGGGCTAATTTATTTGAATTTGTACAAAGAGAAGCCCAAGGTGGCCCATCCAAATTACCAAATTAATGAAACAAAACAAAAGAAAAATGCAAAATAGGAAAGAGAATGAAAACAAATAAATCACAAGAGTTAAACACATATTATCCGGGTGTTCTTTCAAAACTTAATATTTTTTTATGTGCCTGGTTAATTATAATATTTTTTTTAGTTTCGCATGTTTATTATCTATTTTGTTGTCTAGCTCATTTATATTTTGACGATTATCATGAACCAATAGTATTGTGTTCTTATTCTTACTTTTATTTGTTCTCCTTTCACTATTTTTTATTTTCTTATTATTGAATATTTCTAAGTCTCTCAAACGTTCAAATATTTTACATAATGTGATATTTATTGTTGTGTGTTTATAAAAAAATCAAATTTGTTTTTGGTGTCTTATTCAAATTTCAAGCACTAAAACTAATCAACACTATTTTAATATTATTTATTAACTTATCAAATTCATCTCTACTATTTTAATATCATCATGTTTTTTAAAAATTTGAGTCATATTTTATTAGTCCAAACTTTATATTATATAATTTTAATTGAAAATTTACATTATTTGCGTTTTTACTTCATAATTTCTATATATATCTTGCCTCTTCACACCTCATTTGTAGAATCACACTAGTTTATTATAATTATTCAATTTATATTTATCAACTATAAAAATATTGCCTCTTTATAATGTTTGGCTTTAGGCCCCCAAACTTGTTGAGACGACTCTGATAGTTTGTGAGGTAGTTACTTGTCACTTCGTCGGACATCACTTACTCTTGCTTTTTATTTTTGTTCTGTTCTAGACACAAAGACATTAAAACTTGTATTCCTTTTTATTACTTAGAGACTTGTACGCGTGACACCAGTTCTTGGAGGCATTTAGAGTTATGTTATTATTTCTGCAGATTTATATTATGCTAGTCCTTAAATCTATTTTACTTCCGCATTTAATCTTATTTCGTAGGGTTTACCCTAACCTATTTTGGTAGAATAACACGTGTGTCATCACACCCAATTGTTTAAAGCTGAGAAAAAAAATATTTTTGTAATCATTAAACTAATAGTTTTATAGATCCTAAGCTGATATTGTCATTCACAATAATTAATATTTGACTATTGAATAAAAAAAATAGACCAACTTAACACTATATATATAGCATAATAAATAAATGTGTCATTTAACTTGGCTTCAAATAACATTTATGTCCTTTAGCTTTGGATGTGCATAAATACACTGAAACTTGTATAAAGTTGAACAAATAGACACACATGTCATTTTTTGTACTACGTGGTTTGTGCCATGTGGGACGCATGTGTTTATTTATTTTTAAAGTTGGATAGTTAAAGTGTCTGTTTGTGCATTATGAAAGTTGGAGATCAAAGTTAAAATTTGAATCCAAATTTAGGGTCTAATATATATATTATGCCATATATATATACATGCCCAGCCCTTTATATCTTTCAAGTCAGGTAAGACTAGTGCAGAAAATGGAAGAAAAATCCAACAAATCTCATATTTTAGTTCTCCCAATCCCAGTACAAGGCCACATAAACCCAATGGTTCAATTTTCCAAAAGATTGGCATCAAAAGGAGTTAATAAAGTGACTTTAGTCACAATTTACTCTATTAGCAAAAACATGCCAAAAGAGTCTGGTTTAATCAATATTGAGTCCATTCCTCATGATGACAAGTCTCCACCACAAAACATTGATCCAATGCTTGAATGGTTTCAACTTTTGGTATCAAAAAATTTGAGAAAAATTGTTGAGAAATTATCTGATTCTGTTTACCCTGTGAAAGTTCTTGTTTTCGATTCGGTGGCAACTTGGGCTATTGATCTTGCACATAAGTTAGGACTAAAAGGGGCTGCTTTTTTCACACAACCTTGTTGTCTTAGTGCCATATACTATCATATGGATCCAGTCATCCAGAGACAACCAAAGTTTCTTTTGATGGCTCTGATGTATCTTTGCCTTCACTTCCATTGCTGACAAAGGAAGATTTGCCTTCTATCATCTATGATACTGATTTGTATCCAACTCTTAGAGGACTTATCTTTAGTCAGAACATCAATTTCAAGAAAGCAGATTGGCTTTTCTTCAACACATTTGATGCATTGGAAAAAGAGGTACTATTTTCTCTTATCTTAATGTTATCTTTTGGGTCCACTCCATTTATATACTTGTGTTGGGGTTTGTGAAGGGTAGAATCTATGCAGACCTTATCATATCTGATTTATCTTAATTTGACTTCCCTCGCTTAGTTCACCACAGAGGTCACTCTTGTCTTGTCCAGTATATATTTGTTCTTCATGTTACCACTCCTAGTATGTGTGCATATTTACTTCAACATCCTCATTTTCGCTAAACCTCATCTTTTGTTCAATTAAGCTACATACAAACATAGAATGGTCAAAATTAGAGGAGTAGATCTAGATCTATTTTCTTTTTTTACCATATGACTATACCTAATATGTTTGGTTCTAATATTTTAAAAAAAGGATTTAAGTGGTTACATTTCTTTCTAGAGGAAAATCGATCTAAATCGAACCATGAATTTTATACAGATAGTCGAGTGGATAAGGCCTCGATACCCAATCAAGACTATCGGACCAACTATTCCATCGATGTATCTTGACAAGAGACTAAAGGAAGACAAAGAATATGGTTTGAGTCTGTTCAAGCCTAATAGTGAAACTTGTATGAAGTGGCTAGATTCGAAGGAAATTGACTCTGTTGTATATGTATCATTTGGAAGTTTAGCCAGCCTTGATGAACAACAAATGGAGGAGCTAGCTTTCGGATTGATACTGACAAAATGTTACTTCTTGTGGGTTGTTAGAGCCACAGAAGAGAATAAACTCCCAGAGGAATTCATGTCCAAGTTATCCGAAAAAGGACTAATGGTGAATTGGTGCCCTCAGCTCGATGTATTGGCTCATCGATCAGTTGGTTGTTTCTTTACTCATTCTGGATGGAATTCAACCCTCGAGGCATTGAGTTTGGGAGTGCCAATGGTCACCATGCCTCAATGGTCGGATCAACCAACTAACGCGAAATTCATTAGTGATGTATGGCAAACAGGAGTTCGCGTTAAGGTTGGAGAAAATGGTGTAGTTAATAGAGATGAAATCGCGAGTTCCATAAGGGAAGTCATGGAGGAAGAGAAAGGTATAATGCTTAAAGAGAATGCAATGAAATGGAAAAATTTAGCTAAAGAAGCAGTAGATGAAGGAGGGAGCTCTGATAAGAATATTGAAGAATTTCTTTCAAACTTGTAATGCACTAAATTGAGTAACATATTCATAAAACATTTGCTTTACCAATGCCTCAAAATTTCGAAAACGAATTTAATTATTGTTTCATAATGTATGATAATAAAAAAAAAAAGGTATGAACTTGTTATTTAGAATATTGATGTGACATTTTATTTAAAGCCACATATATTTTATTTTTTTTTTCTATAAAAGAGGAGGTTATAATTTTTTCGAAAAGATTTTTAAACAAATATAAAGGGCGATCAAAAATTCATGACCACCATATATTAATATCATTCATGTAATATTAAATGATTTGAAAGTTTAATATTTACCCAAAAAGTTATAATCTATCACTAATCACAAAGAAATCTAGATGTCTACTAGAATCATGCTCTACTATAATATTCATTTTAAAAAAACAAGTTTTTTAGAAATTTATTTTATATGTTATATACTATTATATAAAAAAATTTATCAAAATATACAATCTTATATGTATCATAACAAGTAAATTAAAAAAAATATTTAAAAAAGACGTTCTTTTTTAAACGACTTTATATTTGACTATTCTTGGTCAAACTCTCCACTTCAGACTATGGAGTGTTTTCCCTTTAATATTATCCAAATGAAGAAAAAAAAACCATCTTTAGGTCTTATTTTCTTGAGATTGATCAACTTACAAGTTACAAAGAGTAAAGTTAGTGCAAAAAATGGAAGAAAAAACCAACAAATCTCATGTTTTAGTTCTTCCATTTCCAGTACAAGGTCACATAAACCCAATGGTTCAATTTTCCAAAAGATTAACATCAAAAGAATCAGTTAAAGTGACCTTAATCACCATAGACTCTGTTACCAAATCTATGCCAATATTAGAATCTGGTTCAATCAAGATTCACTCCATTCCACATAATGATGAAACCCCACCTCAAAGTTATGATCTTTTTCTTGAATGGTTTCATGTATTGGTGTCAAAAAATTTTACAAAAATTGTTGAGGAATTGTCTGATTCTGAGTATCCTGTGAAGGTTCTTGTTTTCGATTCGATAACAACTTGGGCAATTGATTTGGCACATGATTTAGGGTTAAAAGGGGCTGCTTTTTTTACACAATCTTGTGCTCTTAGTGTTGTATATTATCATATGGATCCAGAAAAAAATAAAGTTTGTGTCTTTGATGATGGTGTTTGTTTGCCTTCACTTCCATTGTTGCAAAAACAAGATTTGCCTTCTTTTGTGTGTCAAACTGATTTGTATCCATCTCTTAAGAAACTTGTATTCAGCAGGAATATCAATTTCAAGAAAGCAGATTGGCTTTTGTTCAACTCATTTGATGTGTTGGAGAAGGAGGTAATAACCCCCCCCCCCTTCCTCTTTAATTCATATTCTTGTTGTTAGTAAATTGTGTTTTTGGTGTGACTGGTAAAGTTGTTGTCATGTGATTAATAGATTATGAGTTCAAGTTGTGGACAAGGGCGGATTCATGAGTTTAGGTGGGAGTTCTAGGGGGATCCTGTATTTGTATTGAGAAATTCGAAAATAGGAGTTGCAAAACCATATATGGTGTGATGTTGATCTAGTGGTAAAAGAGGGGCTTGTTTAGCTATATTACCCTCTTGGTTTAGGGCTTAAATCCCCTCGGTCATCGTGTAGACTTTTTGTTTATAGAAATGCAGGATAAGGCTACCTCCAATAGACCTTATGATCTAATCGTTCTCTCGTGTATGGTGAGAGCTTAGTGCACTGAGCTATCCTTTTACGACTCTTTATCGAAGGGTAAAAACTTACTACGAAGTTATAGGTCTTAATTATGTTATGACATTCTCTGACTAGAAGAGAAATGTATCAAGAATGAATTAGAAGCTGAAAACTTAAGAGTTTCCGGTTATAGAAAGTTTCTAATTCTGTTGCTGAATTTTTGTACAGGTGATCAGCTGGCTAAGGACACAATGTCGAATCAAAACCATCGGTCCAATTATTCCATCAATGTATCTTGACAAGCGACTAAAAGATGACAAAGAGTACGGTTTGAGTCTCTTCAAACCTAACAGCGAAACTTGTATGAAGTGGTTAGATTCGAGGGAAATTGGCTCTGTTGTTTATGTATCATTCGGAAGTTTAGCCAATCTTGGCGAACAACAAATGGAAGAACTAGCTTCAGGATTGATGATGAGTGATTTCTACTTCTTGTGGGTTGTTAGAGTTACAGAAGAGAACAAACTCACAGAGGAATTCATGTCCAAGTCGAAAGAGAAATGTCTCATTGTGAATTGGTGCCCTCAACTCGATGTGTTGTCACATCAAGCAATTGGATGTTTCTTTACTCATTGTGGATGGAATTCGACTCTGGAGGCACTGAGTTTGGGAGTGCCGATGGTGGCCATGCCACAATGGTCAGATCAACCAACTAACGCGAAATTTATTAGTGATGTATGGCAAACAGGAGTTCGCGTTAAGGCTGGAGAAAATGGTGTAGTGAATAGAGATGAAATCGCGAGCTGCGTAAGGCGAGTCATGAGGGAAGAGAAAGGTGTAATGCTTAAAGAGAATGCAATTAAATGGAAAAAATTGGCTAAGGAAGCAGTAGATGAAGGAGGAAGTTCAGACAAGAATATTGAAGAATTTCTCAAACTTGTAATAAACTAGACTTGGAATATTAAATAAATTTGACAAACTTTGATCAATTTATGCATCATGTTCTTACATTGCATAATTACGTAAATAATACACGTATAACGCCACATAGGACACAAAAATTGTCATGTTGATATGCCACGTATGACCAGAGACAGAGCCAGGATTTTCAATAAGGAGGTTCAAAATCTGTAGAAATAGATATCCGAAGGGGGTTCAACGTCTACTATATTTACATATAAACTCATTTTAACCATGTATAAATAGTATAATTTTTTGAACCCCCTTCATACAAGGTAGCTCCACCCCTACGTATGACATACATATCTATTTGTTCAATTTTATACATGTTCTAATGTCTACTTATGCACAACTTGAAGTAAGATACATGAATATCAGCTGAATTTAAATTAAAAGACACCTTTATGTATTATGTTTATTAAATATACGTCAAAGCTCACATAATTTATATCTCAAAAATAAAAAGTGTCGTATAGATTAAAACACGACCAATATCTCTATTACGTAACATGATATTCTCTACCACACATCTTAATAACTTATACTCAAGTATTTTAGTCCATATTTTTTTTTTTATAAAAATCACAAATACCTAAAATAATAAATATGGGCCTTACAGATTGAAACTTCCAAGCCCAAATAAATTCCAATATGAAACCCTAATCTCAGTTTATTTTTATTTATATTTCTGCCGCCCAATTTCGTTATTAACATACACACCAAGTTCTTAATTCCATTTGTTATCTTTCCTCTTAAATCTCTTGCAACTTATTTCTTCCTCTTGTTACGATACGAGTTTAAGTTTTATGCATCGTCAATATATATAACTTTTTGTATCATTCATGTCATTGTTGTTTAAGTTTTATGCATCGTCAATATATCATTCATGTCATTGTTATTTATCTTGACGATGCATATAGTTTGATTGTTTCAAAAATTTATTGCAAACATGTTTATTTTAAATAGTTTATGTACATATGTGTGTAATTTATTATATACCAGACATATAGTCAGGTGTCCACCAAATTTAATTAGTGGACACCGTTACATGTCTGGAAAACAAAGGAGAAGGGAGTAAAAATGTTAGATGGGTTTTTCATCTAACGTTTTCGATCTCTCTTCAAGTGTTCGTCGTTGCCCAAATCACTAGTTCATAGTTTTTGAGCTACATCTGGACTTAACATCGCTATTAAAATTTCATCGCTAATTTATCGTTTAATTGTTCGTATCAAACAATTTTTAAATTATTTACGTAGCAATTAAGATGGAAAATCTTGTATTGTTACATGTTTGGTATAGGATGTGAAAATGAATAGGCGTGTTCCTGATATGAGTTGCTCATCACTAAGTCATTTATTTAGGGCTCGTTTGGTGTGAGAAATTAAAAATAATAGCGATGGGATAAAAATATTTTATCTTACTTGAAAATCTATTTCATCATTTATATAATAGTGATGGCCTAAATTATCTCTATACATCGGGGAAAAATTATTCCAGGATAGCTAATCCAAGATAACTTATTCTAGGATAACTTGTTTTCCAATTAAACGACCCCTTAATATATCGAGATGGATTTAAAATTTGTATGTGTTAACTGTTGGAAATTTACTAAAAATATTTTGTGAGGACAACTTGAAGAATGTCAACTATTACTGCATAATTCAAAAATCTTTTCTAGTAAATTATGATATTGACTCGATATAAATTGGAGATATTTTCAAATGACTATTATATAATGTCTTATGTGTAATTGTTGGAAATTTTAAGAAAAATATTTTGTGAGGACAACCATGAAGCATGTCAACTAATATTGCATAATTTAACATTCTTTTCTAGTAAATAATGATATTGATTTGATATAAATTGGGGATACTTTCAAATGACTATTATTTAAAGAGAATAAAAGTGACTCGATATGAATCGATGATATTGACTCAATATAAATTGGTGATCCGAAACCTATTTCTTGTAAAATAAGATTAAAGTACCATCACATCTAATACCAAAATGCTTAAGACTCGTGCAAAACGAAGGTCTTCATTACAACTCCTTACAGAGGTTCTTAGAAATTGTTTTCAGTAAAGACTTTTGAGTTTTACGAGGCACAAGATTCATTGGCTAACATACACGGAAAAATTATGAAATATGTATAATTCAAAAAATGGCCTGTTAACGTAGAAATAAATGCTAAAAAATGATGTGAGTATAAGTGGTGGTTCCAAAGCTCATTACAGAGGTCTTTATATAAAAGTTTCAGAATTATTTTTGGGTGCTCTGAGGCGCCAAATCTATTGACTAATACACACGAAAAATTGAGAAATTTACAAAGTGACTAAAAAATGCCTGTAAATACGAAAATATGTGTTAGAAAAAAGTGTGAGCATACGTGGTTGTTCCTTAATTCATTATATAGGTTCTAATAATATTTTTTTGTCCAAATTATTTTTGGTGCTCCGAGGTGCCACATCCATATGCTAATACATACGAAAAATTAAGAAATTTGCGTAATTTCTAAAAAAAGGCACGTAAATGCGGATATAACGGTTAAAAATGGTGTGAGTATAAGTAATGGTTCCCTAACTTATTATGAAGGTCCTTAAAAATATATTGGTGCTCTGAGACATCAGATCTATGGGCTAATACATAAAAAAAATTGAAAAATTTGGGTAATTTTTTGAAAAAGAGCTTGTAAATGCGCAAATATGCGTTAAAAAAATGTAAGTATACATGGTAGTTCTCCAACTCATTACGGAGGTCCTCTTAAAGTTTTTAAAGAAAATTTATTTGGGTGCTTCGATGAGCCAGATCCATGAGCTAATGCATGCGAAAATTGGGAAATTTTCGGCGATTCTTACAAACGGACTAGTAAATGTGGAAATGAGCATTAAAAAGTGGTGTGAGTATATGTGAAGGTTCCCCAACTACTTACGGAGGTCCTCATAATGTTTTTTGAGAAAAAAATTTGGTGGCTTCGGTCGCCAATTCTATAGGCCAATACATATAAAAAATCAGAAAATGACGATTCTTAAAAAAAGGCTTGTAAATGCGGAAATGAGCATTAAAAATTGTGTGAGTATACATCAACGTTCCCCAACTCATTACGGATGTCCTAATAAAGTTTTTGGAAAATATTTTTTGGGTGCTGAGGGCGCTAGATCCATGGGCTAATAGACACATACAATCGAGGAATTTGGGTAATTCTGAAAAAAGGGCTTATTAATGCGGAAATGGGCGTTTCAAATGGTGTGAGTATAAGGTTTCCCAGCTCAATACGGAGGTCCTCGTAAAGTTTTATAAGAAAACCTTTTTGGTGCTCCAGGCACTCGATCTATGGGCTAATACACCCGAAAAATCATTGAATTTGGACGATTCTTAAATAAAGGCTTGCAATGCGGAAATGAAAGCTAAAAATGGTGTGAATATACGTGAAGGTTCCCCAACTAATTAGAGAGATCCTCATGAAGTTTTTTTGAGAAAAATAATTTGGGTGTCGGGCGCTAGATCAATGGGCTAATAGACAGAAAAATCAGAAATTTGGGTCATTCTTATAAAAAAAGGCTTGTGCATTCGGAAATGGGCGTCAAAATGGTGTAAGTATACGTAAAGGTTACTTACTCATTACCGAGGTCCTTATAATATTTATTGAGAAAAAAATATTGGGTGTTTTGAGCGCTAGATCCAAAGGCTAATACACACGAACATCAGGGAATTTGAGCGATTTTTAAAAAGGGCTTGCAAATATTGAAACGAACGTTAAAAATGGTGTGAGTATGCATGAATATTCCCCAACTCATTACGGAGGTCCTCATAAAGTTTTTTTGAGAAACATTTTTTGGGTGCTCCAGATGCCAGATCCAAGGCTAATAATACACACAAAAAATAAGAGACTCTGGGCGATTTTTAAAAAAAAGCTTGCAAATGCCTATATGGGCGTTAGAAGATGGTGTGTGTATGTGTGAAGGTTCTCCAACTAATTACGGATGTCCTTAAAAAAAATTTGGAAAAAAATTGTGGGTGCTCGGGGCGGCAAATTCATGTGCTAATATACACGAAACATCGAGAAATTTGGGTGTTTTTTTTTGTTATTTTTTTTAAAAAAAGTTTGTAAATGCAGAAATGAGAGTTAAAAATGGTGTGAGTATACGTGAATGTTTTCGAACTCATTATGGAGGTCCTCATAAAATTTTTTGAGAAAAAAATTGGGTCATCCAGGCGCCAAATCTTTGGGCTAATACACACGAAAAATTAAAAATTTGGACGATTCTTAAATAAAGGCTTGTAATGCGAAAATGAGAGCTAAAAATAGTGTGAGTATACGTGAAGGTTCCCCAACTAATTAAAGAGATCCTCATGAAGTTTTTTTTTGAGAAAAATAATTTGGGTGTCGGGCGCCAGATCAATGGGCTAATAGACAGAAAAATCAGAAATTTGGGTGATTCTTATAAAAAGGCTTGTGAATTCGGAAATAGGCGTCAAAATGGTGTAAGTATACGTAAATGTTACCTACTCATTACCGAGGTCCTTATAATATTGATTGTGAAAAAAGTATTGGGTGTTTTAGGCGCTAGATCCAAAGGCTAATACACACGAACATTAGAGAATTAGAACGATTTTTTAAAAAGGGCTTGCAAATGCTGAAACGCACGTTAAAAATGGTGTAAGTATGCATGAATATTCCCCAACTCATTACGGAGGTCCTCATAAAGTTTTTTTGAGAAACATTTTTTCGGTGCTCCAGGCGCCAGATCCAAGGCTAATACACACAAAAATTAGAAGACTCTGGACGATTTTTAAAAAAGAGCTTGCAAATGCCTATATGAGCGTTAAAAGATGGTGTGTGTATATGTGAAGGTTCTCCAACTAATTACGGAGATCCTTAAAAAAAAATTTAGAAAAAAATTGTGGGTGCTCGGGGCAGCAAATTGATGTGCTAATACACACGAAAAATTGAAAATTTTGGATGATTTTTATTTTTTATTTTTAAAAAGTTTGTAAATGCAGAAATGGGAGTTAAAAATGGTATGAGTATACGTGAATGTTTTCCAACTTACTACGGAGGTCCTCATATAATTTTTTGAGAAAAAAATTGGGTTCTCCAAGCGCCAAATCTTTGGGCTAAATACACACGAAAAATCAAGAATTTGGACGATTCTTAAAAAATGATTGTAAGTGCGTAAATGAGCGTTAAAAATCGTGGGAATATATGTGAAGGTTCCCCAATTAATTAAAGAGATCCTCATGAAGTTTTTTTGAGAAAAATAATTTGGGTGTCGGGCGTCAGATCAATGAGCTAATAGACAGAAAAATCAGAAATTTGGGTGATTCTTATAAAAAGGCTTGTGAATTCGGAAATGGGCGTCAAAATGGTGTAAGTATACGTAAAGGTTACCTACTCATTACCGAGATCCTTATAATATTTATTGAGAAAAAAGTATTGAGTGTTTTGGGCGCTAGATCCAAAGGCTAATACACACGAAAATCAGGGAATTTGAGCGATTTTTTAAAAAAGGCTTGCAAATGCTGAAACGGACGTTAAAAATGGTGTGAGTATGCATGAATATTCCCCAACTCATTACGGAGGTCCTCATAATGTTTTTTTGAGAAACATTTTTTGGGTGTTCAAGGCGCCAGATCAAAGGCTTAACACACACACAAAAAAAAAACTCTGGCAATTTTTAAAAAAGAGCTTGCAAATGCCTATATGGGCGTTAAAAGATGGTGTGTGTATATATGTGAAGGTTCTCCAACTAATTACGGAGGTCCTTAAAACAAATTTAGAAAAAAATTGTGGGTGCTCGGGGCGGCAAATTCATGTGCTAATATACACGAAAAATCAAGAATTTTGGATGATTTTTTTTCATTTTTTAAAAAAAGTTTGTAAATGCAGAAATGGGAGTTAAAAATGGTGTGAGTATACGTGAATGTTTTCCAACTCATTACGGAGGTCCTCATAAAATTTTTTGAGAAAAAAATTGGGTGCTCCAGGCGACAGATCTTTGAGCTAATACACACGAAAAATTAAAAAATTGGACGATTCTTAAATAAAGGCTTGTAATGCAGAAATGAGAGCTAAAAATTGTGTGAGTATACGTGAAGGTTCCCCAACTAATTAAAGAGATCCTCATGAAGTTTTTTTGAGAAAAATAATTTGGGTGTCGGGCGCCAGATCAATGGGCTAATAAACAGAAAAATCAAAAATTTGGGTGATTCTTATAAAAATGGCTTGTAATTTGGAAATGGGCATCAAAATGGTGTAAGTATACGTAAAAGGTTACCTACTCATTACCGAGTTCCTTATAATATATATTGAGAAAAAAATATTGAGTGTTTTGGGTGCTAGATCCAAAGGCTAATACACACGAAAATCAGGGAATTTGAGCAATTTTTAGAAAAGGGCTTGCAAATGCTGAAACGGACGTTAAAAATGGTGTGAGTATGCATGAATATTCCCCAACTCATTACGGAGGTCCTCAGAAAGTTTTTTTGAGAAACATTTTTTGGGTGCTCCAGGCGCCAGATCCAAGGCTAATACACACAAAAAATAAGTGACTCTGGGAAATTTTTAAAAAAAGCTTGCAAATGCCTAAATGGCGTAAAAAGATGTTGTGTGTATATATGTGAATGTTCTCCAACCAATTACGGAGGTCCTTAAAGAAAATTAAGAAAAAAATTGTGGGTGCTCGGGGCGGCAAATTAATGTGCTAATATACACGAAAAATCGAGAAATTTGGGTGATTTTTTTATTATTTTTTTAAAAAAAGTTTGTAAATGCAGAAATGGGTGTGAGCATACGTGAATGTTTTCCAACTCATTACGGAGGTCCTCATAACATTTTTTGAGAAAAAAATTGGGTGCTACGGGCGCGAGATCTTTTGGCTAATACACACGAAAAATCGAGAATTTCGACAATTTTTAAACAAGGATTGTAAATGCGTAAATGAGCGTTAAAAATGGTGTGAATATATGTGAAGGCTCCTGAACTCATTATGCAGGTCCTCATAAAGTTTTTTCAGAAAACTTTTTGGGTGTTCGAGGTGTAAGATTCATGGGCCAATACACATTAAAATTTGAGAAATTAGCATAATTCTTAAAAAAAAAAAGATCTGTAAATACAAAAATAGACGTTAAAATTTTTTGTTAATATATTGGAGGTTGCCCAACTCATCAGGAAGGTCTTTATAAACTATTTTTTTAAAAAAATAATTTCGGTGCTCCAAGGTGTCAAATCAATGGTTTAATACACATGAAAAATCAAGAAATTTATTTAATTAATTCCTACAAAAGAACATATAAATGCGGAAATATGTGTTGAAATGTGTGAATATATGTGACGATTTTCTAATTCGTACCGGAGGTCCTCATAATGTTTTTTTAAAAATGATTTTGATTGCTCCAAGGCGCCAGATGCATGAGCACATATGAAAAATCGAGGAATTTGTGCAATTCCTAAAAAAGAACCTGTGTATTTGTAATGCTTCCCCAACTCATTACGGAGGTTTTCATATAGTTTTTTCAGAAAAAAAAATGAGTTCCCAAAGTCGCCAAGTCCATGGATAATATACATGAAAAACGCGAAAGTTGGTAATTATATTCCTAAAAGTTGGTTAGTAGATTCAAAAAAATGCTGAAAAAATGACGGGACTATATATACATAACGTTTTCCCATCTCATTAGACAAGTTATCATAATTGTTTTCAGAAAATATTTTTGGGTGCCCTAAAGGCGCCATATTCATGAAATAAAACACACAAAAAACGGCGAAAGTCGGGTAATTCCTAAAAGTTGGTTCATAAATGTTAAAAAATATGCATGGAAGAATGGCGAGACTATACATAATGCTTCCCCTACTCATTACGGAGGACCTCATATAGTTTTTTCAGAAAAAAATTGGATGCCAAAGATGCCAGATCCATGAGCTAATAAACACGAACAACCAAGAATGTTGGATATTTCTAAAATTTGGCTCGCAAATGCGAAAATATGCATGAAAAAATGGCGGAACTATATATAAGGTTTCCTCAATTCATTACAGAGGTCCTCATATAATTTTTTTCAGAAAAAATTTTCGAGTGCCACAAAGGCGTCTAATCCATGGCTAAATACACATAAAAAAACTAAGAAAGTCCGATAACTTCTAAAAATTGGCTCATAAATATAAAACTATGCGTGAAAAATCGACGGACAAGATATGAAAGAACTACACACAAATAATTCAAAGATTTCTTTTTGAGATATTAGAATTAATTTTTTCAAACGTTGGGTGCCACACCTTTTGAATAGTTGCATGGTTTCAATATTTACCTAGGAGAGGAGGAATAGGTTATCTTATATCCCCTTCACCATTGGGACAACTTTGGCTTGATGTTTGAGAGAACTTTAGTTGGGAGATATCGATAGAGATGTGTAAAACGATCATGTGATTACACTAAATCAATCAGTAATTACATAAAATGAGATCTTTTTATGAGATGCATATAACGATTATTACATAAAGATGTATATAACAATACGATACACTGAATGACTGAAATTTAAATAACTATCAAAACAAACATAACATTTAGAGCTATATGCAATACAATATTAGGTAACACAACACACAATTAGTTACTATCATCCTCATATGCTTCAAGAGCCTTACCATCCAAACTCAAAACCCTAAAATCATCAGAAATTGTAGCACCCATATGTTTGTAAAAATCAAGTGTACTTTCATTCCAATCCGAAGCATACCAATCAATGGAAGAAAACCCCATTCTTGCAACCTCCGACGCCATGGTTGAAAACAACCATCTCCCAAACCCTTTCCTCCTATAACACTCTCTTATAAAGAAGTTCTCCATGTGGAAGACTGGATTCTCAAAGAAACTCGAGAAGCAAGGGTAGAACATGACATATCCAGCTATAAAAACATCATGTTGATCATGTTTGACAACTCTAAACTGCTCTGACTCCTCATCTACGAGGGGCATGTTAAGATCAACCTCCTTCATAGATAAGAGCGACTCAATAAAATTAGTGGCCTAAAATCAAATAATGATAACAAATAGATGCGCATGTCAAGATCAACTTCCTTCATGAGCGAACTCAATAAAATTAGTGACCTAAAATCAAATATTATGATAACAGATAGAGAAGTTATGCATATTTGTCATACGTACCTTGGAGTTATTCTTGTCATTGGGACAAGATGGAAAAGGATCAGTAGAGACTTCGATTAGAAGTGTAGTAACAGGACTAAGACGAGGATATTTCGGGTTAAATAGCCCCGAGGCAATGGAGGATTCATTCGATTTCAGGAGATGAGTGATGTCGTGGTAAACGAATAACTGTTGCATGAGCTTGTATATGTGTGAGACATCGGATTCAATGGCAACCCTAATTCTGGAAAAAAGTTTTTGGTTGAAGGTTTTCCCATTTGACGATGAAATAGGAGAAATTAAAGCCATATAATATGATATAATACGATACGATACGATACGAATTAGTGACTATTCAAAGTTGGGTATGTTTATAATGATCATATAGTAAGTGCTTTTATAGAAAAACTTGCAAATGTATGTATGTGGTTGTGATTTTTCTATCAATTTAATGATAGAGACACTTGATGGCCCCACAGTTGAAGTCAACAAAGTTGTTCCAATTTTCAGTTTAAGGTGTTTTAGTATTTTATAAATTTTCATTTTTAATATTTGTCAGTTTTAACCTATTAAAAAAATGTGTTTTTTTATTTTGGAAATTATTTTTTCAAAGCAAAGACGGTATATCGATCACTTGATATGAATATGAATATAAATATAATATAAATTTTATAAAGAAATACTTGTATTAATTTTTACTTATCTTTTAAGAGATTAGAGACATAACAAATTCAAAATAAATAAGTAAAAAGCAAAAGAGAATTACGTAAGTGTTCTAATTTACAAACGTATTAGTTACGTAATTGTTCTAATTAATTGCCATATTCCAAAAAATGCGGCAAATTAGCAACATGTATTTAACTCTACTTATTTTATGTATATATACACACATAAAAGATGCTCTTTTCTGTTCTTTTTAAATTCTTCTGTCTTATCTTCGTTATTGTGAATTAATTTGAGTAAAATAAAGGCAGCAAATTAGTCACATGTATTTAACTACTACTTATTATATATAATATATAATATATTATGTATATAATATATATAAGATGCTCTAAAATAAAGGCAGCAAATTAGTCACATGTATTTAACTACTACTTATTATATATAATATATAATATATTATAGTATATAATATATAAAAGATGCTCTTTCTGTTCTTTTTAAAATTTTCTGACTTGTTAATTCATTATAGTGAATGATTTGGATAAAATGATACAATTTAATATTGAATTGGCAAAATATGGTGGCAATTCATCTATCGACTCATGGTATTTGTCAAACATGGTTTCATTTAAGTCTAATCTTATCCTAATCAACAAAAAATTATATTTTAATAGAAATTGAACTTCCTCGGTATTATCAAGTAAATTTGATTTTGAAGAGATATTGTGAAAAAATATATACACATAGAGTAGTTAATTATTATTATTATTGTTGATTTTTGGACTTGTGATCTTTGTAAAACTATACATATTTTGAAATGCAAATTGCAATAACAAGTGTGTGTAATGTATTAATTAATAAGAAACTTTCACATATAGCTAGCCATTTAAAAATAATTAATTACTCTCTATTGCTATAGTTTGATAATTACAATTTGTAGCTACATGTTATACGGAGGAGAGAGACGAGCGAGACTGGGAGAGAGAGGAGACAGGCGAGAGAGGGGGAAAAGATTGGGAGAAAGGTGAATTGTATATGTATAATGGTTAGATAATTTTATATTATACATATGTAATTGTATATATGGCAAAAGAGATTGGGAGAGGGAGGAGAGAGGCGAGCGAGACTTGGAGAGGGAAGAGAGAGGCTAGAGAGATCGAGAGAGGAAGGAGAGTGGGAGAGAGGTGAATTGTATATGTTTTATTATTGTATATTATACATATGCATTTGTATATATGACAAGCGAGATTGGGAGAGGGAGGAGAGAGGCGAGCGAGATTGAGAGAGGGAGGAGAGAGGTGAATTGTATATGTATATAGATTAAATAATTGTATATTATACATATGTATTTGTATATCCTTGGCGAATTATACAAACATGATTAATTGTATGAATTCGAAATCATCCTACGTAATTAATTTATAATGTTAATCGCGAGTGATAATTATAGCAAACTATAGCTATATATAATGTCGAGCATGACTTTAGTTTCTAAAGTATGTGTACCCTATAAGACATGAGTTCGATTATTAAGAAAAAAATTATTATTTTAAAAAATATATACAATTTTCATATTAAATCATTCTGATTTCAAATTATATCCGATCAAACCTAAATTGATATATATGGATCATAAGACCAAAATTGGGCTAATTAGGTGCTGAGTGCTATGGATCTGAACAACTTTTATTGCATAAAGTTTCTTTAAGAGCAAGGCATAAATAACCCTTTTATGGGTCCTATTTAAAGAGATGTTTTAATCAAACTAAGCCATTATATAAAGCCATTCATCAAAATAATATGTTTTTCTAAAATTTTACAAAACTAGTATAAACGTATTACACAGTAACGTTTTAGGATATATTTTATTTTTTAAAAATTGATGGCGTCAGATTGATATACGTTACTCACAATAACGTTTTACAGCTAAAGTTTTAGGAGTAAAACGTTATTGAAAATAACGTTTTAAAAGTAAAACGTTACTTACAGTAACGTATATCAACCTAATGTTGTTAGTTTTAAAAAAATAAAATATATCCTAAAACGTTACCGTGAAATACGTTTATACTAGTTTTTTAAAATTTTAAAAAAATGTATTACTTTGATAAATTATTTTATATAATAACTTAGTTTGGTTAAAAATTCTATTTAAAGATGAGTCAAAATTTATAATACCAATTAAGTTTAATAATCTCATATCTAACTTTAGATACATATGTCTAAAGTTAATTTTATTAGATTTATATAAGGTGTGAATTGAAAAATGTGAATGTAACTAACATAACATGGGGAATATGAAAAAAAAAGTCATAATTTTTTCGATTAATTTTATCAGATTTATATAAGGGTGTGAATTGAAAAATGTGAATGTAACGACTAACATAACATGGGGAATATGAAAAAAAAAGTCATAATTTCTTCATCAAAAATTAATTTTATCAGATTTATATAAGGGGTGTGAATTGAAAAATGTGAATGTAACGATTAACACAACATGGGGAATATGAAAAAAAAAAAGTCATAATTTCTTCATCAAAAATAATTTTATCAGATTTATATAAGGGGTGTAAATTGAAAAATGCGAATGTAACGACTAACATAACATGGGGAATATGAAAAAAAAATTCATAATTTCTTCATCAAAAATTAATTTTATCAGATTTATATAAGGGGTGTGAATTGAAAAATGTGAATATAACGACTAACATAACATGGGGAATATGGAAAAAAAATCATAATTTCTTCATCATCGATAGCATAGAGAAATAAATATTGTTCTTATATTAAAAAACACTTTCTTTTAACTTAGGGTTAAAGGTGGGCTATGAATTTGACAAATAATTGGTTGATAATTCTTATATAAAATTTATTTATTAATTAATTAGCAATTTTTTTTAAATTCTTCTCCAAAAGAGGCCATGCTTCCTCTAGAAGTGAGTTTGCACATGTTCAACCCATATTATTAGGGAATCCGAAGCCTAAAGGGTAAAAAATGTTAACAAAAATTCTAAAACGGTATATGAAATTTCTTTTTAACCAAAAGGGCAAAATCGCTCGCGAAGTAGCGATTTTGTCCATTGGAAAAAGCAAATTCGCTGCTATAGCAGCGATTTTGTTAAATTTGATTTTTTTTAAAAAAAATAAAATTAAAACAAAATCGCTCCCGAGGGAGCGATTTTCAATTTTTAAATTTTTTTTATAACCTTTTTAAGTAAGTCGCTTCTTATGCAGCGACATTACCTTAATTTTTTTTATTTTTTTTGCTTCTTTTATTTAAAAAAGTTTAAATGAAAAAAATATTTTTTTAAAATTAAATTGCTGCGATTTTTAATTATTTCTTTTTTAATTTTTAAAAATTAAATCACTAAAAAATTTTTTATTTAAAATCACAGCGATTTGTTTTTTTAAAAAAAATAAAAAAAATTTAATTAAAAATCATTGTCTTGGCAGCTATTTGATTTTTAAAAAAAATAAAAAATTGATTTAAACTTTTTTTATAAAAAAAAAGCAAAAAATATTAATTAAAAAATATTATACACAAGTCGCTGCCTAAGCAGCGACATATAAAAGAAATATTAAAAGAAAGATTTTTATTTTGAAAATCGCTCCCGAGGGAGCGATTTCGTTATAATTTTTTTTTTTTTAAAAAAAGCAAATTTAACAAATCGCTGCTATAGCAGCGATTTTGCTTTTTTCAGTGGACAAAATCGCTACTTCGCGAGCGATTTTGCCCTTTTGGTTAAAAAGAAATTTCATATACCGTTTTGGAATTTTTGTTAACATTTTTTACCCTTTAGGCTCCGGACTCTATTATTAGGCCCGTATTGGATTTATTTAGCAACAAACAATTCTTTTTAAATAATTAATTTAATAGTATAAATATAAAAAGTAAAATTAAGAAAATAAATAATATGATTAAAATGATTTGAGGGATATAAACATACAAGCGGATGAGAAGCAACCACACAAAAGTTCATTGGCTAAAGTTTAAATAGTTTTGCTATATATTCTATTGATAAATACATATAATTTATCTCGAATTTGAATATACGTCTGAATTTTTCGATAATTGCAATTCCGAATCAAAATTAGTCAACTGTTTCTTCTCCTTCGATATTTCCTCCTTAACATGTACTGTGTTGTCGTTCATATCTTTTTTCTTCCCCCATAAAAAACTATAGAGTCCAATAACGGTCGTTATTGAACCAATAATTCTGATTAAAAATAAAAAATAAAAAGTTTAATCAATGTTATATACATTCATGACATCTAATTTAAAGATACATATATGTGAAAGATGAAAGATTTTTAAAATTTGAGGTTTTAAACATGACATATGTTATGTGCATGTGACTATAAAAAAAATCGGATAATAATATAGGGAAAAAAGATAAATATACTTTTGAACTGTCGTAAATGGTATGCAGATACTCTCCGTCGTACTTTTGGGACACTATTGCTCCTGTCGTTCAAAAAGCAGAGCATATATACCTTTTATACAAAAGAACATATATGTGTCACAATCTTATCCACCGATCCGATATTTATTAAATATCAGATCGACGGATAAGATTGTGTCACGTGTCTCTATTTAGTCTTCCGTTAGAGCGAAGGGCATATATGCTCTAGTTTTTGGACGTCAGAGACATTAATGTCCCAAAAGTATGACGGTGAATAGCTACACACCATTTATAATAATTCGATATCGTTTTTCGGAATGATAAAATGTAACTTACGTTCCAACGTATAACTTTTCACCAAGCAATGTCCAACTGAGAAAGGCAGAAAATATTAATTGCAAGGGAAGGAACATAGAGACATATAAAGGTCCTTTTCTTTTGATACACCATGTAACCAAATATAATGCTAGTGCTGAGCTCACAATTCCCTAAGATAAATAAGAAAATAAAAAAGTGTAAGTAATAATAATAATAAATTAAAAAAAGTGACATCACAAAATATTACATGCTCAAGAAAGTCTAAATAAGCAAAGACAATGAGAAGAGTAGTTTATCATAAAATGATTTTTTTTGTGAGATAATGTGTATTATATGTTTATTACTATAAGAGTAAATTATCCAACAATATTGCTTGCTTGTTGTTAGTAATTAACATATTCATGATAAAGATTTTGGTGCCCTTAACGTTCAAATTCTGAGTCTGCCTCTGTCCGTATTTTAGAATTGATTGGGACTATGCTTAGTATGAAAAATCTTTTAGACCTAAAAGTGTTAAGAGTGATGTAGAATATGGTTTGTATTATAGATTTTCATTTGTATAAAATCCATTTTTTTAAAATATAAATATGAAAAGTGAAAACATATATACTTACATTATAAAGTACAGAAATAGCTCTTATGGGGTTCAAAGACCAGGCAGTTTTGTCATCATGATTAACACAAATTGCAACAATTACACACTCCAAGCTTGCCATGAAGAACATCAATGTTGTGCTTGTATATGGAGCTGCATACCTCATATTAACACTTGGCTAACTCCAAATTAAAAAAAATAATAATAAGATAAAAGAAAAAGGTAGATAGTACTTCCTCCGTCTCAATTTATACGACAACTTTCATATTTCGCAAGTCAAACAAGTTTTTCTTTGATCGTGTTTCCTTCTTATGCCTTTTTTTTAATAGAAAAACTTAATAAATTATACATATGTTTGAATATACGACAAAAAAAGGAGTTGCTCGAATGGCAAGCACCCTCGCTTCTAACCTTAAAGTTGTGAGTTCAAGTTACCAAAGGGACCAAAGGTGAGAGCTTACAACAAAAATGTCTGAATATACGATCAAAATTCAGAAACTTGACGCTCGAAATTTGAACGATATCACATAAATTGAGACTGAGAAAAATAATATTTAATTAGGAGGAAGATTAGTAATATTACTTGTATGATTAACCATAAAGAATAAACCATAGTGCTAATTATGACTAGAAAAGGTCCATTGAAGAAGTTGCCATGACTATTATTTTTGCTTGTATTATTATGTTGTGAATATTTCCATTGAAATCCTAATTTTCCAATCACAACTTTTCCATGATATAATGATAATAACATAGCTCCACCAATGCACATTATTGTTCCCATCATTTTGGCTTGTCCTGCTTTAGTTTTTAGTCCTAGTTTTTCAAGCCTACATATATGTAAAATAAAGGTTTCAAATTAGATATGTAGTTTTTTTTGGTTGTTGTTGAGAAATTTACATACTTACTCAAAAAGGACTATAAGAGAACGAATTTAAGTTATATGCATCTTTTATATGATAGAACTAATGTTACTTGACATGTTATACCAGAAGAAAATAAATTTTGAATTTAACTCAACTTAAAAGAATAGTTTATTAAAAAATCAATTATCCATCACACGTACAAAATATTTAAAGTTACATAAAAGTTCAAACGAAAATAACTGAATGGTTAAAAAGGTCAAGCCATATAAATTTTGTCTAAATTAAATTCAGAGATATAATATATCTGAAATTATCTTATACTAATTACAACTTACATGTGTAAAAAAATAATAATCTAAAAGGCAAACACACATTATAATTTATATGATGGTTTCAAAATTGGATATCCATGCATTATTACGATAACAAATCTTGAATCTAACTCAAATTTAAAATTTAATTCATAATATATATTATAAGGATACCCTAATACCTAATAAACCATCTATTGCTCTACTTTTAGTTAGTAGTATATTTTAAGTGATTTAATTGTGTTTATTATTTTATAATTTCACTACATTAAATATAAATTAAAAAATGTTACCTGCAAATGAGGGCAAGAAGAAATGTATTTGCTGGAATTAAATTAGCCATAGCTGATGTAATAGTTGCTGTTGAATTTCTTAATCCTATAATACAAGTCATTTGCATTGCTGTTACCCTTCACACCAATTAAATCATATCAATTATAATTTAATTAATCACCATTTATGTAATAATTTGATTTAACAAATATTAATCATGTGAAAAGGAGAATTAATTTTGGAAACTAAAGTGATTGCTTACCCCAAAACAGAACATAAGAAAATTAGGAAAAGGCTAAATGGTGTCAACTTAGGCCTTGTGTTCCTGTGTGATGGGACACAATCATTAGTTAGAAATATAATAACGGTATATATATTTAGTGTAATTCTACGAATATGTTTTGAAAAAATTAAAATATATACAGAAAGTAAGATTGTATTCAAAAGATGGTTGACTTGAAAATACTAAAATAAACTAGTCATGAAAAAGGTATTACGATAATAGAGAAAATAGTCAATTAATACAGAAAGTAGTACACGACATTCGAAAAAGAACAATAATAATAATGAAATTATACAGAAACGCAAAAGATGATAACATATATCAAAAACAAGAAACTACATGTACATATAAAGAGGATAAACTATCTCATTAAGGTTACACTATGGAATATATTATTTTCTTTTAATTAACTATTTTATAATAACCGTCTGAAATATCTCTTTTCTATTTTATTTTTATTCTTTCATTAGCTAGAAAGTTTATTTTCATGATCAACACAAACTTTAGTTCGTTATATAATCATGCTAAAAATAAGTCAAAATTCAACTATCTACTAATATTTTATTTTAATCAAATGATATAAACATCTAATATTTAGCGTTTGGTGTGATAGAGAACATTGTTATTGAAAATGTGATTTGAGATTTGAACTATCAGTAAGACGAAATACACATATTAAAAACATAATAATTAACGATATGATTGAAATAACAGAATATTTTAATGAGATATTAATCATAAAAGAGATTTATCAAATCAGATACTATAATAAGCATCATTTATAACAACATTTTATTATATTAATAACCATATTTTTTTACTTTGTGGAATTGTGAATTTTTAACAAGATTTTATTATAATATCGAAATAAGACAAATGATGTTATTATTATATAAAAAGATTAAAATATATTGTGTAAGCCAATGTTATTATTATATAAAAAGATTAAGATACATTTTATTGTACGATCCATGCATGTGATTGTGTGCATTGCGTGGCTGTATTAATGAGCCTTTTGACTATTTTTTTTTCTCAATGTGAAATTAAGGATTAAATACTAAGGTACGATTAAATTATTTAAAATAGTAATATAATAATAATATAGAAAAAGAATTGGAGGTATGTATTTTGAATTTTTTTTAAAGAAAGAATTGGAGGTAATAAGGTGAGAATAAGATAGAAATTTAAAAATAATTAACTAATTAAGCTACTAAAACATTTGAATAATAAATTAACTAAGCTATTAAGATATATTTCTTGGTTGAAGTAGGTTTGAAGCAATAAAGAAAATGTGAAAAAATACAGTGAGTTCTTGAATAATTTATTAAGAGAGGGCTAAAAAAATAATTTATCAATTATATAAAAATAAAAAATCGATTATAAATGAAATATAAAATATATATTTTTTTTATATAAATACAGACGAATATGAAGCAACAAATGAAGTTTCTCTTTTCTTAATCAGAAATCATATATGATTTTGATTTCTAAGCATAAAAACATCCTACTACGAAGCATTTTTTCTTAGTGAACCAGTACAAATTTGAATTAGTCAAACTCTAACTTACGGAAAAAATGACATATAGAGTTTGAATAAGAAAATACCTCTCGAAAAAGTAAGCAAAAGGTGCAATAGAAATGGTGGCCAAAATTTGTCTATAGGATAAATGAACATAAGGGTCCATGCCTTCATCCATTACAAGCTTTGATACAATAGCTGTGCCTGCATAACCTAATTGAACTATCACCATTAACAACAATGGCAATACATCTTTACCCATTTTTTCCATATAAAAATATAGTAATGTATATAAATTCTTTATATACACTAATTGAGGGGGGGGGGGGAGGGGGGAGGGGGGTATGGTGTGGAGAGTGGGGTGAGTGTTACAAGGGTGGAAATTTTTATACATGATAAGTAGTTAGGGATGGAGCTATATATTTTAAAAGGTACTTCTAGTTTTGAGCAGCAATTAATATTTGATCAAATTTTTTAAAATGGTTTTAAGTATATATTTTTTTTTCAATAAACGTTCTTTTGTGTATAATTACTTTATTTTCTCCTAAAAACTTAGTCATACACTATTTTTTATAGGGCAATTTGCACATATAGCAAACATAAAATTCATATATGTAGTATGTTATAACAAAATTTGCATAATACATTCCATAGCAAACATATAAATGTACAATTCGCTATACATATACAATTGAAGCGAATTGTATAAAACGAAGTGTATAAAATGAGTAAGAGAAAGAGACTTGGACAGAGAATTGAATAAAAACGAACTGTATAAAACGAATTGTATAATTATAAGTGTATAGAACGATTATATACAATTTGAATTTGTATAAAATAAGAAAGGGAGAAAGGCAAAAGAGACTTGGGCAGGAAATATACAATTGAATCGGATTATAAAACGAGAAAGAGAGAAATTATATACAATTTAAATTTGTATAAAACGAGAAAGCGAGAAAGGCAAAAGAAACTGGGCAGAGGAGTATTTTTATTGTATAATTATAAGTGTATAGGACGAAAATATATGTATTTGGATGTGTATATACAATTTTCTCTCGCTTTATACAAATAGAAACGCAATTTATACACTTCGCTTCTGTTCGTATAAGCGAGAGAGGCGAGGGTGGCGAGCGAGATTAGGGAGAGTAGCAAGCGAGATATGGGAGAGGAGAGAGAGGGGAACAAAAATATATGTATTTATACAATTTCCTCTGCTTTACACAAATAGAAACATATTTTATACACTTGTGTTTGTATAAAAGTGAGAGGAAGCGAGCGAGAGATGGAGCGAGAGAGGAGAGTGGCGATCGAGAGTTTGAGGGAGAGAGGTGACTATTAACAGTTTGCTACGGGACAAAATTAAATCAAAGGATGGTTATAACAATTAATTTGATTATTAATTTACCATTATATACAATTTTCCCTATAAAATAAGCACGTTTGACCTACTAAAAATTTAATCAAACAACTTATTTGTATCGTCTGATTTTGATGATCAGTCCCATAATTTGTGTTGAAATTTTGTATTTAAATTATGTGTATATGAATTTGACGATAAATTTAAAATTCATAAACTTTATAATATACCAACAAAAAGACAATTCATGTGTGAACATTCACATTTTTTTCAATGTCTTTTAGTTGAATATTTTCTAAAAAGCATTTGCTAACTTGGAGACAAGATTATAGCAGTTTAGCTATAATCCAATTATATTCTATTATAATCTTTACCATCTGGTTGGCATTAGTGTTAGGATAGTAAATAATTAGGTGTAATGAGAAAGCTAGTAAAGCAAAGTTTTATAGACTATGAATAAAAAGACAAATGAAAAATATATTAAAAAATATAAAGATTTAACGTGGTTCAGTCAATTAACCTACATCCACAAAGAAGATGATCAGTTCACTGTAAAAATATGAGAGTACAAAATAAAGAGAGTAACAATCTAACCAATTCACTCAAAATACATGAGAGGTTCACACAAGTGATAACGTATCACTTGTGTCCCACAAATTCCTCCCCTAACAAAAACTCTCAAATCCCATAAGACTACATTGGAATGCTGATTAAGTTAGAAGGAACAAGTCTCTATTTAACCTTTTCGTACAAGAAAAAGACTAACCAATCCTAAACTTTTTCCTTAAAAAAATCTATTTATGATAAGAAACTTAGGGCAATTAGTATCCAACAAAATTGGTTTTAGACATTTTTGTTTATTCAAACCAAACAACAAATGGATGAAACTTAACTAATCAAGGACAAATGTGTGTTTAAAGTTAGATGTTAGAAACAAATATATCAAAAAAAGTATAATGAGGGTAAATATGGCTCTTTTCCGTTTAAACATATATATTGTACCACCTATGGATGTGGGTCAATGATAGATTGTTTCTTCCTTAACTAAAGATTTCTATCCAACTCTAATTCAAAATATTATATAAAAATATTGAATATCGGATCATGAGAAATTAAAAGGAAAGAAACATACATATTGCAATACTTTGTCAATAATATGGGTTTTTAATTCTGTAATTTTTTTGCAAAGAAAAGGTTCTGAAGTCATATCAACAAAATATTCATGAGTTAACACATATGAAAAAAAAATTTTAAAAAAGAAAAGAGCCCAATTCCTATAAAATGGCTGCTAAATACTCAAAATCTGTGCGAGAAATAGAGAGGTTTCATGTACTGCTCCCCCAACTTCTCCAGAAGGTTTTGTAAAGGTTTTGCAAAAAAATTATCTAGAAGTCGTATCATCAAAATATTCATGGGCTAAATAAATGAAAAACTGAGCAAATCAAATAATCTTGTAAAATGCCTCCAAAATACCCTTAAATCATTCTGAAAATGATGAAACTATATGTATTGCTCCTCCAACTTCCGACGGAGGGTTCCATAAAGGTTTCATAAGCTAGCACATACAACGAACTGAGGAAATCATCGAATTCTAATAAAATATCTTATAAAAATGTCCTAAATAAGTGCAAAAAATTTGAAGCTTCACGTATTGCTCTGACAATTCCCTACGGAGGATTCTGCAAATATTTTGTAAAAATATCGTCTGAAAGTCATATCACCAAATTATTCATAACTAACATATACAAAAAAACAAAAAAAAATCACCTAATTCTTGTAAAATAATTCTTAAATTCCCAAAATATTTACAATAAATAGTGAGACTTCCCATACTGCTCCTTGAACTTGCCAACCATCTCAATATATTAATATGAGGATTTTCACATAAATTGAGATAGAAAAATATTATAAATTAAATATTTTTTGTTGGATAGCTTTGGTAATCAGAATTGCATGGGATAAAACGCCTTAATCTCAGGGCCAAGAGATTGCTTCTAAATATTTTAATTAAGTATATATGAAGATTAAGTCAATAGTTATGATAGAAACAACAAGCTTATTATATGTAGAAGATTTATTCCATAATTAATTACCACTTTAGTAAAATTAAAGGAAAAAGATATAAGTATCCATTTGAGTTAAACTCAAAATTTCAGAAATACAATAATCTTAATTACCTTAATTAACCTAATTCATTTTAAAAAATTTAACAAATATCATCCTAAGAACTTACGTGGTACTGAAAATCAAATTTTTGATAGACAATGAAATATACGGTCACAACACACATATAATGCACGGTCTCTATGTCATTTCAATACTTAGGATGATGTTTATTTCATTTTAAAACATTTTAAAGGGTACTAATAAAAATTATAAAAATAAAATGTGTGTTCATAAAATTTATTTTTTTAGATATATCTCGAAATAATTATGAACTTTCCAAAATAACATTAAAATGAGATGGCCACGAGGCCAGCTTAATCCTGCATTAAGAGGAATCTAATGCTGAAATGTTAACCAAAAATAAATAAATTATTAAATATTAATTATTCTTGCGTCAAACATAATTTTTAATTAGCTTTCTCATTGAAACATTTGCTAAAATAGCCTGAGGTAGTTGTGGCCATGCTATTTTTAGTCCGTCTAAAAAATATGAGAATTATTTTATCGAATTAGTCAATCAATATTTGCAATATTTATTCGATCAGACTTTAATATAAAAGTCGTTGAAAATAATTGTTAATTAAATCGAAGTTTTGAAAAATGAACATGTTCCCGTGGACTTTTTACTAATAAACATGATTATCAAGTCTATTTTTCAATTCATAGACTAATAAAGTATTTCTTAATTTTATTTTTATTTGCTTAGTATTAATTTAATAATTTTTTTAAAACATAGTGAAAAAATTAACAATTTTGCTATATCATTAAAATATAATAAATTTAATATTTGACAAAATATAATTTTAATAAATGAATGTGGTTAAGAATAATTTTAACTTAGAAATTAATTTAATAAATTATTTCTTAATTTTTAAAATTGAACAATTAAAAATTAATATTTATTTTAAATTTAATAGACAAATAAAACTAACAGATGATTAAATAAATAAAATTAGCTGGCACAGCAGCATTAAAATCGGTCAGCACGCATTACAACAACACCTACATTTTCATACACATGCCATTTAATTTCTATATTACGTTTTCGGAAATTCAAATTCGAGATCTTTTTGAATTTATATTAGGTATATATGAAAATTTAAATTGCTCATTCACAAGACTAAGTTTTAGGGGCGTTGTTTTCAAAAGTTTAAATTCAAATTTTTTGATTAAGTGCGTAAAAGATTTCAATCATTCTATTACAACACATATTTATATCGATTAAAAACAAACATTATTAATTGTTATCTAGCTGTCATCATTTGATTCCCCATCTTCTTTTTTTTCACTATCACTTTAAATCTTAATTAATTTCTCATCATTTGTCATGTATATTTTCTTGACCAATAATGAAACTCCCAAAAAACACTCTAAAATGTTACCATTTCTTCAAACATGAAGAAAAAAAACTTGTTTCTTCCATTTCAACTTCACAATCCATACATTTTTCTCAAACAAGGCAATATTCAACTACAACAATGTCTAATCCATCATCAACAACCACGGTTAATACGAATTCATTGTTATTTATGAACCAATCACCCGTGAAAAACGCGTTGTGGGAGGCACGATCGAGTATTTTCTTCAGTTATTCATCAATTGTTCCATTGGCAACGTCAATTGATGATCATTTGATCGTCAAAACTCCGTCTAGGAGTAGGACTCGTGTTGTGTATAGATTTTCTTCGGATTTTGAACTTCGAGAGAGGTATAGGAACCCGATGAATGAGATTCGAATTGAAAAGTTGTTAGAAGACTTGGATGCACTAGCTGGAACCATTTCCTATAAGGTACTTTTTCTATTACATGGTTTCATTTGTTTTAATTTGACTTAACGCGAAATATAAAAAAAAGAGAAAATTCAAAATAGAGGACTTTTTTTGTTGACTAGGCATGCCCCCTATAGAAATTGTTTACCAAAATACCCTTGTTAATGATTGTTATGGTTGTAACTTCAATAAATTTGGGCAATGTGGATACTTATTAAGGTTAATGTTAGATGAAAATAAGATGTGTTTCTTTGTTATTAGATTCTGAATTCAATAGATAATTGTTAGGTTTTCGATACAAATATAGAATTTATGTAAAAATTATTGAATTCTTGAGAACCAGCGTTCGATATTCGAATACATTACTCATATTGTTTCTCTCTCTTTGACAAACAGCATTGTTCTAGTGATGATGGCAAAGCAAGGTCATTAGTATTGGTGACTGCATCTGTGGATAATATGATTTTGAAAAAAACAATTTGTATTGATAAGGATCTCACTATAGAGGGGGCTGTTACATGGGTTGGATGTTCATCTTTGGAGATTCACTTAGAGGTCAAACAATCTAGATCAGGTATTTTTATAAGTTTTTTTTTTAAAAAAAAATATATTTACGGTTGGTATAATAGATAAATATACTATTTAACTTGACTTCAACTTACATTTATGTCACGCCCTTCAATTTTGAGTGTCCACAAATAAATTAATATTTAAAATTGTATAAAATAGAACAAGTAGACATATGTATCCTATGTGGTGTCTTATGAGGCTATTTTGTGTCCTACGTGACATCCTATATGTATTATGACACGTAGGACGTGTGTGTCTACTTGTTTTAAATTTTATATATATTTAAGTGTATACTTGGGCACATTCAAAGTTGGAGGATATAAATACCGGTTGAGGCCAAGATAAAGGGTATGTTTACAGTAGACATAATATATAAATGTACCTTTTAACTTGGTCTCATTTCATATTTATGCTCTCCAACTTTGAGTATGCACAATTAAGCATTTAAACTTGTCTAAAGTTGAATCAGTATGAATCCTACGTGATAAAATACACATAGGACACCACGTAGGATAAAAATGACATGTAGGACATATGTGTCTATTTGTACCTGTGTGCACCCAAAGCTGAAAGACATAAATGTAATTTGAAGCTAAGTTAAATGACATTTATGTTTTATGTCTTTATAATATACATAAATCACATTTTTTGCACGGTACATAAATATGACACTTAACTTGGCATCAACTGATAACTATGACTTTTAACTTCGTCGTGCACAAGTAGGCCCTTAACTTGTATAAAATTGAACAATGGACACATTCGTCCTACATAACAATTCGTGTGGTATTATATAAGTTTAAGTGTGTACTTGTTTTTCAAAGTTAGAGGACATAAATGTTCGTCGAGGCTATTATAAAATATTTCATTTAATTACTTATTCCAAATTATTTTTCAGGTCCATTAAAGAGTATTGCATATTAATTAGGCATAATACATAAATATGCCCTTTAACTTGGCTTCGAATCACATTTATGCCCTTCAACTTTGGATGTGCACAAGTAGACACTTAAACTTATATAAAGTTGAACAAATAGAGACACATGTCCTACATGTTTATTTTTGTCCTACGTGGTGTCCTACGTGTATTTCGCCATGTAGGACTCATGTGTTTATTTATTTAAAAGTTGGATAGTTAAAGTTTCTCTTTGTGCATTATGAAAGTTAGAGGTCAAAGTGAAAATTTGAAACCAAGTTTAGGGTCCAATATGTATTATGCCTATTAATTAATATGAGTATCATGCTAAAATGTGCACTTCATTATATTTGTGTAAAATTTATCTTGGACAAGTAAAAGTGAACGAATCGAAAAGAGTATTTTTATTGGAAAAAAAACTTATGACATTTATCATTTTCTTGCAGAACCAACCAATTCCAAAGAGTCAGTATCTCTTACAGCAAACTTCACATTTGTAGCAAAAGACAAGAGAGGAAAATCAGTTAAAATCAACCAAATTTTACCCCAAACTGAAAAGGAAAAACATCTATGGGAAGAAGCAGTAGAAAGAAACAAAATGAGAAAGAAGAAAAAAGAAGAAAAAAAAGGCAATTTGAATGAATTATTGTTGGCAAATATTAAACACAACAACAATAACATTTTAATTAATGAAACTTGTCTTCAAAATTCTTTGGTTTGCCAACCAGAGAAAAATAACATTCATGGACAAATATTTGGAGGTTATTTAATGAGGAAAGCTTATGAATTGGCATATGCAACTGCTTATTCATTTGCTAGGACTCCACCTTGCTTTGTGGAAGTTGATCATGTTGATTTCTTGAAACCAGTAAGTGTTTATATATTATTCTCCTAGTTTCTGGTTCTTCGATTTATGTTATTGTATATGTTGTTTATTGTGTTTATGTTATTATTAGGCATAATATATAAAGGCATAATACATATATTAGATCCTAAACTTGGCTTTAAATTTTAACTTTGGCCTCCAACTTTCGTAATGCACAAATAGGCACTTTAACTATCCAATTTTTAAATAAATAAACACATGAGTCCTACATGGCAAAATACACGTAGGACACCATGTAGGACAAAAAATGACATGTAGGATGACATGTAGGACATGTGTGTTTATTTATTCAAGTTTATACAAGTTTAAGTGTCTACTTGTGCACACCCAAAGTTGAAGGGTATAAATGTGATTCGAAGCCAAGTTAAAGGGCATATTTATGTATTATGCCATATATAAATATGCCTTCTAACTTGGTCTCATTTAATATTTATGCTCTCCTATTTTGAAAATGCATAAGTAGACACTCAAATTTGTATAAAATTGAACAAATAGGCACACATATCCTACATGACAATCTGTGTTCTACGTGGTGTCCTGTGTGTATTATGTAATAGGCATAATATATAATTATGCCCTTTAACTTGATTTCGAATCACATTTATGCTCTTCAACTTTTGGTGTGCACAAGTAGACACTTAAACTTGTATAAAAATTGAACAAATAGACACACATGTCCTACATGTCATTTTTTGTCCTACGTGTATTTTGTCATGTAGGACTCATGCGTTTATTTATTTAAAGTTGGATAGTTAAAGTGTCTGTTTGTGCATTATGAAAGTTGGAAATCAAAGTTAAAATTTGAAGCTAAGTTGCATATTATGCCTTTATTTTACTATGTGTTTATGTTTCCTCTGGTATTTGTGATGTCTTCATTACTTTTGTTTCTGCTTTTAAATCTGCTTTGATGTGCGTTACTTGTTATAAGCACATATATAACTGTGTTGATATAATTGTTACATGTGATTATATCATTTAAAAGTTTAAACGACCAGGACGAACATTGTCTTATATAAATTATAGCTAAGACATAGTCTACTAATGCAGGTAGATGCTGGAGATTTCCTTCACCTCAAATCATGTGTTATATACACACAAGTTGAAAATTCATCTAGGCCTTTGATTAATGTGGAAGTGCTAGCTCATGTTACACAGCCCCAAGATCTTTCTAGTGAGGTGTGTACTATATCTTATATCGAATATTATTCAGTGACGGAATCAGAAATTCAAGGAAATTTAAAACTTACACTAATATTTTACATATAGAATCCTTAATGCATTATTTGATAAATTCTTTGCTCTTTTACAGGTTTCAAACAATTTCTACTTCACTTTCACAGTCCCCTCAGATTCACTAAGAAATGGCTTGAAAATTAGGAATGTTGTTCCTGGTACAAAGGAGGAAGCGCGGCGTGTGATAGACGTACGGAATACCTTTTACCCTGATCATAATTCTCGAATTTGAGTCTGTGTCCTGTGAATGTGAATTTGAATTAGTCGAACTTGTGATGTACCACATGCCAATTTTTTTTTCCTATAGTCATTTGTTGATGTACTTCCAATATATTTTTTATTTGTTATCATATGTGATTATTGGTACATTCAATCCTTAGGCGATCTTTTAGACATTTAGAGGCTAATTCACCTATTATATAGTACTAATAATTCAATCACTAAACTTTTTATTTTATTTTATAAAAATTGTCTTTTCTTGGATATTAATTTGAAAAAAAGTTTAAAATAAAGTAGGACATTAAAAGTGAGTTAAAAAAAAGGCACAATATTTTTTAAAGGGAAAAGGGTCTGATATACCCCTTAACTTTGTCATTTGAAGCTGATATACCCCTTGTTATAAAAGTGGCTCACATATGCCCTTACCGTTATACAAACGGCTCACATATACCCCTGCAATTACAAAATGGCTCACATATCCCTACATTTAAAGGAAGTTAAAAAATTAGTTTTAAATTTATATTTGTTACTTCTAATTTTTTTAAAAAAATTATTTAGGGATAAATATGATTCTTCTATCAAAGTTCAAGGTATATTTTAATTTTTTTCGTACATAAATTATTTTTTGACTTTTTTTATTATAATTATTTGAATTTCTTATTCTTATTTTATTTTTTTCTTTCATTCCTTAGTTTTATCAAAAAAAATTTAAATATTTTTTGTGTGTGTATTGCAATTTAATTTCGTATTCGAAGAAAAAATTTGGTCATCTACAGTAAGTTTTACAAGAATATTAGTGAAACATAAATAAATTTGATTATCAAAATAATAATTATAAATTAGTCATTGAAACAAAAAAAAGTCAAAAAAAAATTTTTTGACGAGAATTAAATTTACTCCATGTGGGATTATACTTTTTAGAAAAAAATAATAAAAATTTAGATCAAAATTATATTTTTTTTCATTTCCGTTAAAGAAAAAGGGTATATGTAAGCCATTTGTTTACAAGTATGGGTATATATGAGTCACTTTCATAACAAGAGATATATCAGCTCTAAATGACAAGTTGAAGGGTATATCAGACTCTTTTCCCTTTTTTAAAAGAGCTCAATTGTGTAGAGCAAAATTGGGGAAAATATATTAAATGTGCATGATACGACTGTTTAAATAATTTAGCGGACACCTTATTTTATTTTTCATCCAGTAATTTTTATATATTTACTTCTTCATATTACGAATTCCTGAATGAAAATTATGTGTCCGTAATTATTTGATGTTTCTTCTTTATTACTCCGTTTGAAAAGAAATGTTACGTTTATATATTTTTATGATAAGAAGCTCTTATAGCCATACAAATGATATTAACATGTTTAAGATAAGAAGTTTTTTAACCACACAATATATTATGACAGTTACAACTTACCTACCATTATCAATAATTGTACAATCTATCGATCATTCGATAAATTATTTAAGCAATAATTTAGAGTTCATACATACACTATGATTGTGCCATTTAATTTTAACCCTAGTTTAGTGATTTTCATTGTATTTTGGAAGCGCATCTGCCTAAGGATACTAGTGGTATGGTTAGGACGATTATTTTATAAAATTTATACTATACTATTTTTCGATTATTTTATTTTATATAATCAAAATCATATTTTACTGAGTCCTTATTATATTAATTTCTCTATCATATGGTATTAAAACTGAGATCTCCCAATAAGAATATTAATCATTTCATTTTGTTTCATTAAATTTCAAATAAAAGCATTTGAGTACTTAATTTGAGGAAGAATTTGTCCTTAAATAGAATAAATATCCATCGTTAATCTTTCAGATTATTTTCTGAAATTTGCACTATTGTATATTTTTATTTCATAACCTAACTCCAAGTGTTTAATAATATTATGTGATTTTACTTTTCAAATTGTTATTTTTAATTAGTATATGTTTGCACCTGTACATTATATAATTGGGTAAAAAGATAATTGGTTTGGGTGGGGGGGGGGGGGGAGTAGGGGGGGTTGGTGAAACGTTTACTTGTGCAATTTAATTTCCTTTGATTCAAAAATTTATTGAGCCAAGTTGTTGACTTTCTAAAAGAAATAAATATATTAAGGGATAATTCAATATTCATAGATCTTGATTCTTGAGACTTCTCGGCGAGGTTATTAAAAATCGAATCATTATAAACAAGGTGAAAGATCAGGTAGTCAATTAACTAAAGTACTAAGATTTCTTGACACCATTCGGGGGAGATGATTACAAGATGAGGTATAGAACAATCATCAACAAGGTGAAAGATCAGATAGTCAATCAACTCGACTTCTAGAATTTCCCGAGACTGTCTATTCTAATCCAAGATTCATGGATCTTGATTCCTAAGACTACTTGGGGGAGGTGATTACAAAGTAACGAATTGAACCATCATCAACAAGATGAAATATTAGATATTTAATCAACTGAACTGCTAAGATTTTTTGAGACCATTCTAAATCCATATACCAATTAATGACTTCATTTACATTTCAGTTTATTGAAACACTGTCATATAAAATGAAACAGAGAGAAATAGGTTAGTACTATTGTTTTTGACTATTTCAAGTTTGCAACTATAAATAGATGATTGATCTTGATATTGACTATTGAAATAAACATGTCTTCTTCATCACAAAACACAAAAAGTAGTCTTGTCCATGTCTTTCTTGTTTCATTTCATGGTCAAGGCAATGTTAACCCTTTTCTCAGACTAGCGAAACGCCTTGCTAGCAAGGGCATGTTGGTTACTTTCTGTGCCCCCGAGCTCGTTGGCAAAGAGATGAGAGCTGTCAATATGAACTTGATCATCGATCAACCAACTCCTTACGGTGATGGTATGATCAGGTTTGAATTCTTCGAGGATGGATCCTCGGATCAATCCATTATTGAGGATTTTGACTTGAGGATGCAAATGCTTGAGCAAACCGGACGAAGGAACTTGACTAAGATCCTGAAGAAACAGGATGACGAATGTCGTCCTGTTTCTTGTATAGTCCACAATCCATTTTTTCCATGGGTATGTGAAATTTCTGAGAGTCTTGGAATACCTAACGCGTTGTTATGGATTCAATCTTGTGCTTGTTTTTCGATATATTACCATTATAATTTCAATCTAGCACCTTTTCCAAGTGAACTCGAACCTGAAAAGGATGTCATCTTACCTAGTATGCCTGTTTTGAAACGCGATGATCTGCCTACGTTCCTACTCAAATCAAGTGGCTTCGAATTAGTGTTGAAACGGATTATGTTGAATCAATTCAACAACTTGTCCAAACCTTTTTGCGTACTCGTAGACTCATTTCAAGAACTTGAACATGAGGTGGTTAGGCATATGTCGAAAATTTGCCCTATTAGAACTATTGGTCCCTTGTTATTCAATGACCCTAAAATCGTTAGCCACATTCGAGGTGATTGCACAAATATCGAGGAGGATTGCATCGAGTGGCTTGACTCGAGGCCAACGTCTTCAGTTGTTTACATTTCATTTGGTAGTGTTGCAGTTCCTGATCAAGAACAAACAGATGAGATCGCGTTTGGACTATTAAATTCGGGGATATCTTTCTTATGGGTGATGAAGCCAACCCCTGGCTATTCTGTTTTTCAGCCTGTTGTGTTACCTGATGGTTTTCTTTCGAAAGTCGGTGGAAGGGGGAAAATAGTGAAATGGTGTCCACAAGAACAAGTCTTGTCTCACCCTTCTACCGCCTTTTTTCTGACACATTGTGGATGGAATTCATCGATGGAGGCAATTTCAAGTGGCGTCCCCATCATTGCTTACCCTCAATGGGGTGATCAAGCCACGAACGCAAAGTATTTGGTTGATGTATTCAAAATGGGGATTAGATTAAGCAGAGATGAGAATGGGAGCAAGATAATTAGGAGGGAAGAGATTGAGAAATGCTTGCGTGAAGCCACTAGTGATGATTCGAAGGTAGCAGAGATGATAGAAAATGCGCGTAAGTGGAAGAAACAAGCAGAGGAAGCAGTGGCAGAGCGCGGTTCCTCTGCTATCAATATCCAAGCATTTGTCGATGAGTTGAAAAATATACATGCCAAGAAACAAGAAGAAAACGCCTAGTGATCGATATTCTTAATTGAGAATGTGTGTGCGCGCGTGTGTGTGTAAGTTTGTGTTTTTACCAATTCTGAAGTTCAAGATGTACACTTGAAGATTGTTCATTCCAAGTTTAACTTCAACCTATTACATAAATACTGAATTTATTTGTTATTTTACATTTCTATTCGATCCTCGAAGTGTGTTAATCTATGGTTAGAATGTTGCCTCGTGGATTTCTTCAACGATAGAAGTAATACAACGCGAGATGTGTTTTAGAATCCATTCATGAATCACACATCCGAAATGTGGACAAAACTAAGTTACATGTTGAAATAAATAGATAATAACCTGGTAACTCGAACATACAACCTTAGAGCTAGAGGGAGCTTAGAAGCAACTCTCTCGTCTTTCACATTTTTAATTTTTGATTGAGAAATTTATTGAGTAAGTTGACAATCCAAAATTCATGGATCTTGTTTCCTTAAAATATCCAAGTTAAACTATTGCAAGTTGTTATTAAAATTAATCTTCATTTGCCTAAATTGTTTTTTCCCTTTGGCATATCCACTACTTCCTTTTGCCTAAAAATGGTTTTTGCATTACAAAACACCAAAAAAAGTAGCTTAGTGTGAGTCACTTTACTCAGGAAATAAGAGAACTCAATAGTCAATCAATTTGTTTTTCTACTTTCTATCGCACGCTTCTACTATTTGTTTATATAGTATATGAACTCTAACAAAATGGAAAGTGGCTACGAATATGAAAGTGGTGGTTCACGTCAGGAATAGAGGTCGTTAAAGGATGTACTTTCTTTTCCTTTTGTTCATCTAGATTGTGTTGGTGTTCAATGTACCATTTCTCTAGTTTGTTCCGTGCAAGCCTACATAGAGTACAAGATCGAAAAGAATGGATTAAATGGATGTCCGATTATAGGTTTGTATATCAAATTATATGGATAAGCATCTGTTTAAATTAGAAATAAACAACATCTAGTAGCTCTTAAGCATAAGATGTTCCTCATCAGCCAACACAAAGGATTTTCAAGGAAACATACTTATCTAGACGGGGTCAATGGTCGATAAAAAGTCTCAACCACCTAGGCTAGTGACCTTCATTGCACTTTGAAGAAGCGTCCAACTAAGGTTGGTCCAAATGGTCGAGTTCTATAAAATTAAACAAGTACATATATGTGTTTTACGTGGAAATCTACGTTACATTCTACATACATCATGTCACGTGGGATGTGTGTGTCTACTTTTTCAATCTTATACAAATTTAAGTACTTACTTATGCATGTCCAAAATTGAATGATATAAATATCAGCTTATTAAAATCAAGTTGAAAGATACGTTTTGTGTACTATATTAATATTATATCCACAAATAATTCAATTCAATAAAAAAATACTTATCAAAGTCAATGATCCAAATAGTTTTTGTTTAGAAGTAATTACCTGGTTGACTGTGACATAACTAAAACCATTTGATCAAGTTGTAGAAAAGTTAAATTAATAATGAATTAACTAAAAGACCAAATCCAATCGAGTGCCAAAAATTCAAACAAATCGACTTTTAATATGAATATTGTTATCTATTGTTTCGTATGGTAATGAATTGTATTAATTTAATATGATGATTTGTTAAGTAGTGGTCATGTCTAAGATGAGTATAAAAAGAAAATAATATCAAAATTTATATATATATTATTTTATCTAATATTTTGTTTTAAACGACCCTTAAGTTTTTGAAAATTTCGAAGACTTGATTTGCAGAGGTAATTAACCCTGAGGTAATTAAGTCTTCTAAGTTCGAAGCGAGGTTGTTTGATAGTTGATTAGAGTTATGCAAATAATAGTAATAAATGAATTAATTGAAAGAGAATTTATGTATTATTTTATACAAAGTTTAGTTATTCATTAATCATATATAGCGGGTGTAGTACAATTATAAAAAGCGCGTGAAAGACATTTCTAATCAATTTTTATTTAACTTTTTCCTTCTTCTTTCCTATTTTTGAGCCACCATTTTCCCTAACTTAAGGCCCTTAATGGTGAAAAGTGATGAGAGTGATTTTAGAGTTGAATAAACTTCTTTATGTGATCGATTAGATTTGATGATCAAATTGGTGAAGAATTTATTATTAATTAATGATATTTTAAATTATGTGGTTGAAAGTCGTCATTACAACTTCACTAACAATTTTTTTTCTAGATTTAACAATTGATTATGTGATATTTGACCTTAATTACTATCTCAAAGTCTTCATTAAAATGGCAGCCCTTAAATTAGAAGCTGAGAAACTGACCACTTTGTTAGTGTATAATGGAATCCTCTTACTAATAAAACTTAAAAGCATTGTGATGCAACGGTCGGCGGAGAAGACGGAGGGGGGTTGGTTTAATTTGTCGGAGAAGACGTATTTGGACAAAAATGTCATGTGTCATTGATTCATTGGCTAACTTATAATTTTATTCAAAATTCATTATTAAAGAATTGTTTTTGTATCAAACAACAAACGTCTTCATTTAATGCGGTACTTTGACACGTCATCGCGAGAGAGTTACACTCACTTTAAATTTTTGATGATAGTGAAAAAAGTGTCAAAATAACACAATACAACCTGACATAAGATAGCTAAAATGAACAAACTCTCGTTAAAGTGTCTAAGTGAAAATTTGTGTCAACTTTAGAGGGTCACCGATAAAGACCTTCTATATATTCTGTACAAAATATTACATATATTTTCTTATAAATTATAGGCGGATTTTGAAATTACAAATAAAATATTATCCTATCAACCTAAGACCTAATACACGCATACCTATACTTTGATTTTTTTCCACCTTTTTGGCCAAGGCTAAGTCAAAAGTCTTCTTAAATTATATATAAAAAAAAGTAGGGTACATATATATTTTTTATGACTTCAATTAGGAACATGATAAGAAGTTACCATAAAGACTATGAATAAAAAGTGAAAAAAAAGGTGAAGTATTGTTCTTCATTTAAGTTGAGAATTTCCCTATTAGTTTTTAGCAATTGCGACTAATATTCTTTAACAATGTCACACACTTCTTCTTCCAAAATTCAAAAGTACGATGTTTTTCTGAGTTTTAGTGGTGCAGATGTACGTAAAACATTTGTGAGTCATCTCCATAACGCGTTAATACAAGTAGGAATTAACGTTTTCATAGATGAACGTATAGAAACCGGAACATCAATTCCTCACGAACTACCAAAAGCCATAAAAGAGTCTAAATTTGCTATTGTGATATTTTCTAAAAGCTATGCATGGTCAAAATGGTGTTTAAACGAGCTTGTAGAGATCATAAAGTGTCGAAAGGAATTGGACCAAATTGTAATTCCTATTTTCTATAACGTAGATCCATCAGACGTAAGCCATCAAACTCAATCTTTTGTTGAGGCTTTTTCCAAACATGAGGAAAAATATGAAGACGAAAAGATTCAAAGATGGAGGGATGCATTAGCGGAGTCTGGGAAAATAAAAGGGCACCATTTGCAAAATTACAAGTAAGATTACTTTTATTTGTCTTATTAACTAATGTCAAGTCAAACTAAGCGTGTCAGATAAACTGACTCAAAAAGAATATTTAATTTGATTTCTAAAAGTTCGAACTAAATAGTTGTTCTTTCCATTGATACATTTAGGACTGAGGCAGATTGCATTAAAGAGGTTGTTGACAGACTACTGTCAGTATTGCAAATTGACGATGATGATGATGATGATGATGTTCGTGCCTACATACGGGGCAAGGACAGTAAATCTCCGATTCTTATCGATGGAGGCAAAATGGTATTATTTCTTTTATAATTTGAATCGTCTTAGTGAAATTCGATAGATATCTATCTAAGGAGAGAGGTCACTCCTTTAAGTACCTTGTTGCTAGTTTCAAAATAGAGTGTTAGTTGACCCTTGAAAATACAATTTCAATTATCAATACAAAATACTATTTAGTAAGTAATATAATGATCAATAATCTTTAAAATGCAAAATAAATGTATACATGTTTTTTATTCACACTTGACATATTTCCATAACTAAAATTACATATTGAATAATAGTTTTATTCTTTTATTGCGTTACTTTTGTAAATACTAGAATTTAGATTAATAAACAATTGATTGTCAATGAAAAGGAACATGTCTATGTTTATCGTGTTACGTGTATGAGTGCAACTATGAAAGTCAAGTGGGCAGGGCCAATCCAGACCGATCCAACCCAACCGGATAAGGAAGGGCTAATAACTATCCGGCCCCATTCATAAGGGTTGTTGGGTGGTCATGGTCTTGGCCCATTCATTAGGATTGTTGAGTGGTCTCTATAGGACCTTTTTCGATTTGATTTCTAGTTTATGATATGATGTCCTATGTTTGTGATTTGTCTTGTCAAATAGAGTTTTTCGCTGGATAAGAAGAGGAAAAAATGTTTTATGGTAGCAGCAAGGGGACTTGAAATCGAATGGGGTGGTACACCAGAGTATTGGGAATGGTTATCTCATGTGGACTCAAGGTTATATATATTTGTGATTCTTATTTATTGTTCGCTCTGTTTTTAATTACTTGTCTACTTTTGAATTGACACACATATTAAGAAGACATAGTAAATTTACCATCTTACCCCTATTAATTATGAATTGGGTGAATTAAAAATTGAAGATTTTTCAAGAAATTGTACCTTTTTCAAAGTAATTAATTGAGGGTATAATAGGTAAAATTATTTTGTCCTTTCTTGATTAGTCACAATGGACAAGTAATTAAGCACAACTACAAAAGAAAAAGTGGACAAATAATTAGGAACAGAGCGAGTACTAAAAGTTTTTTGAAAGAAACTACTGAATTTTTTTACTACATATGATTATTGAGCAATGTGAATTTTCTTTTTAAAGATTCGCGGAAGTGGCTAAACTCAAGAGGGTTTGTTGGCTTGATATTCGAGGCAAAATTGAAACTCGAAGACTGTCAAAAAGAACCAAATATGTTGTTTATATAGTGTTCAAATTGGAACATAAATGGCGTGGCCTTGAAACTGTTAATGCAGTCGTTAGATTTGTTGATTCTGTGAGTGACGTTGACGCAGAACAACGAGCTAGTGTTGTGCATTTTGCAGGACGAGGACCTAGAGAAACTCTACCCTTCAAAAGAGCTGATGGATGGATGGAATTAAAAATGGGAGACTTTTTTAATGATGCAGGAGAAGACGGAGATGTTGATGCGCGGTTAATGGAAACTAAGAAACTCAATGATAAAAGTGGTCTCATTGTTCAAGGAATGGAGTTTCGCCCCGAATGAAGAAGAGAAAAATCCTCCTCTTACTATGCCCTTTTGTTTTGGTCTCACTTTGATTGATTTAAGTACTTTTATAGATAGCCCTTCTAGAGGAACGTATTGATAGAGAAAATTGAATTTGATTAGACGATGTATATTTGTAGTAAGGCCTAATTTTTAAACATTTTACTATGATTCTATGAGATTTACTTTTTTACGGTCCAAAAGTGGCGCTACATTTTTGTTTTAAAAGAGAGTATAACAACGTTATGAGTATCTATTTCTTCCCAAGTAACTTAAAACAAATCAAAACTTAAATACTATGATCTTTTCATCTCAAATTATCTGTCATGATTTTAAAAAAAACAAACTATATCAACTTTTTTTTTTGTCATTTTAGATGTTCAAAATAAAATTAATTACTTTTTTCATATTTTATCTATAGAGTAGTGATGTTCTTGAAACTACAAACACTGAAATAAATGAGCAGAGAAAATATTTAATTTAAAGAGATAATATAAATAAGTAGAGAAATTTTATCTGATGGTATAGGCGGGGATTATACATGGGAGGGTGCCCGCCTAGTGTCATTATGCATGTATTAGATCTCGCACAAGTAATATCATATTTTATGACTTGAAATAGGAAGATGATAAGAAGTTTCCATACAGACTATGAATAGTCTTTACGATGCTTCTCAGAGTTTTGGAGGTAAAAATACGCGTAGAACAATAATTTTAATTGTATAAGTATGCATAATTTTTAAGTTCATTTAAGAGTGGTCCTAATTAAATACTTATATGATCATCTTCATACTTTTATGTTGACATTGACACACAACTTCAAGTGGTCCATATTGAAGAAAACATTTCCCATTACCAATTTAATAGTACTAGAGAAACTACATCCACAAATTTGGTGGAAATATCAAACATAGACGTTGAACGTTTCAACTTGGCACTGAAAAAGGCGAAAGCTAGGCGAGAGACTTAATTCTTTCAATGTCATAACAAGTAATTAATTAATAATCTTATCAGATTACAGCTAACACATACTATACCATAATATTTTCTTATTGAATAGTACTATATATTTAGTTTAGTTTCATAACTTTTTTCTATGTAAATTCAAGGCCTATATCAACCATGTGACTCCATAATATTACTCACTATTCGATCACGACCTTTGTAATTTTGTATCGTGACATTTTTATCGAGATGATATGTTATTTGTTTTTGATTGATCTTGAAATATGCTAAGGCAAAATTTCCGTCTGAAATTTTATCACTTACTATATTTGAAATTGATTATATTATATTTATTTGTCGCAATAAATGATGGTTTAACAATTAGTCCAAGAAAAATCATCGTTTAGTGTATTGCACACTAATTTGTCAAATATTATATCCACAAATAATATAAATACAATTAAAAAGAAACTTATTAAACTCAACAATCCAAATAGTTTGTTTTGAAGTAATTAGTTGATTGTGACATGACTAAACTCATTTGATCAAGTTGACGAAAAGTTAAATCAATTGACTAAAGACCTAATCAAATCGAGTGATCACAAAAAATCAAATAAAGCTGACTTTTGATAAGATTTCTGCATATTGTTTAGTAACATATGATAATGTACTATATAAATTTAATACTACAATTTTTTTATGTATTGATATACCAAATACGCTATACGACTAAACTAATATTTATATATATATATATATATATATATATATATATATATATATATATATAGCCATAACGATTCTTTGAAATTTCCAATAACTTCAGGGTTCCGTAAAAAGTATTAGAGAATTTTATAATTATAATGCGTAAATATGCCCTTTAACTTGGTCTTAGATCACATAATTGTCCTTTAACATTGATTCTGCACAAGTTTAAACATTTAAACTAGTATAAAGTTGAATATATAAACACATGTCTTACATGACATCCTACATGACATATTATATATATATATATATATAACTCTGAAGTTATTGAAAATTTCGAAGAATTTTTGTTGCAGAGCCAATAACCACAAGGCACGCAATAAAGTCTTTTAAGTAGCGAGAGTCGTTTATTAATAGCTTATTAGAGTTATGCAGATGTTAATACATGAATTTAATACAAGAGAATTTATATAGGTATTAATAATACATGAATTGCATTAAAAAGCATTTATAAAAATATCCTCCACAATTATAATAGGAAAAGATATAAAAATGAGTTTAAAGGGGTAATTGAGCTTCTAATTATACTTGTGCATGTATAGAATCTCTTTGTGTTACTAATACATAGAAATCAATGATATTAGTTATACAGTCTTTCATACACAATAAAATGTATAACTAATACGTGTAAAGAAAATATTATTAATACACAAAGTTAATATATATATTATTTTTGCTAATACATTCTACCGACACCAAGTCTTTGGTTGGCTTTTTTTTTGGCCAAAGGGCTAAGTCAAAAGTCTTCTAATTAGCTGTATTTTGTACTACCTCATTTATGAAAAAAATTAGGTTTCACTTTATGACTTTGAAATAGAAACATTATATAGGACCAAAATAGTGAAAAATTAGCAATTGTAACTAATATTCTTAAACCATGTCACACGCTTCTTCTCCCAAAATTCAAAAATACGATGCTTTTCTGAGTTTTAGAGGTGTAGATATACGTAAAACATTTGTGAGTCATCTCTATAACGCTTTAGTACAAAGAGGAATTAATGTTTTCAAAGACGATGAACGTTTAGAAACTGGAAAATCAATTTCTGATGAACTACTAAAAGCCATAGAAGAGTCTAAATTTGCTATTGTGATATTTTCTGAAAGCTATGCATCGTCAAAATGGTGTTTAAACGAGCTTGCACACATCATAAAGTGTCGAAAGGAATTGGACCTAACCTTAATTCCTATTTTCTTTGATGTAAATCCATCAGATGTAAGCCATCAAACTCAATCTTTTGCTGAGTCTTTTTCCAAACATGAGGAACTATATAAAGATGATATGGAGAAAATTCAAAGATGGAGGGATGCATTTGCTGTGTCTGGGGAAATAAAAGGGCACCATTTGCAAAATTACAAGTAAGATTACTTTTCTTTTTCTTATTACTCCCCCTCCATCACAATATATATCTCTTAATTTGATTCGGCACAAAATATTTAAAAAAAAAAAATAAAGAGAAATTTTGTTGTTTTAAACTTGTCAGGTAGGTTGTTGGAATTGAAAAACATTAAATATAGAAAGAGAATCTCTTATGGACAATTCAAAGAGGAAAGTGAGACACTAAGCTTGCGTAGACGTGCAATATGAAGTCTAGATTTCAAATCAGTATTTGGGCGCAAAGAGGAAAGTGAGACACTTAGCTTGCGTTTAGATATGCAATATGAAGTCTAGATTTCAAATCAGTATTTGAGCATGTGATTTGAAATCCTGAATTCTCCATATAAAAAAGCACATGATTTGAGATTCCAAACCATGTTTTTGGGAGAATGATTTCAAATTCTGATCTCCAAATCTCATGTTCAAATATTGATTTGAAATTTTGACTTCATATCGCATATCCGTATGCAAGCTTAAATTGGGATATAAGAAATAGTATTTTTCTAGCTTTGCCCTCATGGGCAATTCAAGAAGCACACTGCTTTTTATGTTGTGCAAGAATAATTAAAATTAATAAAATTAGGTATATATACTATCATAAAGAGAGTATGCCCTAAATATAAATTCTATAAACTTTGTATTTTCTTTGTGTCTATTTATGTGATACTTTCTTAGTCCATTCAAAAAATAATATCACTTTTATATAAATAGAAGGAATTTAACTTTAAATTTGATTTTTACCCTTAATCAAAAGATTTTACAACTCTACACAAGTGTTTAAGGTTCTTTTTAGATCATAAATTTTCAAAATTTGTTCTTTTCTTTCTTAAATTTTGTGTTGAATAAGACAAAAATTAATTTGATTTCTACATTTCGATCTAAGTAATTGTTCTTTTTAATGTAACATATAGGGATGAGGCAGATTGCATCAAAAAGGTTGTTGACGAACTAATGACATCATTACATATTAAATCTGATGATGAAGACGACGACGACTCTGGTGATCGGGGCATAGATTCTAAATCTACTATTCTTATTGAAGGAGGAAAAATGGTATTGTTTCTTTTTATAGTTTGAATTCATGACTGGTCTAGCCTAACCTGATAAGAAAGGGTCCATGACTAGCATGCCTGATTCATAAGGGTTGTTAATTAGGTGGCCTGGACCTGGAATCAGGCCACCTAACAAGTAGTTAATTATTGGCATGAATACAAATAAATCTGACTAGTACATAAGTGGTCTATAAGAATAGGCCTGACCCGTTACTAGCCCGACCCATTCATAAGGGCTATGAAGTGGTCTATAAGACCTTTTTACGAATAATTTTATAATTTATAATGTCTTATATATGTTTGTGATTTGATATGTCGAATAGAGTTTTTCACGATTTAAGAAGACGGGAAAGAAATGTTTCATGATAGCAGCTAGAGGACTTGATATTGAATGGAGTAATACACCAGACTATTGGGAATGGTTACCTCACTCTGACTCCAGGTTTTAAATTCGCGGTCTCTTTCTATGTACTAGTATAAAATTTGAAGGGAATTAGTAATAATTGTTGATAAAGGTGAATTTTTTTGTAGATTCGGGGAAGTGGCTAAACTCAAGTGGGTTTGTTGGCTTGATATTCGAGGCAAAATTGAAACTCAAAGACTATCAAAAAGAACCAAATATGTTGCTTTTCTAGTGTTCAAATTGGAAGATAAATTCCATGGTCTTGAAACTGTTAAAGCAGTTGTTAGATTTGTTGATTATATGAGTGTAAAGGAAGCGGAACAACGAGCTAGTGTTGTACATTTTTCAGGACGAGGAGCTAAAGAGACACTACCCGTCAAAAGAGGTGATGGGTGGATGGAATTAAAAATGGGAGACTTTTTCAATGATGCAGGAGAAGACGGAGATGTTGATGCTCGATTAATGGAGACTGAGCGACTCGAAGCAAAAGGTGGACTCATTGTTCAAGGAATGGAGTTTCGCCCCGAATGAAGAAGAGAAGAATCCTCCTCTTACTATGCATTATTGTTTTGGTCTTATTTGGATTGATTCAAGTACTTTAATGTATGGCCCTTCTAGAGAAGCGTATTAATTCAGAGAATTGAATTTGATTAGACAATGTGTCATTGGCAATAAAGTTGCTTTTTTAAAATATTTTAATATGATTCAATAAAATTTAGTTTTGTTCAAAGATCGAGATTATCTGCATCGACATTTATTTATCATATATTATTATAAGTGGGAAGTTTTTGAGTTCAAAGTTGGATTACTAAACATAATACTATTGTATATTAGCACAAAAGAAAAAGATTCTTATATTTGTGATTTCAGCAATAACTAGAATTGCATTTATTTCTTCTTCATGTCTTTGCTACTTTCGTTGAAGACTTTTACATCTATTTATTATTATTTTTTCGAGTAGAAATTCATTGTAAACTACTTCAATAAATAAGTTGTTTGATCTGGAATAATAATTAGCTATTCATAGACATATTCATACCATTTGAGATTAAATCATAACTAAAATTGTTAATTTCTCCATTTCTTATACTATAATTGAACTTTATAAAGAAAAATTTAAAATAAAAATATTAAGGGACAAACGTACAACGCACGTTTCAGATACTAGCTTAAAAAAAGTATCATGTACAATGACAAAGTGACTTGATGCATGCACCACTTGTCTATATTATCAATTTCTGCACTCAGTTTCAATCAATCTTTTCCTCCCTCACTGTTCTGAAAGACCAAAGACTTGTCCAATCTATTGTCATATGACTAGGAGGTAAGAGGTTCGAGATTCGAGATTTGGAAACATCCTCTAACAGAATTGTAAGATAAAATTTTGTATAATAAACTATTCCAATCAGGCCCTTCCCCTAAACTCCTCGTATAACGAGAGCTTAGTGCGTGATGTTTTTTTAATTTTATTTTCTATTGTGCAACTATTCTTTCGCTGTTTACTAAAGCATAGTGTGTGCTCACTGCAGTGACATACACCAATTTTTGTGGGGGTTCTCTTCATTTTGTGCTCCCTACAATTCTAATTTCAATTTATTTTTTTTTGGAAAAACGAATTTAAGATAATATGCATGAACAATCTAGAAGGTTCTTTTTAACCTAGATTGGTGATTTCCACCGCACTTAAAAGAGGGGTGTCCACTTAAGGTCGGCCCAAATATATTCTTTAATTTCTAGAATGGGTTGGCCCAAATAGACGAGCTTTTTGAAAATGTCAAAATTGTACTATATACTTTCTAGAATGGGGACTACACAATTTATGTTGATTGGAGTGAACTTCTTGGAAATTTGAGGAAACGTCAATTATCAAATTAAAGACTTAGTAAAAATCAAGTCTACTCTTGAAAATATATGTACGATAATAAGAAAGTACTCAATAAAATTAAACGAAATAAATTATATAGTCATTTAGTTAGAAGATTCATATAACTCCATCAAATTCATGAATGTAAAATTAGTTTAGCGCATGAAAATATAATGAATAGATTTTTGAACGGATTAAATTGAATTGAGTGTATATATATATATATATATATATTGGCGGGTTAATTTGGGAATAGCTTTATTTAATCAAATCTAAAAGCTTGGAGTAATTTTAGAAAAATATAATTGATCACCAGGTAAATTTAAGTGTTAAATTGATATGGGAAAAGGGTCTGATATACCCTTCAACTTTGTCATTTAGAGCTGATATACCCCTGGTTATGAAAGTGGTTCATATATACCCCTACTTGTAAACAAATGACTCACATATACCCTTTTCCTCTAACGGAAATGAAAAAAATAATTTTAATCTAAATTTTTATTATTTTTTTCTAAAAAATATAATCCCAAATGAGTAAATTTAATCCTCGTCAAACATATTTTTTTTGACTTTTTTTTGTTTCAATGACTAATTTATAATTATTATTTTGATAATCAAATTTATTTATGTTTCACTAATATTCTTGTAAAACTTATTGTAGATGACCAAATTTTTTCTTTGAATACAAAATTAAATTACAATACACACACAAAAAAAATTAATTTTTTTTCTCTTTAAACTAAGGAATAAAACAAAAAAAACAAAATAAGAATAAGAAACTCAAATAATTATAATAAAAGAAGTCAAAAAATAATTTATGTATGAAAAAAATTAAAATATATCTTGAAATTTGATAGAAGATTCATATATACCCCTAAATAATTTTTTTAAAAAAATTAGAAGTAATAAATATAAATTTAAAACTAATTTTTTAACTTCCGTCAAATGAAGGGTATATGTGAGCCATTTTGTAACGGCAGGGGTATATATAAGTTGTTTGTATAAAGGTAAGGGCATATATGAGCTACTTTTATAACGAGGGGTATATCAGCTCCAAATGACAAAATCGAGGGGTATATCAGACTCTTTTCCCAATTGATATTTAAGGTTGAATTTGAGTGTATTTATATTTATTTTGGTAGTTCACTCATTATATGTGGGTTCATAAGAGGATCGGACTACAAGAGTTTATTATATGCAGCTTAATTTATGGCTTAAATACATGACTTATTGGTCATGCATGTGACAACAATTTTATCAATTATACTAAAACATTTCGTTTCAAACGATATTACACTATATTAAAAATAAAAAATAAAAATAATATCTTCTACTTTATCTATAAATATATGGAAAGTATAGACGTAATTTCATAGATTTCTCTATAAAATGACTTTGAAACTTCAAGCATACCGCAATTGTAGCAAAACTCGTACGGAGTACGAACAATTCAACAACTTTGAAATATAAGCTTAAAAAACTTTGAACATAATTGGTATTATTTTATTTTTTTTTGACAAAAATGACATAAAATTTAAAATAAATTTGTAAAATAAATGACTAGAAAATCAATGTGATGGCTAGATATTACTTCCTCCATACCAAAAAAATTGTCACATATTGCTTTTCGAGAGTCAGTTTAACTAATAGTCGAACCTAATTATTCATACAACAATATACACAACATAGTTCTACAAGTGGAGTCTAGAAGGATAAGATGTACACAAACATTATCCCTACCTTTAGAGAGGTAGGTAGATATTTTTGAAAGACCTTCGATCCCAAAGAAATGCGTTCGAAGCAGGATTGCAAGAAAACTATGACAACAACATATATAGCAAGATGAAAATTAGGTATAATACATAAATATGACCCTTAACTTGGCATCAATTGACAACTATCACCTTTAACTTTGGGTGCAAATCGACACTTAAACTTGTATAAAATTGAACAAATGATCACATTTGTTCTACATGACACCCTGCATCGCAATTTTGTATCCTATGTGAATTATGTCACGTAGGACACTTGTGTCTACTTATTTAATTTTATAATAGTTTAAGTGCCTATTTATGCACATTCAAAGTTGAAAGACATAGTTGTTCATTGACGCCAAGTTAAGGGTCATGTTTATATATTACAAATAAAGCTATAGATTATGTTCCAACATTTTGGAATCAAAATTTAAATAGTTGGAAAATATATAAATAGTACTATAACTTGTAATTTTTCTCAAAATTATATCTTAAAATATTTATCAAAATATAATTTAATTTTCGAAAAGCAAAACGAAATCAATATAGAAATTTTGTGGTGTCTGCATTGCTACTGACTTGTTGGACTTATACATGAACACGTGAAATTTCTGTGGATATATACACTTTGACAAAGTTATTCTAATTAATATTATCATCATTTATAATTTGAAAAATGATTGAGTAGATGGCACATTCAATGCATGAATTTAGTTACGTTGGACAAGTAATTAAATTAATTAAAAGAATTTGATCGACTAATGTTACATCAACTACTTAATAATTTCGCTACTTTAATTTTTTTGCAAATTAAATTTATTATTTAATTTGTCTATTATTCATCCACAAAATATCTTCAAAAGATTTTTCATAATTTAATCGTTTAGATGAGTGACTATATATAATGTTCTAAATGTAAGTTAATTATTTTCTAACAATTATTTTGGTCCACTGAGGTGTCCTCGAATGATTGGATAGAAAAAAAAAATTAGTGGTTTTTATTCATATTATAAGAAATCAATAAAATATTTATACATAAATAATTAAATATGAACTTCATTTGAGATATTTATAAGAAAATATAATTATCAAAACATGAATCCACTTTTGTTAGTCAGACAAATCTATTATTCACTAAATTTTTTAAATAATATACCACTGATTCTCAACTTTCTCAATTATGAAAAAAAAAATACTATTAGTTCATATTTTTTTGGTTTAAAGTAGCATATTATCATGCTAATATTTTAATTTCAATTTCGAGTTTTGTTACCTAATAAAAATAATGTACCATAATATTAAATTTCGTCGAAACGATTGTGATAATGTTTGAACTATATTTATAACTAGTACTGTTTTTTGTTGACTTTAGTTCTTATATTTATAATATATAAAAAGTAGTATAATTAATTGCTTAGTTTGATTTGAAAATTTTGATGCATGCATCAATTGTCATTTGGGTATATTATTAAGCTTTCAACGAAATTTTTAGTTGTGTGTAATATGCTTCCAATATTAAAATAACTAAATATAGTACATATTCCATAGTCATATAAATATGGTACTCCTTTAATTTACCTACTTTTAGTATATATTTCGTTTTATTAGAGTCGATTTAATTATTTCTTTAAGCTTAATTGAACTAAATTAATTTGATTTTGAGAACTTGTGCTGGAAAATGAAGCTTGGAATTAGAAAATAAGGCCCTCTCAATATGGTCATCTAGTAGGAAGATTCAAATTAGAAGATTCAAGTACCCCACCACCATAAATATAGCCAAAAAAATAATTAATATATGACAGCCATCTACGCACCGTTATATATGAGTCGTTAATTTGAATGAATAATTGAAGTAAATACAAAATCGATTATCTATGTATTTAGCACAAATTTAATCCGTCCAAAATTTAAATTAATCGTCCTATTTAAATATAAACATCATAAAACACATTTTAATTTTTCATATCCTAATACATATATATAACAAGTATTATAGGGAAAAGAACAAAAATTTACTTACATTTACCTACCAAAAAACAGAGATTTTTTTTTTCCAATTAAAATATGAATAGTCCAGGAATAATGTAATTGTCAAACAATTAACATCCACCAACTAAGTTGGATATTAAAATAGACAAATTTATACTATAGTCTATAATATTACATAAAATTTGTTCCAAATAATAACTGATGGTCGGCACGTCTACAATAATTTTTTTAAATAATCTTTAGTCAACAAATAATAAATGCATAAGCACTGATGCAATATGACTGAATAAAATGTATTACGTTGTGAGTCGATTCAGAAATTAAATTTTTTATGAAATTTTAAAATAATTTTAACTTAATATATAAAAATTATAATTAAAATATTTATAAATATTTAATAAATATGCACAAAAAATCGATTATACTCTGAATAATTCGAAACGAATCAATTTTATCTCGGATCGAAATATTCTCCAACTATCAAAACAACTCAACCAACTAACGGTTGCTAATAAATAAAAAAAATGGGGTGGAGATTGGCGGTTGAATGTATAATATACAATATAATAACATGTAAAAAAATATGTAGTATATATAAACACTTCACATATTATTAAATAAAAATGATTGACATGTAACTCTTTTTTTCTTGTGACTCCTTATACATTAGGTAAGAGTGTTTACTTTCAAAATTTATGATATCGTGTATCTTTCTTATATGACTATTTAAATTATATATATATATAAATTAATAATAATAAATTTTTTTATTAACTCTAGAAATGATATATGATAAAAGAAATCAAACTCAATTATATATCTTGGCACGTTATATTACTTATTATACCTTTAAGTCATCTCAAGTTTCGATCAATTTCTAGAGGATTGATATAATAGGAGGTCATTGCTAGCAATCGTTAGTAAGTAAGGTATTTTTCGACTTGTTTTAACAGTTTGAGAGCGTTTTTAAGTCAGAGACGTAACGATAAACATATAAAGCAAAAATATAACTGAGGATAAAATTGATTTTTTTTATTTCATGCCTTAGGAGCGCATACATTTTTGTTCCTTTAGTGACTCGAACTCACAACATTAGGGTTGAAAGTGAGGAACTCTTCATAACAACTCCCTCTTGTCAAAACCGACTCATCTTGAGTAGTGAGAGTAAATTTAATCATTTTCTCTACTTATGCAGAATCGAGCCAAAAGTCACTGAGTTCACGTGAACTCACAATATAATATTATATTGTGGATCTACATGTCTCTACCAAAGTAGGAAAAAAAAATATGATTATAGAGGAATCAAAATCTACAAAGATATTTCCAAAGTCAATTATACTAAACAAAATACAATTTGTACAATCTCAAGTCTTGATCAAGAAAAGGTTACATTCAACTTATTAGTTTTTAGTCATTAAGTTTAAGTAGTTAATATGTCACTTTCTATAGTATTAAATTACATGTCATGTAGCTATGAAATTTCTAGGAATCTATTCTAATTCAAACAAAAGTTTCAAAGTTAAAACGCCTAAATCTTCCTGTATAGTCTATTTTCTCAACACAAACAAAAAAAAAAATGTATGATAGTTCTCTCTTTGGTCTCTTGCAAATGCTATATGAGACACTAAAGAACGAGGCGAAATTCCTATCAAATGTAAGCAATCAAATTCAAGATATTCGTGCTGAAATAAATCGAATGCAATGCTTCTTACAAGATGCAGATGCTAAAAAACCTGAGTATGAGACTGTTCGTAACTGGATTGCAGATATCAGAGAAGTTGCTTACGATGTAGAGAATATCCTCGAGAAGTATATGCATAAGGTTGTATTGAGGAGGGATCGATCGTTGTGGAAGGAGAATATAAGTTTACATAACATAGGCCTGGAGACAAAAGATGTTATGTCAAGAATTGATAACATAAAAAGATGTATGAAAACTTATGTTGATACAGGTATAAGAGCTATATGTCAAGGGGATACCCCGTCGGAGAGAAGTCAATGGTTAACGAGATCTTACTCTCATCTTGTTGACGAAGACTTTGTTGGATTAGTAGAAGAGGTGAATAAGTTGGTTGATGAGTTGATCGATGATGAGTTTTACGTAGTTTCCGCGATATGTGGAATGGGAGGTCTTGGTAAAACAACACTTGCTCGGAAGGCATATCGTCATGTTGATGTACAAAGTCATTTCCAGGCTTTCGCGTGGGCTAGTATCTCGAGACAATGGCAAGCAAGAGATGTGCTGATGAGCATCCTCACGAAACTTGAACCTGAAAACAGAACAAGGATTAATATGATGATGGATGATGAGCTTGTAAAAGCACTTTACAATGTTCAACAGAGGAAAAAATGCCTTATTGTGCTTGATGATATCTGGTCAACAAATTTCTGGAATAGCGTAAAACATGCTTTTCCGAAGGGGAAAGGGAGTCGAAGCAAGATTTTGCTTACAACGCGCAAGAAGGACGTGTGTACACACATAGATCCAACTTGTTTCTTGTTTGAACCAAGATGTTTGAATGCTGAGGAGAGTTGGAAGTTACTTCATAAGAAAGCATTCCCCAGAGTGAACACTCCAGGTAATTTATCTTCAATTTAATGAAGTTTCATTTCAATAATTGTTCAAATAAGTGTAAAAATCGTCTATAATTGTCATAATACATAAACAGACACTGAAACTTGGGCTCACCTGGAAAGTAAGCACTCCAACTTTTGAGAGTGCACGTCTAGATACTTCAATTTGGTGTCAAACGGCAGCTGAACATTCCAACTCGTCCCAATTGTGTGTTGTGGTCAGCCGATGTTGAGGTGGGATGTAAATTTTGGAGGTGTCTAGATGATATAGTGGAGACGAGTTGAGGTGTCTTACTAGATGTAATACTGAAAGTTTGAGTGCTTACTTGCTAGTTGAGGTGAAGTTTGAGTGTATGTTTGTGTACTATGCCTTCAATTTTCTAAAAGCACGAAACTTGGAGGTATTGCTTATTGTAGATATATGCTTTTCATCGCGGAAATGAAAATTCTCTCTTGTTTTTGTGTAGATTTAAAGATTGATTTGGAGTTGGAGAGGCTTGGAAAGGAAATGGTCAGTAAATGTGGAGGCTTGCCTTTAGCGATAATTGTGCTTGCTGGACTCTTGGCTAGAAGACCTAAAATCGATGAATGGAGAAGGACGTGCCAAAACCTTAACTTACACATGAGTGGTGAAAGTTTTGAACAAGATGGAGGAATTCACGGTGTCCTTGCTTTGAGTTACTACGACTTACCTTATCAGCTGAAGCCGTGTTTTTTGTACTTGGGAATTTTTCCTGAGGATCAAAAGATTTCTGCGCGGAGATTGTATCAGCTATGGGCTGCTGAAGGTATCATATCATTGGAAGGTAACCGAGGAGAGGAAACAGCAATGATGGAGATAGGGGAACGTTATCTGCACGAGTTAGCTCAAAGGTACATGGTTCAGGTTCAACTAGAGGAAACAACGGGAAGGATCAAATCTTGTCGATTTCATGATCTCATGAGAGATACATGTTTGTCGAAAGCAAAGGAGGAAAACTTTCTCAAGACAGTTTCTCCTCAGCATTTGCATCAATCGATGCACTGCTCTACTTCAGCTACAGCAACATCAACACGTACTGTACGTAGACTGTCCATCACAGTAGACAATGACGTTCAAAACTATTTCTCTACTGACGATAAGTCATTTCAGCATGTGAGAGCAGCTTTCTTCTTTCCAAGACAGACAGGACGCGAAGGCACAGAATATCCCCTGCCTTTATTCCAAGGTCTGTGCAATAACTTCTCGATGTTGAGAGTTTTGCATCTCGAGAAGTTCACTTTTGTGGAAATTTTACCAAAAGCAATTGGTAATTTAGTGTACTTGAGATACCTGAGCTTAAGACATTCACACTTTCAAAAACTTTCGTCGTCTGTAGGTAATCTTAAGTACCTACAGACACTTGATTTGAGGGTGAATTTCTTCTCGTACTTAACTTTACCGAATACCATACAGAAGTTGAATAACTTGAGGAATTTATATCTTCCTCCTTCACATCAACACACGTATAAGTTAGACCTGAGTCCGTTAAGCCACTTGGAAATACTGAAGAACTTCGATACACAAGTTTCTCCTTTTCGAGATATCTTCAAGTTGACAAAACTTCAGAAACTATCAGCTGTTATCTCATTGGATTCGGACGAGATGGAAGAGATGATCAAACACCTCACCCTCAGATCAGGTAGACTCAGGGAAGCATCTTTTCGCATTTACTACAGATTTCATTCAGAAAAAGAGGTAAACATTCTGAAGTTACTGTTAGGTTGTCACCATCTCCGGAAGCTAGATTTAATCGGACACATCATTAAGCTACCGGAACACCACTCATTTTCACAAAGCCTCACCAAGTTAACATTGAGAAAGAGTGGACTTGAAGAAGACCCTATGGTCATTCTTCAAAAGCTTCCTAAGCTATTCACCTTGTCGTTACGTGGAAACGCGTTTATTGGAAAGGAAATGTGTTGTTCTCCACAAGGATTTCCACTTCTGAAAACTCTTAAACTCCAAGGGCTACTAAATTTAGAAAGCTGGAGGGTGGAGACAGGGGCACTGCCTAATCTAGTTCATCTAGAAATCGACGAGTGCAAGAAATTGGAGATGGTTCCGGAAGGATTGATATATCTAAGTAAAATACAGGAGGTAATGATTATAAACATGCCAGACAACTTCCAAAAGAGGCTGCAAGAGGTTCAAAGGGAAGAATATTACAAAGTTCAGTTCAGGAAAAGTTTCGACACAAAGAAGATTTCGAAGATCAAATTCAATATGCGAATATCAGGTACTTTGCAGTCCATTTCATTATAATACTTAAACCACGTACTCTATGAAATGAATTATAACCTTTATTGTGGAGTCTACGTACCTTTATCTCGATAACTGATACATACATCACTTATTTTACATGTTCAGGACCAATGTTTGGCGGATTATTGCAGACCATTTATCCATCAACAGTACCAAAGGAATGGAAGATGTTATAAGGATTCACGAGGAAGATATTATCGATAAGGTTAGTAAACAAGACACTCATAAAACTTCATTTACCTTCTTCGCGGTTACCTATCCATACCGTGTACAATCTTCTATGCAAAACATGCTTAGCTAGTTAGCTCTGCTGTCATTCAGAAAAGAACAGGAATTAGCTACGCATTTTTTGCTAATTCGTATCTAAATAGAATTCGCGACAGAATTTGTCCATAACTAACTCCAATCTTAAGATAGTATCATGTCTACCACATTTGAAGTCACATGTTATTGATCTTTAGCTAATGTATTATATATGCAGTCATTTCAACATATGCATGTTTTCATGGAACTGATGTATAATACCGCGAAACAACAATGACAGCTTACATTAGTAGTAAAAGAAATGTGTATTTCTGTTAAAAGTGACATACCTAGGGTAGTCCAACAATGTCTGATTTTGGGAGGGTTAGAAGGAGGGAGTCTGTTTTCAATAGACGCTCAACTCAAGGAAAAACAGTACAAAGCAGACCAGGAAAAGAAGTAACGGAAGTACAAGAATCAACAGACGACCTTACTACTGAGAAAACAACAATAACCGCTTACATTAGTAGTAATCGAAATCTGTTAAAACCGACATACCTAGTGTAGTCCCATGATCATATTGGGATAACAGAGTGTACGCAGACCTTACTCGTACCTTAGAGATAAGGTTTCAGTTTCCTATAGATGCTCAACTCAAGGAAAAACAGTACAAAGCAGACCAGGAAAAGAAGTAACGGAAGTACAAGAATCAACAGACGACCTTACTACTGAGAAAACAACAATAACCGCTTACATTAGTAGTAATCGAAATCTGTTAAAACCGACATACCTAGTGTAGTCCCATGATCATATTGGGATAGCAGAGTGTACGCAGACCTTACTCGTACCTTAGAGATAAGGAGTCAGTTTCCTATAGATGCTCAACTCAAGGAAAAACAGTACAAAGCAGACCAAGAAAAGAAGTAACGGAAGTACAAGAATCAACAAACGACCTTACTACTGAGAAAACAACAATAACCGCTTACGTTAGTAGTAATCGAAATCTGTTAAAACCGACATACCTAGTGTAGTCCCATGATCATATTGCGATAGCAGAGTGTACACAGACCTTACTCGTACCTTAGTGATAAGGAGTCAGTTTCCTATAGATGCTCAACTCAAGGAAAAACAGTACAAAGCAGACTAGGAAAAGAAGTAACGGAAGTACAAATCAACAGACGACCTTACTACTGAGAAAACAACAATAACTGCTTTACATTAGTAGTAATTGAAATCTGTTAAAACCGACATACCTAGTGTAGTCCCATGATCATATTGGGATAGCAGAGTGTACACAGACCTTACTCGTACCTTAGAGATAAGGAGTCAATTTTCTATAGACGCTCAACTCAAGGAACAACAGTAAAAAGCTGACCAAAAAAAAGAAGTAAGGGAAGTACAAGAATCCACAAAGATAACAACCAAACTACAATATAGTAGCAGAAGAAAAACTAAAAAAGAACACTATTATGATAATTGAGGTACAAGTAATCAACAGAATCGAGGACAAGAAACTATCGAAGCAATAGTACAACTAATATGAATAATATGATTATTACCTACTAACCTACTACTTATTTTTTTATTCAGGTCATGTATTTCAAGCAAGACTGAAAAAAGGATGACAAGTTGACAGTATTCTTAATTCGAAATTCGAGAAAAAGTTGAAGGCCTTGCTTTTGTATAGTATTACTGAAAATTCTGACTCTGTTATTTGTACGGACAATAGATTTTACCTTTGTGTACAGATGTTTGTTAGACTAGACAAAAAAGAGTGTACAATACTTAAAATCTCTTTTTGTAAATTATAATTTTTCTTTAAAACTCTCTTCTTTGCTGTAATAATATAATTGTCATTATTTAATTACTCCTTCTGCTTCTTTTTTGTATAATTAGTGTTTGAATGGTGTACAAACTTTATGAAATGAATAAATAACTTTGAAACATCATTATTTTACTCTCTCTGCTTTTTTTTTTTTTTGGAATGATAGTATTTTAATGTGTACAAAATTTTAACAAATAATCAATAACTTCCAAATACAAACTTATAAATATGTTCAACATACCAAAAGTAATAACCTTAGTATCCTACTGGTTGTTCAACATTAATTTCATCTTATATGATAATTACTATAAGAGCAAATTTAAACTGAAACGAATTCAGAATTTTTAAAAATTACGTGAGTCATAACTTTTAGGCATTTATTTATATATAATTTTAATTTTTTTCTCTCCAAGGCAGCAAATAAATCCAAATATTTCTTACATCATGAGAAGAAAAAAAAGATAATTCATAAAAAGAAAAAGTCAGCAAAGCAATGACACGTATAAAATTACGTGTCAAAAATTATGAAACAAATGTCACTTGCTAGGTGTAAAATATTCATGCATGTAAATGCCACTTGTACTATATATTATATTTCAAAAAATACTCTAACACATGCATTGTGACACGCACGAACATCTTGAGTTACATTTTTTTTTTTAACTTCTCTTCACATTTTTTAGACTAAAGTTCATTTTTGTCACACATTTGGTATTTTCTTTTAGAGTATTTTAAGTATAAGTGGGGGGGAATTTGTGAAGAATTTGTAAGAGAGAAAATAATGGCGGTTACTGGGGTTGATCGGAATGTGGCGTTGTCGCCGGAGGCACCGTTGGCTCCGGTGACGGTTGAACGGCAAGTTAGGACTGATTTGGAAACTTCTATTCCAAAACCTTGTAAGTTTACTTTTTTTTTGTGTTTTATTGAAATTTTAGTTCTGTTGATTGACTATCTGAATTTCACGTCATGGTTGGATTTTTCGTGCCAGGTAGGAAGTTATTTCATTAATTTTAAATAATAAATTAAAGAAATTGAAGTAAATAGATGAACTAAAAGAGCATGATGTTGTAATCATGTGTTGGTTTCCTTTGTTGGTTCTTAATCAGATATTTCGAGTTTTCTTTTCTAGAAACAAAAAGAATTTTGATGCGTGACATGCTGATCACTGCTAAAAATTATTATTTTCCCATTGAAAAATATATAGTGGTTGTTTTCACTAATATTTTGATTGAATCGGTGGATTAAGAAAATATCGTAAAATAGTAATGCTTGCATATGAAAAAGTAGGAATTTTGCTATTATTTTTGTGAGAATATGTTGTTCACTATGCATTTTACGAGTGAGTTGGTTCCGCGGAACGGGGAAATCATGATCTCTAGCACAAATTTTATTGGCATCTTTCGGATATGCACAAGTACACAGTTAAACTTGTATAAACTTGAACATCTGTCCACGTGTCTACGTGGCACGAATACACTAGCACGATACACGTAGGACACCCTAACAGACAAAAAATGATCTGTGGACGTGGATGTCACGTAGGACATAAGTGTTTATTTGTTCAAATTTTATATAAGTTTAAGTGCTTACTTGTGCACACCCAAATTGAAGGGCATAAATGTGATTTGAAGCAAGTTAAAATGACATATCTATGTATTATGTTAGTTTTATTTACGTGAGAATTTGTTTTCCACCGTGCGGATCTCTTTTCATGTGAGATGAGTTGGAAAAGCATAATCTATAGTACAAATTTTCCATTGATTCGCGATGAAGTGTTTTTTTTTTTTTTTATGTTTTTAGTGGTGTAAATTTGGATCTAGTTAGGCCCACCAAATTTTGGGAAACCAAAATGAATAGTCCAGACCCGAGCCGTTGTACTTGTGTGTCAAAGTAGCCTTATTGGAGTAGAGCTTCTAATTGGCACAACTATTAATTGAAGGGGTCAATCAATCAAAGCTCCTAGCTCGATGCTTGGATCGTTATGCGTATCTCTCATCTTATTTGAGCAGCTGAGCCTTAACAGGAGCATGTTACATTTAGTCGATTTGTTTTTCCTTCAACTTTGGTAGTTTTACTCGAGGATTGTTACGATGCCATGTTTTAAAAGATTAGTGTTATGTATATTCAGATTTGGCAAGGGGATTGGTGGCTCCTGATATGGAGCACCCCCATGGTACTCCTGGTCATAGGCACCACGGCATGAGCGTTCTTCAACAGCACGTTGCGTTTTTCGATCAGGATGAGAATGGCATCATCTATCCGTGGGAAACTTATTCAGGTAATCATTCCATTTCCGCTTCTCGCACTATAGGCAGTTCTATGAGATGTGAACCCATAATTTAACATCACAACGAGTTCAATATTAAAAATCTTAAAAGTTGAATCCATTATATTTAAATTTTGAACTGTTTTAAGTAGGTAAGGGTATGATATATTCGGAGGAAAAATGCATCATCGGTAGCATTTAGACTCGACATTTTATCATGTGCAATTCGATAAGTACTAATGCGATCAAATATCCAACATGACGTATATAGTTCTTGTATATTTGAACTGAAAACCTCGTGCGGTCCTTTTTCCCCTCACTTTAAACAGGGCTACGTCAAATTGGCTTCAATATGATAGCATCTCTCATTATTGCCATCGTCATCAATGTTGGTTTGAGTTATCCTTCTTTGCCGGTAAGTTCCTGCTTCGAGTTATCGTACTGCAGTAGTTTGCAAGTAAGTTGATATGTTCTTAGAAATGTTAATAGTAAATGATCATTAAATTGGAAGAACATTGCTAATATATCGACTTAAAGATCCGTCAAAGTGGGATATTGGTCCTTTTAGTATATTTGGTTAATAGGTTAATGAGCGGAGTTTCTATACGAAACAATCTCTCTACTTAGGTTGATGTAAGGTGCGCGTACGTCCTACCCTCCCTCGATCCTACGTGTACAGAAGTTTTTTGTGTATATGTTCTTCTTTCGTTGATATTCGATGTGATACAGGGGTGGATACCTTCTCCTTTCCTCCCAATATATATTTACAACATACACAAGTGCAAACATGGAAGTGATACTCACACCTATGACAGAGAGGGAAGGTTAGTGTACTAATTCGCTTGTTATTCCGTCTTAAGTCGATATTATTTTGACATCCCCGTCAAGTCAAATTGACGATTTTTCCTTCTCTTAATAGGTTCATGCCCGTGCATTTTGAGAACGCTTTTAGCAAGTACGCCCGGACTCTGCCTGATAAGCTTACTCTTGGAGAACTCTGGGAAATGACTGAAGGCAACAGAGAGGCGTTCGACTTATTTGGCTGGTAATTTAATTCTCTCTCAATCCAAACCCGAACGTCCCCCAAGTAATTTCTCTCAAGGATTTCGGCTTTTGTAGGGTGGCGAGCAAAATGGAGTGGGGAATTCTGTATGTTCTTGCTAGAGATCAAGACGGTTTTCTGTCTAAAGAAGCTATAAGGCGTTGCTTCGATGGAAGTTTGTTCGAGTATTGCGCCAAGATACAAATGGAAAAGGAAAATGAAGGATGGTTGAAGGAAGAATAGTTAGCAGCAAGACTATTATGAAGCAACATTGTAATAAATAAGGCAATAATAGCCTTGTATTGAACTTGTATTTTGTGCATGTTGATTGCTAATAGTATTTACCTGAATTGGCGTTACGAGTGCTGCTAGTTGAATGTTAGTGTGACTGTGTGTTCGATAGAGTGCCAGTAGTCGAACATTCCAGTATATTTACCTTCGTACCAGAATCGAATCTCTGAAGTATTTGTTCTTTGTAAAGCTTTTTTGTGTGTTTGTACGAATTCACAAAATTTATGTCCTGAATATTGGTTTTACATTTCTCGAAAATTTTGTCTATCGAGCTATTTATATTTCATTGAAGTGCAACTAATTTGGGGTTTTGATGGAAGATATTCTGTTGCCGATTTGGGGTTCTGATGGAAGATATTGTCGAGGTTATACAAGTACATACGTGATTCTGCTCCTGTACTATATTTGGCTCTGATGGAAGATGTTGTCGAGATTATGTATCAAGTACATACGTGATTCTATTCTGACAGAAGTCTACGCAATTTAGCTCGGGTAAGATTCTTTTACATTTCACATTTGTTAACACATATGTTTTGATACGTGATTCTATTCTGACAGAAGCCTACGCAATTTAGCTCGGGTAAGATTCTTTTACATTTCACATTTGTTGTTGGAGTCAAGAACACATATGTTTTGTAAAGGTTATACATGAAGTAGATACGTGATTCTGCTCCAACAGGACTACATCTGGCTCTGATGGAAGATGTTGTTGAGGTTATACATCAAGTACACACGTGATTCTATTCTGACAGAAGTCCACGCAATTTAGCTCGGGTAAGATTTTTTTATATCACACATTTGTTGTTTGGAGTCAAGAACACATATGTTTTGTAAAATGAAGTGTATATATATAATTGTAACATCTACAAACACAACTTTGTTTGTTAAGTTGCAACTCATCAAACCTATAATTCAAAAAAATTCAAGAGATTTGACAAAGTATCAACTTTTGTCAATACACATTTACAAAAATTTACATGTTCTCTTCTTCACTGTGAAGTTCCATTGAATAATTATTATTGACAATTTGTGTTTTAATTATATAGTATAGATTTACAAAATTTACATGTCCTCACTTGTGAAGAAGTTCCATTGAGTTAATTATTATACTAAACTTTATATGTCTGAAATGTTAATTATTCCCTTTATATTAATTGGGACATTTTGGCTCTGCTACTTGAAAAAACTAAGCATACTGTAAAAATCTGCCTGATGAAATCCAAGATTGGTGAACGACGACGACTGAAATTATTTACACCAAAGGTATCTTATATGACTTCACCGGTTCTTCTCGTGTAGATTGAACTTCAAAAAACCAAAAAAAAAAACGTATTAGCAAAATGTTATATAGGTAAGAAAGAATAGGTTTCAAGTTCTTGGAGAGTACTTGTTCATCCGCGGAGTTTAGTGTAACTGTCCATCTGTACAATACAGAGGAGGGCAAATATCGTAGGGACTCGTAGATGAGTGACAATTCGAAGTGAAAATCCGTCCATTATTGTCATGTCCTGATGAAGTATTCATCATGTTAGGATCTTGATGATATGTAAAATTGAGTTTTACATCTTGTTGATCATGTGTGATATCTTCATTTGTGCCACATGACATTGTCTTAGCACTAGCTTCACCAAATTCATCGTTCTTCGCGAATCTTCCTCTTACCCTTGGTCTACTATCTGCTAACGTTTTCCTGCATGCATACTAAACACAATACGGACATATATATATATATATACTGTCAGTGCATAAAACTTTATAAACATTTCTTATTCGTTGAGTTTAGGGGTTAGACCTTGATTTTCTTGCTGAAATTCCTTTCGTTTCGTTTCTTCATGTATCTATGAATCTTCTCCCTCCTCTCCTCCGGCGTGCACTTAACAGCTTTATAAGTAGTGTCCTCCAAATTTGTTATTTCTGATGTTAAAGGGTTAGCACTAACCAAATGTTGACTCTCATTGCTTAGTGCCTTCATCAATGAAAATTTTAAATGATTGATTCAGTATGATGATGAATTTGTTGGAACTGTTCTTTTTGTCAGATTAAACGTACCTGAAGCTCGTCGGAAGTACAGTTATAGACTCGTGGCAAGGAATCGGGGCAGAATAGTCTACTACTATCTCCTTGAAAATCCATTTCTTGTACCGGTGGAAACTCTGTCCCGAAAAACAAGCTACCTCCCGGGGTGGCGGCAGCAGCAGCAGCAGCAAGTATAGCTGAACATTCAGCGTTAGGCATGTTGGTGTTTGTGTTTAAAGGTAAGTAATTCGCGAGTGAAGGATCAAGAAGGGGAGTTGATGAAGATGTAGGAACGCGCATGTAAGAAGGTATGGATGATAAAGAATCGTCTTCGTAGTAATGTCCTAATGGTGGCCCCATAAGTGGAACGATAGGGGGTTGATGATGATGATGATGATGATTATGATGATGATCGTGAGGATACGGTTGATGAAGGGATCCATCCGAAACATGATCTGTCATTTTCATGTGTTGATCGTTGAGAGAATTGATATCGAATAAATCTTGATGTTGAGTTTGAAGTAAATGATGCGGGATTGAGAAATTCCCATCTTGTGTGAACTCTATAGAAGCGGATATATCATTCTCGATTTGATGATCTTCTTGAGTGTCAAACATAATCGAGAGATCGTTGTTGCTCATGTTGTTGTTGTTGTTGTTGTTGTTATCGTCGTTGTTGATTCTTGAAGGGCTAATAACATTAGATGTAACTGTTGTGACATTTTTTTCTTCATTTTTTTCAATAGTGTTACTAAACTTGTTCATATCAAGATTATTTGAATATGAACTTTGTTCTTCATAGCTACAACAATTTGAGCTAGAAGCAACTTCTGAATTTTGTACATTTGGGAAAAATTCAGATTCACAAAAATTCAGAATTTGATCACTAAGAGGGCTTGACATCTCTTCCTGCAAAATAATAATAAAATGCATGAACGTTATGTTATTTCCGATATAACAGAACACCAGAGATGTCTAATACGTTCCCCAAACATGTATTTGTTCTCCACATGTGACATGTGGGATCCAAAAATGAAAAACAAGAAATGGAAAGGAAAAAAAAAAACAAAGAATATGGAAGTTTTCATAGAATTTTGATACTTCAAATTTTGACAAGCAATAAAGAACTTTAGTATAGCACTAATATATATACTATCCCATTATGATATATATGCATGTGAAATGCTCTCTCTACAAAAAAAATAAAGTTCAAGAATCATTTTAACACTCTTGTAAAAAAAATAATCAATTACACTTTGAAAAAAGCTAAATATTCCATAGTTATTAATTAATTTAAAAAAAAGAAGAGTGTCAAGAATAAGATAAAAGAATTCAATAATATAATTCATGATCTCAAACTAGAACAACATTAGAGCTAATTAAAACAAGATATGTACAATGGGAAGTTGATTTTCTTGAATATTAACCATGTTCTTCAACATTTTCTCGAGGAAAATAAATCGATTTTTTTTTCTTTTAAGTCTTTTGAATTTCCATCTTGAATTTATGATTTCCAAATTTTTTTTTCATCTTACCTTAACAAAATGCAAGTTTTGAACCAATGGAAGAGAGAATTCCATGCAAGAAAATAGGGGAGAAAGAGAAAAACAAGAAGAGATTTTGATTTGAAGAACAACAAGGTATATAATATGAAGAATTTTATTTTTATGGGGGGGTGGGGTAGGGGGGTTGGAGGGGGTGGGGGTATGAAAAAATTATATATATAAATAACTAGAAATAGAAGTTAGTTATATATATAATAGGTACATGTTTGACCGTACAATTGAGTTACATACACCTAGGTTATCGGTTGGCCAGACAAATTATAAAACATTTTACAGTTTTTTGACACGTGGAGACATGTAATAATTTTATAAAGTTTTTTGTAAAGTAAAATATGTACTTAATTTGAACAAATTAAGTTGGTCTAGGTTCATTTTCTAGGATCATTACAATGACATAGTGTTTGGAGTAATTAATCAGAAATTTCATGTTCGAATTTTAAAAATAGAGGTATTTTGATAGCGATCGTTGATAGTTTACTTCTTTAATTAATGAGTTTAATAGATTTCGATTAGTAAACTTCTATAGATTATTATTAAAAATAAAGAAACACAATAATACAATTCAGTTATGAAGAGTTAAATCATTGCATGAATATTAAAGATTTTTTTTTTTAAATTTTTAATCTGATATTTTATTAGTATCAGACTCTTCATTTAATTTGAAGCTTCATATAGTTCAAATTCGCTTTATGTCAGTCGCTTTAAAAGGGAAAAAACGCTCTCTAATAGGATCTATTCAACTATAAAAACCCCAAACAAAAATTTTCTAATAGGATATTATTTTTGTTTACGTATTGAACAGATAATTTTTTTTTTCAAAAAAATATTTTTTAAGATAAATACCTTTTAGCTAAATAACAAAAATTTGTCAGTAATCATATTTAAGAATCGATTAACAATGAATAATAATTATAAAAAAAATCATAGCTATAAGTAATTTAACGACGAAATGTATAGTTAATTTCAAAAATAAAAATCTAGTAAACTAGATAGCTCAAAAGTTAAGGATAGTCCAAAATTATAAAAAGATATAACCACTTTCTTTCGTGAGATATTTAATATTTTTTTTTATATTTAAATATAAATATTTAAAACGTGAACAATATAAGATGAGATCGTAAATTTCTTGAACACTTTCACTAGCATTTGCATCCTACTTTATTCTCAAGTATTTTTCAGTCAAAGTCACTTCCTATCTAGTACAAAAGTATCCAAATCTTTATAGGGAAAATTTACAGTAATTTTTATAATAAAACTCATCTATATTAATTGTATGTGTGAAGAAAAATTATTAATTCCACTTTGTAAAAGAGAACTTTTGGAATAGCATTTGTGAAAATGACCTCTTAGTTAATAGATTCCTAAAATTAATCTGGTAATTAATTAGCCCATTAATTTGTCCTCCTTCTAAAAAAATATTATAATTAATCTAAAGAGATTTATATAACCTCCTAAATTAATATTTAAGATTCAATACTATAGTTCTAATTAATTGTTTTGAATACTTCACCTAAAGTTATATCTAAATTAGTTTTGTGTTGAATACAACTATACAATAATTATGTTAGAAGTGACATATTATTAACATTAGGGATTAAATATCAATGTGATTTTCTCATCGAATGTTAGTATTAGTAAGTAAATTATCATAATTTTTTTCTTCAACACATCAATTTCAGTATATAGGAGTAATATATTTATGTCTAAGCATAAAACCTTATCCTAAGAGTAGCACAAGTTTCTTATTCGTTGAATTATTTGGCCTCTTTAATTAATTGGTATCAAACAATGATCATAATCTCATAAATTGACATGTCTTTTTTTAATTCGGTGTCTGATATTCATACTAAAGTCTAATTATTTTGAATCGCACCACGTAGGGTCTCATTAGGGAAGTGATTTCTATCAAGAATTTTTTAAAAATTGAATCCAAAACCTCTATTTAAGAGAGAAGCAGTTTCATCCATTACACCACATTCTCTCGTGATATTTGTGAAAAATTAAAAAGTTACACATATTTGTACTTTATGATTAACTATAGCTTGAAGAGTGACACAAAGAGAGAGAAATTCTAACGAAAGAATTCGAATAAAATACTAGAATTAATATTAAAATAATTTTGAGTCATTTTTACTACTATTACACTAGAAACCCTATCTATGTAAAAATTCTCTCTCTCTATATATATATATGTGTCATTCTAACTATGTACCTGATCAGTAAATAATTTAGGCATAATACATAAATATGTCCTTTAACTTGGTTTCGAATTATATTTATGTCCTTCAACTTTGAGCGTACACAAGTAGACACTTAAACTTCTATAAAGTTGAACAAATAGACACACATGTCCTACATGTCTCCGTACATGTCATTTTTTGTTCTACGTGGTGTCCTACGTGTATTGTGTCATGTAGGACTCATGTGTTTATTTATTTAAAAGTTGGATAGTTAAAGTGTTTGTTTGTGCATTATGAAAGTTGGAGGTCAAAGTTAAAATTTGAAGCCAAGTTTAGGGTCTAATATATGTATTATGTCAATAATTTAATATGTTTGTGATTTTATTATAAAACGTGAGAAAAATGTACAAGTATCCCTTAATCTATGCCCGAAATCTTAGAGACACAGTTATACTATATTAAGATCATATTATCCTCCTGAACTTATTTTATAAATATTTTTTTTGACCTACGCGACACTATCTTGTGGGCCCAACGCGTGTTAACATTTTTTCTTAATAAGCTTATCTAACATAAATTTAATTAATTGAATAAATACATATTTCCATATATCAATGCCTAAAAAGATCCCCCACCCTCAAAAAGGGAACAAATGCCTACACAATCATGACCTTGTATAACAAAAGATGACTCAAAAATTATACTTGTGGTTGGCTAATGTTGGGGCAAATGCTCTTGGTTTAATTCTTGATTAAAACTATAATTAGCAAACACACATTATTATTCTCTAGCTAGGTACATCTAACTTTCTACTTCTTATAGGAAAGAACTTCAAATTATAGGATTAAAAATATATATATTCTGATAAGCTAAATTAGAATTTCAGATATATTCTATTCTAAAGTTTTTGAAAAATATATTCTAATGATCATTGAGCATCATTCTTACATTGTACAAACAAGACATTGAAATTCTAATATGATATGACTACAAATTCATTCTAGATTTAGCCTATCAATTAACCTTCTTCTTTTTTGTGTCATATCCTAAAATTTAATTGCTTTTGAAAATAAACCAAGATATGCTCAACAATTTCGACTCCCTTTCATAACGTGACTTCTTCTCATTTGTCCAAACCTCGATGGATAGAGTTATCTAGTATTCGTGTTAGTGACAGATAATGGGATACCTCATGGAATTAGTTGAGGTACATATAATAAAAACAAAACTCATTTTTCATGAAGAATTTATATCATTACACTTATGGAATGCCAAAACTTGAAATGTTCATGTCATAAACAAGAAGAATGTATACCTATACACTAACTAAAGAATCTCATTTCTTGATACAACTACACCAAGAACTCTCCAAGATTAAAATGGAGGCAAACTACTACTTGGACATTAAATAATAAATAATCATATTCTAAATTTTATCGAATAAAATCGAAAAACTTAACACTTCAGACTTGTTACGAGGTGAGGTATCGAGATGCATGTGTAAAACCCCACAACTGCATCAAGAGAACGAAACTCTCAAATCATCGGTCATGGAATATTCAGCAAATTGTTCAAAACAACATAGTTTTTCTGCACAAGTTTGGTAGTACATTACCTCAACATTCTTCAACTCAAACTCTTCATCATGTGCTAAGCATAAGTTCCCAAACGTATCGCAAGGTCCACTATTACCAGATAACCTTAATCGAAAAATTATCTCATCACTATGATGGAACTTCAGAAAATTGTAATGAAAGTAAACTGCAAGCTACAATGTCGATAAACTTACAGGTCTCCATCCAAACATAACGCGAAATGTCCACCTCCTCCAAGCGCAAGGATTTCATTCATGCATAAGTAAAAATATCTGTTGGCACCTAGTCCCAAACAAAAAAAACGAAAAGAAGACTAGGTAATTTGCTCTTGAAGTTTTTATGTATCGTGCATTAGTAAACTCGAACGAGTAGTATCATACAAAAGCCAACAACGATCAGTATATGTTATGGTTGAAGAAAATCTTATATACATACACACATATTAGACCAATATATAATCTCTTTTGGCGATAGTGTGTATAATTTAAGAATGTACACGAAATACATAGTACGATAGAATTCCTTAACTGTCTTAAAGATTAACTACAAAGACTCCGTGAGTCTCTCATTCTTGTATTTTCCCTAAACTAACGCCAACACCCCGAAAATAGCAAGAATCTTCGACTAAATACCGTTCCAGCTCGCATTGTATTTGAAGTTGAGGATTTCGCTTCTGATGTAGTCAGTGAGAAGCTAAGTTCCGTTTTTAGCTTGCTAAAAGAGAAGTCAAGCTGTGTGGTGTACTAACTCAATAGATAAGTAAAGGGGTGTCAACTTTGATGAAAATCATCACAAAATGTTGGCTTTATATGGTTTATCACCTAAATTTAGTTTGAAGAGAGTCTTAACGGTCATCTGTAAATTCAAATAGGTTTATACTGAAGATAAGTAGCTTGGTCGACCTCATATATAACGAGGATTTCAGTCAAAGAGATATACGATATAAGGGTTTATCGACTTGATATACTTACCCGTAGGTCTGAATAGCCTTGGTTCACCATATACAGTTGTGAATACAAATGACTGAACTGTTCCCTGTCAGGATAATAGAATAAAAGCATCTTAGTAATGGATATTAAAATGAGATCAATGACGATGAATAAGCACAAATCGTCTACCGTTTTTCCAACATTATTATTAACAACGGAAAAATCCCCTGTTTACATACCAAAAAGTAGATATTCTAAAACATTTTACGATTCTCTACAAGATACCTACAAGAATATACGATATTTCTTCTTGGAGAAGGGTATTTGTACAAACGACACTAAGTCTTATGTACATAAATATACAATAACTCTTCATAGGAACGGTGTTTGACTTCGTAAAATTACCAAGGGCAACACCAGACAACAAAAGTTATTTTTTCTTTGGATATTAGTTTACCATAAGTTCGAATTGATTAAAAGAAAGTGAACACGGGCTATTGTCACTTGTCTTGTGTAAAAGGCGAAAAAAATTATTACTAACTTGGTACTTCCGCTTCGCGGTTGGCCTGAGTGGTGCCTCAAGCAACCCACCAAATACAGCACCTTGCTTGTCAGCGGTAATCTGGAACAAGCATGATTAAGAGAACTTCACATCAACGATGAGGAAAAAGAATATGAAAAATGATACACTCCCTCTGTTCCAATTTATGTGACATACTTTCCTTTTTAGTCTATCCAAAAGAATGTCACATTTCTATAAATGAAAACAATTTAACTTAACGGTGCCACATAAATTGAGACGGGGGAGTAACATATTGGGAATGCATGGACATAAAGTTTTTGCAGTAATGTGGAGGCAAAAATACCAGTAAGCAAGGACCAGAAGAATTAGCACTCATGCGAATTAGCGTACGAAGTGATATACCATGTTTCGCGGTGCTGCCCTTCATTCAAATAAACAGAGTAAATATGAATATTGAACCGCAAAAGTTGTTATAGATCTTCAATGGAGACTAGTTCAGAGTCGAAGTTACCTATACAACAAGGACCATTGACAGCCTTTCACTATATTAGGGAGAGAAGACTGGAAAAAAGCATACAACTCCGGAGAAATGAAAACAGAACCTTCAACGAGATTAGGCATCGACTGCTCTAAACTGTCTCCATCAGGTGCATCTTCGAAAGGTTCAAAACCACTGGCGACACTCCTAGCAGAATTAGGTTCTTCATTACACCTAGGTGTATAGAAAGATTCGTTCAACACACCAATTGAACTCCTGATCATGCCATTTTCACCTTCTTCCATGTGATCATTATGATCATCACATTCTGCGTATCTCTCCAAAGGTCTATCACGCCATGAGAAACTCTTACTTCTCCACGTAAAAGAATGTGATTGAAGCGAGTTGACATCATCTTCATCTTTGAACTTACTAAAACTTGTTGACGGTAGAAAGATAGAAAGTACAGATGATAAAGATCTTCCCTCTTTCGTGTATGGCCTGGCCTAAACACAGAGAACTACAGTGTCACAAATAATGAGCAAATCGAAAGGACCAAATTAAGAAACATGTACTATGTTGTGTTTGTTATATAACAACTCTTCAACTTCCATTTTGATCCATATTGTCATGTTTCATTCCAATACTCAATAAATTCGAATTCCTTTGACACTCGAAGTTCTCTGCATTTTCTACTAACATACAGATCTCTAAACGGACTTCAAAGAAAACTAACAAACACCTAGTCTACGTACACACCAACACGTCATTCCAATACTCAATAACCTCGAGGTCCTTTGACATTCGAAGTTCTCTACATTTTCTACTGACATACAAATCTCTGAACGGACTTCAAAGGGAGCTTACAAACACCTAGTCTAACTACACACCAACACGACTATTGCAATCATCAAAAAAACGAAAAACTAAACAATTATAAACAACCTATCAATCCTTCTAACAAGGATACAAATGCAACGCCACTTGCACAATTACAAAGCTCTTCGTATCTTTTTCAAACTCACAACCAATTTAATGCATTTTCTCATTACTCATCTCAATACAAAAGAGAAGCTTAGCTTCAGTACACTAAGCTCCCGTTATACACAGAGTCGAAGTAAGACTCGAACTACAAAAGTCTATTGTACGTAGCCTTACTCTCATCTCATTAAATGTAGTGTCAATGCCACTTCGACTAATTCTACGAAATAACTCCTACCCCACCAACACATAACACATATTGGACAGATGAAAAAAATCACCTAGTATTTTTTCGCGTCCACTAAAATTAAACATGATACCTCATGGATGCTCATAAAAATTGAAACTTTAATCATTAAACAACAAACACATTGCTTTAAAATCATAATATCAACATATCAAAAGCAAAAGATCTAAATTTTACAACATTATAACATAAAAAAAATCATTTTTTTGGCAAATTTTAATAAGAAAAAGAGGAAAAGAGAACCTGAGGTTGTTGATCTGAAGATTTAGATGGAGAATCAGAGAAAAGACGTGAAAGCTTCTCAGAAACTGTATCCTTTATGGAATTCATATTTATTTTTTTCTAAATTTTTTTTAAATAATTTTTAGCACTTACCCAATTCAGAATCTTCGAATTTTAATTCAAAAAATTGGTATTTTCAAAGGTAAAAATGGGTTCTTTTATTTGAATTTTGCTGTTTTTTTGGTGATTTTGCAGACTGGAAAAAGGAAATTTTGGTGAAAAAGACAGAAGAGGATTGTCGTAATAGCCGGAAAAAAAACAGAACATACCAAAAAAAATTAAAATATAAAAAGAAAATCAATTTTGATGAAAATTTGATTTTTTTTTTAATTATTTGACTTTTGATATTTATATTGGATAGATAAATTAGTATTTGCATCCTATAAAGGTTATTTAAAGAGAAAGCATTATCTAATATGATTTATTTTTTTTAAATAGAAGACTTTGAATTCAAGATTTTTAGTTAAGAATCGAAAATAAAAAATACCCTAGACTAATTTATTTTATCATATTTCGAGAGGAGACTAATCTGATTTTAAGAAAATATATTTCTTCAACTTAATTTATGTGATATAATTTGATATTAAATATATGTCAAATAAAAAACATTCTTTCTGTCCTAATTTATATAACTCATTTCTTTTATAGTCAGTCTCAATATTTTGAATCTATTCCTAAAATGGACCATCTAATTATGCATAACATATGTTTTAGGGCGGTTCAAATCGAACTGAAATCGATAAGTTGAACCGATAAAAAAGTTATTAATTTATAGTATTGGGTTATTGACTTAGCGGTTTTGATAACGATTTTTGACTTTTTTTGTTATCAGATTATCGATTCTTAACAGTCTGAAGTTTTTTCTTGACGGGTTAGTCGATAACCCGATAGTAAATTAAATAATTATATTTATTCCATTTTGTATATAAACTCCTCGACTTAGAGTTTAATTTCCTACTTTTATTTTTTGGTTGTCTCAAACACTTGGTTATTCTACAATGTAAAAGTATTTGTGAGCAAGATGTAACTTGTGACCTCAAATTCATGGTTTATTGGTTTATCACCTTATTTCTAAGTGATTTTCAATGTTTTTTCTTTTGTGTCAAATTTAACGGTTAAATCGATAATCGAACCGATAACGATCAAAAATCGATAAACCAATAACCGATAAGTCAATATCTTAATGGTTCTATAACGGCTTAGCATTTCTACAAACCGATAATCAATAAGTCAACCTGATAAACTTCAAAATCGAATCGAACCGGCCGATACACAACCCTAATATGTTTGTCTAGGGCTGGGCATAAACACCGGAAAACAGAAATACCGTACCGAACCAAATTTTTTTGGTGTTTCGGTTTCAGTTTTTCGGTATTCGATATATGTTTTTGTATTTTTTTGTATTTATGTAATTTTGTGTTATTCGGTACTTCGGTTTACCGAAATATATTATATTATAATATATATTTATATTATATTAATTATTAATTATTAATGTTAAATAATAAATATTATAATTTAAAATAAAAAAGTAAAAAGTAAAAGACATTTTTTGATGTAACTATTTTTAGCTCATTAAGCTGAAAAATCAAACCAAAAAAATTTGTAAATTTTTAAAAGTCCAACTAAGCAGGCCCATTAAAAAAACCGAAATAACAAAATTGAACCGAAATAATAAAAACCTAACCAAATCGAATTATTTCGATTCGATGTTCGGTACACATCGTACAAGAATCGAAAACAAAAAAAAAACAAAAAAAAAACGAAACCGAACTGAATTACCGAATGTCCACCCCTACGTTTGTCAATATATTTTTTTAATTTTGACTTAATAAGAATCAATAATAACAACAACATATTTTCATCTAATTAATCACTTAACCATTTGTAAGTTTGAAGTGGAATATATAGTGTGTGAATAAACGACTTTTCTAGAAATTTATTGTTCTTTTCTTTTTTCACCTAGAAATTTATTATTCTTTTCTTTTTTCACCTAGAAATTTATTATTTTATTATTCAAAAGAGTAAGGATAGGGCATTTAGAAAAAAAAAATGCATTTATATAATAAAGTCTAAAATGGAGTGCTATGAATGTTGAAATTTACAAAGTTGACTTATTGACTCAACTCTAAAGTCTCTCACTCCAATTTTTTTCCTATAAATACCTTCTCAAATTAATATTTCATTATCCACATAGCTCAAATCTTTCTCAATAATTATTATAATCTATTTTTTTATCCTTTTTTTTGTTAATTTTAGACAAAAATTAATATTAATTATGGGTGTTACTACATATACCCAAGATATTGTAGCACAAGTTGATGCAAATAGGATTTTCAAGGCTTTGGTTCTTGATGCAGATAATATTATACCAAAATTGATGTCACAAGCTGTTAAAAATATTGAAACTATTGAAGATCATGATGGGAACATCAAGAAGATGAACTTTGTTGAAGGTATTAACTTAGCATTTTTAGTACTGCTTCGTTTGTGTTGAAGATATAATTAAATAAAAAAAAAGTGTATGTTTTTAATGATTTACGTTTTTAGATGAATAATTATCTAATTTCAACATGATTATTAGAGTAGGATGACAATTAATCAAATAAGATAAAAGGTGATTTTTTTTTTCATTACAATAAATGAGGTTTATTAATTTTTCTGATGACTTTATAACTACATGATGACCCCTTTATTTTCCACAAAAATAAGTTAAGAAAAATTAGGTACATTGTGTAATATATTGAATATTTTATATGTTTATTTCTTAATAATTTCTTTCTGAAAATCTTAACTCAAAAGTCTTAAGGAAAAAAGTCTTTTGTGATGACTTTTTCCAATTTTTATAATAAAGTTGCTATGAAAGTTCCATTTCTTGTTTGTGCTTCATAATTTTCTAAATTCTTATATAATGATTATATTGAAGGCACAATATAACTTCTCCAACATTTGAAAAATAGAATAATAAAAAATTATAATATAGTATAGAAAACAAAAAACTTTTAAAGAACGGTAAAATTTTGTAGGTAATCTCATTTAGCTATAGATTAACGATAAATTATAAGAAAATTCAGTTATATAGGAATATTTTAGCGACAGATTAACTAGAAATTACCGATTGTTTCATAGCATATTTTCTTACGGTGAAACTGACAGAAACTAAATTATTTATGTTTTTATGATGACAGGATATCCAATAAAATACTTAAAACACAAGATCCATTTCATTGACGACAAGAACATGATAATAAAATATTCATTAATTGAAGGAGAAGTTCTTGGAGAAAATTTGGAACATATTTCTTATTATATTAGATTTGAAGAATGTGAAAATGGAGGGTGCATTTGCAAGACAATAAGTGAGTATCATACAAATGGTAATTGTATTGTCAAAGAAGAAGAAATCAAAGAAGATAGAGACAAAGCTATTGAACTTTTCAAACTTGTTGAAGCATATCTTCTTGCTAATCCTTTTGCCTATGTTTAATTAATGGTTTTAATTTATTAACTTTTCAAGAATTAACAAGTTTAATTTTTGGAATTTTGGCTTTAAATTTGAGTAATGTGTGTTGTTATGTTGTTGAACGCATAACTAATTAAATTAGAGTTTCTTTTTTCTCGTATGTCATTTGTGTGATAATATTGAGTAAATTGTTGTTGTGATTTCTCTTCGATAATAGTAACATTTTTTATGAGATGATCAAATATTTTGATATGATATTAGAATAGATAAATATTTTAAATTAATTATCAGTTTTACCATCACTCATTATCAAAAAGACTTTTCACGTATTAATGAAAAAAGTATAGGCTCGCACTTCAAGGGGAGTGTGTTGGGACATAATTAAATATAAACTTTTACAATAACTTGAGCATTGGAATGAGATCGATGAGTTGGTTTTTTTCTTCAATAAAATTGTTAGTTCGACCAAAAAAAAAATAGAAAATAAATCGATGATCACACACTTCATAATTAAAAATAAACTTCTACAATAACTTGAGGATTGGAATGAGATCGATGAGTTGGTTTTTTTCTTCAATAAAGTTGTTAGTTCGATCAAAAAAAAAAGAAATTAAATCGATGATCACACACTTCAGCAATACAATTTTTAAAAAATGATTCAAGGGAAGAGTGTATTGGGACATAATTAAAAATAAACTTTTACAATAACTTGAGCATTGGAATGAGATCGATGAGTTGGTTTTTTTCTTCAATAAAATTGTTACAATAAAGTTGTTAGTTCGATAAAAAAAAAAAATTAAATCGATGATCACACATTTCAGCAATACAAATTTTAAAAGATAAAATATTAAAAATTTTATTTGTTAAGTTAAATAAAATCACATTAAAGTTTTATTTGTCGAAATATGATTTATAGATTTTCAAACATTCCAAATCCCTTTTGGTCCAAAAGGACTTTGTTTTATAATTTTATTACAACTTTATTTTGGCAAAAGCTATTAAAAGAATGATGAATTTTATTTTGTTGATTTATAGATTTTCAAACATTCCAAAACCCTTTTGGTCCAAAAGGACTTTGTTTTATAATTTTATTACAACTTTATTTTGCCAAAAAGCTATTAAAAGAATGATGAATTTTATTTTGTTACTTTTTGAATTGACCACTAATACCAAACAATATTACCAGCATCTGCCTTTAGTTTTCAACGTTCACATCATATATTGAATTTCAAAAGCATAGTATATATCATACATACTTTTTCCTCCTACATAATTTACGTTACACTTTTTTCTCTCATCTTTTTTAATTCGTCTACAAAAAATATTTTTTTCATATATTGTAGTAACACTTAGAGTAAATAGAACAACGGATAATTGATGACATATGAAAAAAGCAAAAGAAATTAATTAAATATGTGTCTGAGTTTTGACCATCATCAACTTGATTATCGTAAAAAAAGATAATCCTAAAATACACATGCAAACAAAATTTTATTTCTAAACTTTTCACATATTGATGATAAGATTTTCCTCTAAAAAAACTAAAGGTCCACAATTATTGACTTGAAAAAATTTAAATTGAAAATTACAAATCATCCAAATATGTTAATAACCTTAATGGTCAAAAAAAGAAGTTGAATTTAATTACTATTTCCTTTTGTATTCTATTATTTTTTTCTTTAATGTCCTCTAAAAAAATCACCTTCCTCTCCTTCCCCAATTTTCCTTGGGGGTATTTTTCCACGTTAATGCCAAATTCTTCCCCTCGTCGGCCCATCAACGACGGGCGGCGAGCGGAAATATAATTTTATATTCTATCATCATTATCGATCATCATTATTCGTATTTCAAAATGCCTCATAAAATGGGAGCCTTGAAGCCTTTTCAATTATTGGAGGTAAATATTATCTCTGCGCAAGATTTGGAGCCTATATCCAAGAAAATGAAAACCTACGCGTCCGCGTGGGTCCACCCTACCCGAAAACTCACCACAGGGGTTGATAATGATGGTGGTAACAACCCCACGTGGAATGATAAGTTTGTTTTTCGGGTAGATGATG